>QANW01008183.1:332287-434765 GCA_003254865.1 Dryas drummondii | reverse complement strand
CCTCTCTCTCCCAAACCCTTTTTTCTTGTAGTGTATGACCGAAAATGAGAGAAAGTAAAAGGCTATAGCTAGGGGAGCTGATGAGTATGAGTTTGGAGNTCTTGGGCGACGCATCTTGGGCGTCCAATTGCTCGACGAACCAATTTCGTCGCCCAAACGTTTGGGCGACGAAACTGTACTTTGGGCGACGAATTCCGTTCCTCTCCCAAACCCTTTTTTCTTGTAGTGTATGACCGAAAATGAGAGAAAGTAAAAGGCTATAGCTAGGGGAGCTGATGAGTCATGATGAGTTTGGAGTGACAGGAAAGCTATATCAATGGCGGATGCCAAGCAAAACACAACAAATATCTTTGCCCAATTTAAGTTTTGGTACTTAGTAGCTGCTTCAGCTGGTTGAGCCACTTCTTCATCAGGACCATTGAAGCACTTCATTTTCTTGACTAGTTGCTGTGTTTTTGTAAAACCTTCAAGGAAAAATGCCTTCAAATCCTTTGCCACAGACTTCATTTTTGGTAAAGGCAAATTAATTACACTGCTCTGATAGTCTGTCTAAATCTAATCTTAATTACTTGAATATATATATATATATATAATGTCATTTGGTTAATGTTATTTTATACCTAATAGCATATTGGAAAACGAGTATAAATTTAAGTCATTTGTATTATCCTAAGGGGTGGAAAACTATGGGAGATAAGTTAGGTTTGGAATAGCTATTAGACTTCATTTATTTCAATATAATAAAAATAAATAAATAATTTTTATATTCAAATTTTAGGAATAAATATTAACATCGCATAAAAATAAGTAAATAAATTAACCCATATCTTGCCATGTTTTAATAGATAAACATAGTTTGCAAATTATTACATGTATTTTCAAAATTTGTGCTAAGAAAAAAAAGGTTAAATCACACTTACAATTTTTGAGTTTTTTGTGATTTTCCACTTTAGTTTATGTAGTTTCAATTGTGATAATAAAAAGTCTGTAGTTTATTTTAATTTTTAATTTACCACATGCATCTTGTCAATTTTATCAAATGATTAAATAGAAATATGACGTGGCTTGCAGGTGACGATCACTGTAAAGGAGTAAAATTGATTTTTCAAAAGTATGATTATCAATTTATCACATACAAGACACATCATCTTTCCGTTAATTTTGTTCGGTTAATAAAATTGATGGAATGTGGTTAATTATTACAAGTTAAAATACTAGCTACAAACCTTCTATTATCAAAAATTAAAACTATAAGGATTAAAGTGAAAAATCACGAAAACTATATGGAATGTAGTTTAAATTTGTCAAAAAAGTACAACATTGAAAATTATCCTCATTATCAAAATAAATAAAAAATAGATATTAATAAAAAAATTCTTTAAACATTTCATAGGGTGAACTGAACTGAACAGGTTTATGAGTTATTTACAGAACCCTGAATACAACCCATATGATCTCAAGCCCATAAGCCCAGTTCGCATATATCAAGCCCATAAGCCCATATGCAGCTAACAGATTCATCCAAAGCTTCCACTTTTCACAACTCCAAATCCACAGAAGCCACCACCTCTAGAGCTCTACTGCAACTCGTTCAGCATCTCTTCTCTTCGATACTCAACACAGAGACGAAAGGGAATCAAAGCCTCTTTCACTTCACAACTCTTCTCATTCTCTCAAGGTAAACTTTATCACAATTCCGTCGATTTGCTTATGTTGTGGTCTCGAATTTAAATTGGTTCAACTTCAAATTGATTTCATAAATTAGGTATTGGTAACAAATATTGTGCAAAAAATATTTAATTTGTACAAGAGAGTATAATGTTTACCAATGATCGGAGGCAAGAAGAGCGAACTGGAAGATATGGAACTCCAAGGCTGCAACACCTTCAGGTTACTTCCTATTATTTTTCTAAGTTACACAGTTTCTTTATTTTTATTTTTATAGATTTACTTACTAAAAGAAGTTATCCAGCTAATTATGTATGCTTTACTTCCTCTTGATTTAGCTCTTTACTTTCCTTTTGTCCCAGGAATTGGTGAGTCAATTTCAGAGTGCTACCAGTGAAGGTCTGCTGTGTTTGGTGACTCCATTTCATGTCTTGCTTGTTATTTCATTGGCATTTGAAGCTTTATGGTACATTTTTGTAGTTCTATAGTTGGGATACATTGACTTTTTGTTCCACCGTATCTCTACAGTTTCAGTTGCATTACTTCTGTTGAAACACAGTGTTTATGTACTGATATGTCACTATGTGTCTTGTATTTTTGTCAAATATTTGTTTACTATTATGAATTATCATGATTATGAACTATGAAGTCGTCTAAAAGTAAGAATTCCAACCTTGCATGGCAAAATTTGTTTGGGTTTTGTTAATAGAGGTTTGAAGTGTCTTTTGTTGTGCATCTTTTGCTCTTAGGAAAGTAGGGAAGTATGGATGAGACATGACCTGTTCATTTTAATTTCAGAATTCAAATTATAGGCTTATAATGTGTGATGATTTTGAATATTTATTCTCTTTTTTTTTTTTTNTTTTTTTTTTTTTTGGTTGTTTTTTAAATTTTTTTTTTTTTTTTTTTTTTTTTTTTTTTTTTGGTGTCCATAGATTGTTAGTAACTCTTAATTTCTTATGACAACTGATTCATCTCTTGGTCATTTTATTAACTCTTAAATTTTTTATATATTATCTGTTATTTTCTTTACAGAAAGAAAAGAGAAAATTGTTGCTAATTTGGCAAACTTTGCTTATGATCCTTACAATTATACATTCTTGCGCCAGGTATGAAATATTTATTTTGATATTGAATTGAATTTGATTTATTAAGGTGATTTGAAATGTCTTCCAAAACCATTTTGGCCTGACAAGCATTTTTAAGATTTCAAACAGCTCAATGTGTTGGAACTTTTTGTGGACTGCATAACAGAACCAAATGAGAAGCTTGTGGAATTTGGGGTAGGAGGTATCTGCAATTGTTGCGCTGGTATGTCTTCGATGTTCCTATAACATTGGTGTGCAGCTCATACTTTTTTAAAATAACCATATAATAAGTGGCTAGCCCTAGTGTATGTGAGTTGTGTATTTAATTTAACTTTCACGTTGTAAGATGCAGATCCAGAAAATGCTGCAATTATCAGTCAGTGTGGTGGGATCCCTCTTGTTATTCAATGTCTATCAAGCCCAGTTAGAAACACTGTAAGTAGCAACTTATAGTTCATGTTTGTGTGTGTTTTAATAGTAGTTTATGTGTGTTTGATTGCCTCATAATTCTCATTGTTTCTTGGGGAATAAAAAATTATACCTTATTTATTCTTATAGAAGGAGAACAATGAATTAAGGCAATATGACTCAAAATTTCATATATCTTCTCTTGTCTTCAAAACCAAAAACTAAAAACAAAAAAACAAAAAAACAAAGAAAAAGACCATCATTTTCTCATATTGCACTGGTTTAAACTAATGTGTGCTCCATTCAAACTATTGGTACACTTCACCAACGTTTTGAAAGTGAAACATGAACATCCATGCTTTGTAAGGAAACTCAAATTGTTGTTATGTTTCATAATATTTGAAAGTTTAATTGATTGTTAGGTGAACTATGCAATCGGGTCACTTTATTATCTCTGCAACGCATCTAATATGAAAGAGATTATAAAGCCAGAAGTGGTCGACATCATGAAGAGATATGCTGGAGCTGAAGCAGTAAGTGTTAGCTTCAGTAATCTGGCCAAGGCATTTTTAGACAAACATGTTTCCAAAAACAGCTTAGAGACAAAGTAGCTCCCTTTATGAGATGAATTATCGAGTCACATTCATGTGGATTATTGTTTTTTCTGAACATTTATGTTTCTTTGTTCAGAAAATTTAGTTGCTAATTAAGCATAGAGGTAATTACAAAATAGGATTGCAAGCCAGGAGACCGCATAGATGAAGCAGGTAATGCATTTAAACCATACCGGAAATGGAATTGTAATGCATACAAAGAACGCGGTCACCCCAAAGAAGACGCCAAACTGATGAAGCACCTCATGAAGGTTTTAGGGAGTTGGTTGTGTACTTGGGCAGATAAGAGAGCTATCTCGATTGCAGATGCCAAACAAAACGCCACAATGATCTTTGCCCAATCCAACTTCTGGTGCTTAGCTGGTTGAGCCACTGCTTCTTGGTCAGGACCATCAAAGGGACCTATTTTCTTGACTAGTAGGACCATTTTTGTAAGAAATGCAGTGAACTTCATTTTTCCTTTCTTATGGCAAAAAGAGTAAACTGTAGAAGAGTGCTCTAATTTCACTGGATATATAAACACTTGGTGGGTATAAACTAAGAAAGACTCGTCTAAGGAAAAGCCGGTTTGTATTCGACGAGTGTCTTTGTGTCCCCAACGACCTTGAAAAATTCAGATCACAAACAAAAAACGAATGTTGCAATACAAAGACATCTGGGGTCCCTTTCATCGGGTTATAAAAGTTCCCTAAGTGGGGCCCATTCCAATGGACAAAGAAACCCCGTCAACTGTTCCAATGGGATTGAAAATTCCAAAAAAGTTTCTATTGTGTAATGCAAGACAGCAAGAGGCACCACAATAATTAACCATATGACATTTGAATAGGTTAATTAACAGTAAACTATAATAAGGTAACAAATACACATATAGTTGTTGCTCTGGCAGTGTAATCCATTTAACAATTTTTAATTCTAAAACATAACTTCATGTATTATTTAACAATCATATAAGAACAAGTGAGCAACCAGCCTTCATTTGGGTTGGCTTTGCCCAGTCTTTGCAAATTGCAACATGTGTATACCAAGGGACGTGCATGTTTAACAATTTATGGTTCCTTAATTATGTTGTTACATGCAACTGTAAAGAGAGTTCACAGAATGCCCAAAATTCTCAAATGGGAGACAACGACAAAAAAATAATCTTGAATATCTCTATATATGGCCAGCTTCTTATCCTTTTAAGTTGTAACTTGTAACTGGCAAAAACAGACCAATTAACTGGGGAACTCCTACCTCTAGTCTGAGTCTGTACAACATCTGAATTCAAATATGGCTGCTGTGGCACCTCCACTCTCATGCCATCCCCTGCTAACACCCAACACCAAAAACTCCCTTCACTCAATCTTCACTCCAAAAGCATCACTTTCTTTCTCTGCCACACAAACCCACCAAACAGACTCTCTCACTTCCCCAACCCACTTTGCTCCAAGATATCAACAAGCTCTGCGACTCCGGAAACCTCTCTGAGGCTCTCAGTCTTCTTCAAGCAGACTCTCACGATGCCATTTCCAGCTCACAGCAAAGGAAAGACGCAATGGGTGCCCTATTGCAGGCCTGTGGGCGCCACAAAGACATTGAAACTGGACGCAAAATCCATGACATGTTCTTGGCATGGACCCAGTTCAGCAATGACTTTGTTCTCAATACCCGTATCATTACCATGTGCGGTTCTCCTTCAGATTCTCGCTTTGTTTTCGATGGATTACAGAGGAAGAACTTGTTTCAGTGGAATGCGCTTGTTAGTGGGTATGCAAGAAACGAGCTTTATGGTGATGCAATGGATGTGTTCATTGAGTTGATTAGCGTCACGGAGTTTAAACCCGATAATTTTACGTTACCTTGTGTTATTAAGGCCTGTGGAGGCTTTTGGAAGTGGGTTTGGGGCAGGCCGTTCATGGGATGGCTGTGAAGATGGGATTGGTTTTAGATGTTTTTGTGGGTAATGCATTGATTGCATTGTATGGGAACGGAATCGTTTAGGGTGTTTGATTTAATGCCTGAGAGGAACTTGGTTTCTTGTGTTATTAAGTGTTGAGTTGTGTTAATGGCCACAAAAAAAAAAAAAAAAGTGTTAGAGTTGTGTTTTTGGTCGTTTTGATTTTCAACTAATGATTGTGGCCAGAGAATTTTTGGAACTAATGATTTTATTTTCCGATGGGAATGTTGGAAATAATAATTAAAAAAATAAAAAATTAGGATTAAATATCAAATTTTAATAATTTTTTAAAATAGCATGAAGACCGTTTAATATTTTAATTAGACTATCAAATTTAAATATACTTTTTTAGATTAAGTTACAAACATGTTGAACCTTTTGTTTTTTGTTTTTTCATTTGACATTTTTGTCCTTGAGACTTTTATATTGTCTTAAAAGTTGACTAATTTAGTCTAATTGTACTTGTGATGTAGGGAATAGAAATGTAATGTAGGGTATAGAAATGAGATGCAGAGTATATAAATGAGGTTTAGGGTTTATAATTAGGATTTCGGAGCTTATGGCTTTGGGTTTAGATCTCTGCCCAAAACCTGGGAGTTAAACCGTAGCCGTTTTGTTGCATAACAGTTAAACACAAACTTAATATTTTTTTTTATTGATTTATTTGTAATTGATTATATTTTTTTTATTATACTGGGATGTGATGTAATATTTGTAAATTATAGTACCTTTTACTATATTATTACATTTGATTTTTCAACTAGTACTTAATTTAAAATTACTATTAAATTTTGACATCTAAATTAAAAAACTATTAAAATTTGGGTTACTTTAGTCAACGCATCTTTAAAAGAATTGAGTAGTATTGATGGGTTTGAGAATTGATGTGGACCCTGGAACTTGTGTGAGGCTTGTGAACTGCGTGCTCCATATATGCACAAGGTTTTATGAGATAGCGGAAAGATGATTAGGATTAGGGTTTAGGGTTTTGGATATCCAGAAGACTGCTGTGAATTACAGGTGGTGGTCCAATTACGGTTGGACACTTAAAATTTTAAGGCCCGATGGCGTTCATGTTTTGGTAAAAGTTTTACTCCGTTTAACTAGTTCTCTCTGTGCATCCATGTAACAACATTCAAAATGCTATATTACAGAAACATCAACAAATTTTAATGTAAACTTATATAGAAACTAGAAACATCAAACACATGCAGTTGTAATTTATGGCAAGGAGAGAAAAAGAAGGATGTAGGAGAGAGAAAAAGGAGTTGTGTAATTACTAAAATAATCTTAAGTTTGGAATGAATTTTTATAATTACCTATACTGGTTGACAAAGAGTCTTTCTCTTTAGTCTTCAGTATAGTAAAGGTCCTTAAATAATTGATATGGGATTTAGTCCCTTGGTTATTAGGGAGTATCCAGCCCATCATTGAATAAAAAGGCTTTTACTTGATCAGAATCGTTTAATGAACAGGACAGTTCACCTGATCACTTGATAGAATAGCAATTAAAAAAATGAAATATTCAAAAGTTTGATTCATTCCCAAAATATGATGAGGGTGAAAAAAATAAAAACACAAAGGATACGAGATTCTAAGGAGATTCCAGAGGCAAATACAACAATGACGTCAAAGAAGAGGTTGTAGTAGTACAAGTAGGAGCTTATGTTACATTTGACCAGTTTCCCATTAACCTTGGGAAGTAACTAATTAGCATACAAGTAATTGCAAAATAGGATTGCAAACCAAGAGAGTGCATAAATGAAGCAGGTAATGCATTTGAACCACACAGGAAATGGTATTGTGATGGATATGAAGAAGGCGGTGACCCCAAAAAAGACCCCAAGTCGATGAAGCATGTCATGAATTATTTCCGGACACTTGGAGTGAATAAAGTTTCTTGCAAAGAAACAAGTAAAAGAAATTGTGATGGTGAATGCGAGCAAGTATAAGGTTATAGGGAGGTGGTGAGAGTGGATTTGGAGGGACAACAGAGCTATATCAATGGCGGATGCCAAGCAAAACACAACGAGTATCTTTGCCCAATCTAAGTTTTGGTACTTGGTAGCTGGTTGAGCTTGAGCTACTTGTTCATCTTGGTCATGGCCAGGACCATCAAACCAGCTAAGTTTCTGGGGTTGTTGCTGTATTTTAAGGAAAAGCGCCTTTAAATCATTACTGGTTGACTTCATTTTTCCTATTTGATGGCAGAAGGGCTATAAACTTTGAATGCTTGCGGAAAAGAGTGGTCGAATGATTAATCTTATAGCTGCTTGAATTGTTGCGTTTGCTCTCAGAGGCAGAGGTGAATATATACTATATAGTAACTATATAGAGGTAGGATGTTTCCTGGATGCTACCCGCCCACCATAACTGCTTGGTGAATTAAAGAAAGGCTATATAATGCCCTTTTACATAAAATGGATGAGAGGACTTGTCCATCCCATCCCATCCCANCTCCCCTCCCCTCTCTCTCTCTCTCTCTCTCTCTCTCTCTCTCTCTCTCTCTCTCTCTCTCTCTCTCTCTCTTACTTTTTCTCTGTGTGATGCACTGATGCCACATTCCAATCTGTGTCTCACTTGGCCGCCACAATGTGATATGACAAGTTACTTTCAAAATGGATACTCTCTTTTGCTTTACCATGCAATTTGGCTCTCTTTCCTCTACCAAAACCAAATTGTCTTTCATTAAGAAGAGCAAAATAGCCATTCGAAATCACCCAACTCACTCCAGCTTCTTTAAACAGTTTGTGCCACAAGTGTAAAGTTACTGAGCAATGGATAAACAGATGATCCGCTGACTCACCTTCCATCTTGCATATAATGCACAAGCTTGGGGACAAACAACAGTTGGGTCTCTTTCTTTGAAGTTTGAAGACTATCACACGTGTTGACCCTCTTATGAGCCACTAACCAGCCCAAAATCTTCACTTTGGTTGGGATCTTTGCACCCCAATTCAATTGCCTCAGCGGGAGCAAATGAAGTCTCCTTCGACTTTATAAGAAATCTAAAAAAAGAATTACAAGAGAATTCTCTCATTTTCTTTACTGATTACTAATTCAAATATCGTGAATTGGATGCATGTGGGTTCAACATACTACCTGAAGAAATCTAGGTATTCTTCTTAAAACCAAATAGTAATGGGAGGACCGGAGGAGTAGCTCAAATCCTTATAAGCCACTAATAAGGTTCTCACATCTTGAATGTGAGATTTCTCTTAACACGCTCTTACACGTGTGGCGTCATTTAAGCCTAACACGTGGACAATTTATATTCGGTGACGTGGGAGTATGTGTGGCCGTTAGGCGCATCACGTGGATAATCTGCTCTGATACCATGAAGAAATCTAGGCATTTATCCCAAAACCAATTGGCAATGGGAGGAGCAGCCCAAATTCTTATAAGCCACTAGCAAAGCCTTCACATCTTCAATGTGAGATTTCTCTCAACACTACCTACCTCTATCAAAACTTGATTCAGGCTTTTCTCGTGTGCTTGAGACAAATTTGGATCTGAATCCCACCATCCAAACTCATTAGTTCGTTCCATGACTACGAAGTTTTTGGTGAAATTTTAAAATAGCTATTATATTTCTTGAACTGGGAGATCAGGAGATGCGATATTATATTTCTTGGACTCGCCCTCAGGACAAGTTTATTAAATTAAACTAAGATTTGTTATGCCAAGTAACATGCGGCAACTACTAAGGTTCTTCATTCTGTATAATGTTGGCAATCCTATTGTGGCATATTAAACAACTCTAAAATTCCAGAATATGCCAACAATGTATAAGTTTACACCCTCTCTCACCTGTAACTCTTTCCTAGCTACAAAGAGGCAAAGAAATGCTGATAGAGAGCAACTTATACAGGTGCATACTCACTGTACAAGAATACAACTTGCAAACAATTAAACAAGTGGGGAATGTAGGTTGGGTTTTATCCTCAGGACTTTTTACAAACAAAGCTTTGATATCATGTTAGATTACTATTAGACCCCATGTGCTTAGCTGCTAAAGAATTGGCCTACGAGATATATAATTGGTTCTTGGGGAACTGAACTTAGCACCTCAATGAGTCCCTATGAACATTCAACCAAGGCAATATCACTCAGAATTTTGTTTAATATTTTTTCCATATTGTAAGGAAACTGGGTGTCTTGTATTAAAGGCTTAAATATACACAATATTTGATAGCATAAGTATTTGTTATTAGGTGAGTTATGCAATTGGGTCTCTTTATTATCTCTGTCACACATATAACAAAAAATAGATTGTAAAGCCACTAAGCCAGAAGAGGTCGATGTCATGAAGAGATGTACGCTGCAGCTGAAGCTGAAAGTATCAGCTTCAGTAATCTAGCCAAGGCCATTTTTGGAAAAACAAGTCTCTGGAACCAACTGAGAGGCGAAATAGCTCTGTTGTTAGATAAATTGTTGAGTCGCATTCACGTGGATTATTGGTTCTTGTTCACATTTCTGTTTCCTTCCTTGTCCAGAATATTTTGTTAGTTCTTGGTTTGCCTTGGCCAGTGCCAGCAGTTAGAACACTTGGATGTTTATGTATGCCAATTTCTTATCCTCTCGTAACTGCCAAAATAGACCAACAGGGAAACACCAACCCACACAAGTTTCAATTTCCAAATACGCATCTCTACTCTCTACCACCACTCAAAGATGGCTTCTTTGGCACCACCACTCTCATACCATCCCCTGCTAACACCAAATACCAAGCATTCCCTTCACTCAATCTTCACTCCAAAAGCATCCCTTTCTTACTCTGCCACACAAAACCACCAAACAGACTCTCTCATTCCAACCAACAACTCACTTTCCCAACCCACTTTGCTCCATGACATCAACAAGCTCTGCGACTCCGGAAACCTCTCCGAGGCTCTCAATCTTCTTCAAGCAGACTCTCACGATGCCATTTCCAGCTCACAGCAAAGGAAAGACGCAATGGGTGCCCTATTGCAGGCCTGTGGGCGCCACAAAGACATCGAAACCGGACGCAAAGTCCACGACTTGGTCCTGGCATGGACCCAGTTCAGCAATGACTTTGTTCTCAATACCCGTATCATTACTATGTATTCCATGTGCGGTTCTCCTTCAGATTCTCGCTCGGTTTTCGATGGATTACAGAGGAAGAACTTGTTTCAGTGGAATGCGCTTGTTAGTGGGTATGCAAGAAACGAGCTTTATCGTGATGCGATGGATGTGTTCATTGAGTTGATTAGCGTCACGGAGTTTAAACCTGATAACTTTACATTACCTTGTGTTATTAAGGCCTGTGGAGGGCTTTTGGATGTGGATTTGGGGCAGGTCACCCATGGGATGGCTGTGAAGATGGGTTTGGTTTCAGATGTCTTTGTGGGTAATGCATTGATTGCAATGTATGGGAAATCTGGGTTAGTCGAGGAATCAGTTAGGGTGTTTGATTTAATGCCTGAGAAAAACTTGATTTCTTGGAATTCAATGATACGCGGATTCTCGGAGAATGGGTTGTCTCAAGAGAGTTACGATTTGTTGAGGAAGGTTTTAGAGGGTGAGGAAGCATTAGTACCGGATGTTGCTACGTTGGTGACTATATTGCCTGTGTGTGCTGGGAATGGAGAAGTAAATATGGGGAGGGTGATTCATGGTTTGGCAGTAAAATTGGATCTGAACCAGGAATTAATGGTGAATAATGCCCTGATGGACATGTATTCAAAAAGTGGGTACTTATCTGAAGCGCAAGTTTTGTTTGATAAGAATGATAAGAAGAATGTTGTTTCTTGGAATTCCATCATAGGTGGTTATGCTAGAGAAGGGGATGTTTGTGGAACATTTAATCTTTTGCGGAAAATGCAGATGGAAGAGGAGGAAGTGAAGGTGAATGAGGTCACCATATTGAATGTGTTACCAGCTTGTTTAGAGGAGTCAGAACTTTTGAACTTGAAGAAACTTCATGGTTATTCATTCAGACATGGGTTTCAATATGATGAACTGGTAGCCAATGCTTTTGTTGCTGCCTACGCAAAATGTGGGTCACTGAGTTCTGCTGAGCTGGTCTTCTATGGTATAGAAGAGAAGACAGTGAGCTCCTGGAATGCAGTTATTGGTGGCTATGCCCAAAATGGAGATCCAAAAAAGGCTTTAGATTTGTACCTTCGGATGAAAAATTCAGGCTTGGATCCTGACTGGTTTAGCATTGGTAGCCTCCTTTTAGCTTGTGCCCACCTGAAATTTATTCAGTATGGTAGACAGATTCATGGATTTGTGCTACGTAATGGGTTAGAAACGGACTCATTTATTGGTATTTCATTACTATCCTCTTACATCCACTGTGGTAAATTATCATCTGGAAGAGTATTATTTGATAGGACGGAAGATAAAAGTATAGTGTCTTGGAATGCAATGATTGCTGGTTACTCTCAGATTGGACTTCCTGAGGAAGCCCTTGATCTCTTTCGCCAAATGCTCTCCGATGAAATCCTACCTAGTGAAATTGCTACAACGAGTGTGTTTGGGGCTTGCTCACAACTGTCAGCTTTGTGTCTGGGAAGAGAACTACATTGTTATGCTTTGAAAGCTCGGCTCACAGAAGACCTGTTTGTTGGTTGTTCTCTCATAGATATGTATGCAAAAAGTGGCTGCATAGAACAGTCTCATAGGGTTTTTGACTGGTTATCAAACAAAGATGTGGCATCATGGAATGTTATAATTGCAGGATATGGAATTCATGGACATGGAAACAAGGCTTTGGAGCTATTCGGAGAAATGCTAAGTTTGGGGCTGAAGCCTGATGCGTTTACATTTATTGGAATTCTAACAGCATGTAGCCATGCTGGGTTGGTTAAGGAGGGGCTAAAATATTTCAACCAGATGCAAAGCTTGTATGGAATAGAGCCAAAATTAGAGCATTATGCATGTGTGGTGGACATGTTGGGTCGGGCTGGCCAATTGGAGGAAGCTCTAAACCTCATATATGAGATGCCTGAGGAACCAGATACTAGAATCTGGGGATCATTGCTTAGTTCCTGTAGGAGTTATAATGATTTGGGTATGGGGAGGAAAATTGCTGAAAAGCTACTAGAATTGGAGCCTGAAAAGGCAGAGAATTATGTGCTACTGTCAAACTTATATGCTGCATCAAGGAAATGGGATGATGTGAGATGGGTGCGGCGAAGGATGAAGGAGATTGGCCTTCAGAAAGATGCTGGCCGCAGTTGGATTGAAGTTGGAGGACAAGTTTATAGCTTTGTTGTTGGTGACAATTCTCTGCCGGAGTCAGGAGAGATTAGGAAGATGTGGACAAGAGTCGAGGAAAAAATAAGTGAATTCGGATATAAACCCAACACAGATTCTGTGCTTCATGAACTGGAAGAAGAGGAAAAGATTGAAATACTGAGGGGGCATAGTGAGAAGCTTGCAATTTCTTTTGGGTTGTTGAAGATGAGTAAAGGAGCAACACTGAGAGTATGCAAAAATCTGCGCATTTGTGTAGATTGTCACAATGCAGCTAAGTTGATATCCAAGGCTGTTGAAAGAGAGATCATTGTCAGAGACAACAAGCGCTTCCATCATTTCAAAGATGGCCTCTGTTCTTGTGGAGATTATTGGTAAACATATTGTCACATATTGTAAATCATAACCAAAATGATTTATTTCTGATCGAAATTTGTAATCACAGAAATTGAAGCCAAATATTTCTGGTCTTTCTCTTTCACTTGGATTGTTTAAGTGGGAGCAAGAGATAATATGCAAAACTTGGCTACATCCAATCAAATCACACCATTAGTTTCCAACTTTCCATTCGTCTATAAGCAAAACTTGGCTTTTGAACTTTGAAGGGAATATTTAGTAGACTTATCAGTAGCTGCCAGATGCAAGAGACAAACTCCACAGCCAAAATTAATGAACTTTGGAGTCTTTGAATCTCATCCTTCAATCTGGGATCAACATTCAACAACGTAATGATTGGTTGTGATACCAACTGTTAAAAATTAGTTAAATATTATCCAATGGATTTATAATTCCATTTCAATCTCTAACTCCCGTTGTTAACAAAATTCTAGTTCATCAAATTTGACTTCCCCCCACTTCAAACCACATTTTTACCGAGAGGACAAAAATCTAATGAAACCAATCTTTTCTGTTTTTTTTTAATAATTATTTTCACATTTTTATCTCTATTTTTTTGTTACATTTAACCAAAATTCTAAATTTCTAACGTAGAGAATTATTATTATTATTTGTTGTGGGTGGACCCTACTTGGGCATGGACCGATTGGACCCACAATCACTCGCCGAAATAAAAACTAAAAAAAGAAGTTGCAAATCGAAGAAGCAGCAAACTTTGGTTTGGTCCATGTGAAAGGCTTAAAAAGCCTCAAAATTGTGTTTGTTGGTTGATTTGTTGGGAGGAGTTGTTAGTTGTTAGTTGTTGTTAGCAGAAAAGCAGCAGCAGCAAAATTGAGTAATGGCGAGTGTGCCGTCTTCGTCTTCTCCGGCACCATCACCACCGTCTTCTGCTTCCAACTCCGACAACTCCGCCACTCAACCCACCTCTCACTCTCCTTCAAATCCACAGGTTCTCTTTCCCTCTCTCCCTCTCTTCCTCTCTCTATCTCTATATGTATATATATATTTATGTTATATATGTATTGCATGGTCTGTGTAATGATTTTTGATGGGTTTTTTTCATTTCATTTTTTTAATATGTCTAAGGTTGATGCTGGAGTCAACAATGGGGTTCTGGCTCTCAATGTCGACGAGAAAAAGCCTGACGTCCCCGCATATTTTGAGTGAGTCTTCTTTTCTTTAATTTTTCTTTTTTCGTTTTTTTTTTCGGTGTGAATATTTACCGACATGCTTATGTTCATTTTTGACAAATGTAATGTATTTTTTTTTTTTTTTACTTTTTTGTATTTTTTTTTCCAAATTGTTTTTTTTGTCTGATATTTTTTCTAAATAGATACAATTTTAATGTGCGAGATGAAAGTTTGCTTACCAATGTGTGTAATTTGTTCTATTGCTGCATTCGCCTATTCATAAATCTTGTTTTTGATATCTGGGTACATATAGCAATACAATGTAAAGGAAAGCATTTCTAAATCTGTGCTTATTTAAGTATTTGTTTATTGGTTTCCAGGGAAAAAATAAAAAATAAAAAGAGGGAAGTAATTAAATCTGTTGGGTTTATTAAATTTTACTCCTTTTCCAAATTTTCGCATAGTCCTGAATCGCCAAAATGAGTTGAGAATTTGAGAAACTTCCCAAATATTGAATAGATTGTACAGGAACAGCATTAATCGCTGTATAGAGAGAATATAAACGATGTTTTGGTTATATATAATTATACTCATAGGATTAATCATAGAATGCAACTATCTTATATGGACAGTTCTTCAGAGAACCATGTTTTCTGTCATGCGGTGATTGATTTTAATTAGTAGGTGTACCATAGACACGGTCATTCAAGTTTTTTCATACACTTTAAAAATCCAGTTTTGCAACTCTAGCAAAATCTCTCATCTTCTGCCCTTCAATATATGCTCACATGTTTTTCAGTTTTTCTGAATGAGAACAAAATAGTGCTAAATTCTATATACTTACTTGATTTTCATGAGTTATTGCTTCCCATTTTTAGCATTTGAATTTCGAGGTCTTGCACCAACATACACTTGTAAGCCTGTATCTGGATGTACACAATCCAAAATGGTAATCTTTGTCTACCATATATGCCAGAACATAGTTCTCTAAATGGGAAGTAAGCCTTCCAAATTACAAGCTGAATAATTTGTCAGTCTATAGTGGTAGACATTTAGCCATTTGAAGTGTCAATTTAGACTGAGGAGGTTCTTTGATTTACATAATGATACCCCAATATCCTCTGACCTCCAATGTAGACACAATCAGCAGCCTTGGACTCTCAGTTTATGCATTCTTGTTTACCTGCGATTGGAGTGGTCAAACACCATGGCTTACTCACCAAATGGTATACAGGTAGAGAACTGGATGTAATTTCATAACATCTACAAAATGGGTCATGTGAGTTTTAACTTTCAACTATTTTGAAGGGCAAGGTATGAATGTTATTTTGTAACCAGGGGCTTGAGTGCTAGGTCTGTTGTAATCTTATTATGAGTCTTTGTAATTAGATTTTGACAGAATATATATATGATAAGATTACAGAATTGTTTTTGGGCCACTCTTGTCCTAGACATTCAATCATCAGAGCTCCAACTTTGGTCCTTTTGTTGCCCTCTTCTGTTTCTCTTATTCTCTTGCTGAGAATTCAGCAGAAAGTTTTTCTGCTGCACCAGGATGTTAGCTACGCTATGATCTTTCATGCTTAAAATGAATCCTAACCTCTCTTGAATGTTACATTATTAATTTAAGCAAGAGGCTGGATTATATACAAAGCTCTTTGTTTGTGTTAGGGATCTTCATAGTGCGGACCACATTGAGAAGTTCAAGAAGTATGAAGTTGATTACACTCGCTGGTTAACTGCAAAATACTTCTCGAAGAAAAATCTTTATGGAGGTGTGCAACGATTTTTTATTGTGGAATTCATTTTAAAACACAGCTTCATATAATTGAATGAAAATTCTAAAAGATGTATTATGTAAGTCAGTAGTATTCAAAATTTAATTTACTTCATTCTTGCAGGCAACATATTTGATGAAAATATGACAATACGTGATGAGGTTATAAAGTCAAGCAGGTACAATAAGAAGCATGCTTATTTTAATTGGAATTTCTTGTGCTGTTGCAGTAGCTAATCATGTTTGGTTCGTTTTTGTCTAGGTGGCCTTGTACCAGATCATATGCAGACCCAGTGCAGGGTTTTGAAGACCAGAGCAGCAGCTGTTCAACTTCTACTACTACAGCTGAAACCTCATCTAACATCTCAAATGGGAAGCATCAAGTAAAGAAGAGTGGTTGATTATAGTTTCCTTCAATTTTCCCAGGATATTTGATATTGTATAAAAATAAACATGCTGATGCATGCTGCTAACAAATTACTGAAGGGCATGGACCCAAATTTTGAAAATCTGTAATCCAGTTATTAGGAATTTTTTTATTTTATATCTTTGTTAATTTGATGCCTTTTCATCCAAAAGTGTCATATACCTGCCATTTGATTGAACAACTTAGAGTTTAGGATGCAAATTGTTGAAAAATTACAGAATGATATCCAACATCGTTAAAGCATAAAAATGACTTCACAGCACATTTATAATGGCACAGAATCGATACATTACTTTACTTGGTATTTATTGGCTAGCCGTAAATGTGAAATCAGTTTTTGCTTCTGGCAATAGTTCCTTTTCTTTAAACTTCAAGCACAACCATTACCTGTCTACATAACTCAACTGATAAATTGTTGCACCAGAATATAATCTAGTCCCATTGAAACCCAAGTTGGGTTGTTCATAAACAACGCTTGTTAAATTCATGAATCTATAACTGTGTTTAGCGAATGAAAGACAAAAGAAGAAAGAGAAAAAAACAAACCCTTGTGTATCTGCACTACACAATTCCTGTACTAAATGAAGCAGAGCCATATTCCACAGTAGTGATGGACTTATG
Organism: Dryas drummondii; assembly: GCA_003254865.1. Classification (NCBI taxonomy): domain Eukaryota; kingdom Viridiplantae; phylum Streptophyta; class Magnoliopsida; order Rosales; family Rosaceae; genus Dryas; species Dryas drummondii. Next base: position 417,476 of record QANW01008183.1, on the reverse strand, counting down.
GAGTACCTGAAGCTTCGGCTCGAAGTCGATTGGTGTTGGTGGAGACATCTGCAGCATTTCTCAGAGGTGTTATCAGATCAGCAAGGATGACTTGAAGGGAAGAAACTCTTTCTTTGAGTTGAGCATTCTCCTGGAGGATCTGTTGATTGCCCTCTAACAGTTGGATAAGCTTCTCGGAGAGCTGACGATTTGTGGCATGGAGCTGGTCCACCTGATGCTGGAGCTGTTCAATCTGCTGCTTCTTACGCATTCGCGACCTTCGTGCAGATTCTCTGTTGGATATCATTCTCTTGAGCCTCCTTTCATAGTCAATGCTTTGCTCCCCTGCGGCCTCATCATAAGCAGTAGTGTCATTGCTAATGCTAAGTGAAGAGGTGTTTGGTGAGAAATCATGGATTGGAACGTGGATATGAGAGATGGGCAGAAGCCTAGTAGGGCAAAGTGGGATTGAATCTGGAATTTGAGCTGCGTTTGGGTTTAGATGGGATATTAGGGAGTGCTTCCTCACAACTTCAACTGCCTGCATATTTTGGGGACTTGAGAGGGGATGGGATTGTTTAGTACTGGTACTGTGAGAAAACATGGGGAAATGTTGAGTTGGGATAGCCTGATTAGGTAAGTAATGGGGTCCCTTTGGTTCAATATTTGGCTCCATGGAAGAACTTTTAGGTGACTGAGATTAGGGAGAGAGAAATTTTAGAAGGGGTTTTAGAGGAAGAAACCACAGTGATTTTTATAGTGAGCTTCTAGCTACTATATATAGATTTCTTGACATTCACGCATTAAGAAATTTTACTACAAATGAAGTTTATGAGATGGGGGTAGGGTGGGAGATTAATTGATGCAAAGACGCAAGCATATGAGCTTCTTGCTTAACTTTTTGTCTTCACATGAAGATCAATGACAACATTTGAAGGCAATACCTCCAGATATGTTATTTTTAGGAAATATATGCGTGTAAATTATGAATCAATTTAGAGTTGGTGATAGCATTGATTTTCTTATATGGGTGTTTTGCATTACTTACTTGGAACGTCTCTCACCAGTAATGTGCTTAACAGAGAAATTAGAATTTGCTATAAACGTAGGGAAGAGCTACTTCTTCATGAAGATAAGTGACCTCATGGAATGGACAGGTACAGGTTAATCTTTCAACCGAAAGATTTCAAGCTTTGTGTTAATGGGTCATACACATAAGTAGAGGTGGCCTATTTGTGGACAGACTTAATTCTTAAGCTCTTTTGGTTGTTTCTAGAAAAAAAATAATAATAATAATCAAGTGAGAAATTCCAATAATTTTGATTGAGAAAATCATACATAGTTTGACTTAATGAACCAATTGATCTAAATATCTCTTCCTTGACATTCAAGGATTCAAAATCTATGTCATTAAAAAGCTCTATGTACAAAATCAGTCTAGTTTTTGGGACAAAGGAAATTGAAAAATGAATCCTTCATGAGCCCATATACTAGTGCATGATGTTATATATTAATAAGAAACAAAACAAATCATGGGCTTTTGGGCATCACTTGGCTTCTTTTGCTATAATTGTTGCATAAACACCAACTTCAATTTTATTTTGTAGTTGAAAACTTTAATATATACTTTGAGACTTTCTTGCGTACTTATTCCAATCTGTTGACTGTCATTAACATCTGCTCAAGCCTCAATGTACATAATCAGCACCAACTGGTGTGCTTTAATGCTTTTACCAAAATTTCTCCACAGAAAGAAGATATAGAAGGAACTATTTAACTTTATCGATCTTCTTGGGATAACCCATGTTGATCAGTAAGTGGATTTTAGGATTGAATTTCTAAACATGGCATTGACAGTGACACAAATGAAGAAGATGGTGGTGTGGGGTTTGAAAATATTGAATTGAACCCAAAACTCTTATAAAGAGAGTAGCTGTGAGCCTGTGACTATACGCGTTAATTAACAGAGACTTCCCCTAACATATCGGTGTGGACTAAATGACTAATAATAATATTCTTTATATTCTTTGCCAAATGAGGCATTGAATTAAATGAGTGTCAAACAACTTTTTTGCTCTTTCAAGTCATTTTGATTTATATATATCCTGTATTTGATCTTAAATGATAATATAATGCTGCCAATATGCCTTTTTTATGTATTGTTGATAAGTAGTAACAAATTTTCAACCCACAGTAATGCAGCTTGGTTCATGAGGAACACTAAACCACCCAGAAAACCAGAGGAGTAAGGAAATAAAAAATTACTAATAAACTTTACATGAGAGAGAGAGAGAGAGAGAGAGAGAGAATGCATGAAAAATTATTAGAGAAAACCGATATACACAACATAGCCATGTTGTGTGTAATGGTATTTTTGGATATTCAACATTCTGAATGTGTTCATGGATCAAAACAACCCATGGAATTCCTGTAAGAATACTCTGTAACATCATCTCACATTCCCCAGTCTTTAAATCCCTAATTGTCTTCTGATCAGACCAACGCAACTAGTTCAGAAAGAGTCTCTTGCACAACCACATAATTGTCACAATTTCCTTAAATGATAATAATGTTAGCAAAATTCAGCTTCACCCCTACTACCACAACAGCTGACCCTGCTAAGTGCTAACTCAGATGCTTATTATATCACCTCCTATTCATGTGGAACATAAGACCCCAAGAAAATAACCATCATATCCAAAACACTACTACACTGTATGCCAAGCATATAGAAGAATAACTGCAATCCAATGACAGACGCTTCCATATGAACCATGTGCCTAACCATATTTTCCTTCTTTGTTCCCGTTAATCAAATTAAACTCTCTGGATTTCCAGTCAATACACACTCGAAGAGTTTCTCAGAACAAGGCATCAACGTGGCGTAAATGGAGAAATTTGCATTTCAATTGCGTGTCCATTTAATGCAATGATCAATTTCTATCAATAGAAATAAGTATAAAATATTACTACTAGGTATCCTGAGATTGAGAAACTCGCTACAAATTATCTTTTCTTTGATTTCCACTAACAATTTTTCCAAAACTACCAAAAGAAAACGCTCACCAGATGTGGAGGCTCAGCCACTATGTGGTCAAGTTTACAAGGATGGTTGGGAATAAAAATAATCATAAACCTTTTTATGGCTCTGTATTACTGTATATTGTCATACAAGAAATTTTTGGTAGAGCTTAGAGTCAGTTAAAAGTTACCCATTACAAAGCTGATTTCAATGTTAGGTATGGATGATCACTAACTTTGCTTCAATTCCTAAAACGCGCATGATTTACTCTTTTTCTCTTATTTCTCCCATACTAAAATTCTCTTGCATTTTGATGTCAATCTTTTGGGTTTTTTTTTTGGTGGAAATCTTTTGGTTTTTTTTTATTTTTATAAACAGGAATAAGAGAATCTTTGAAGATAAATGTTTCATTGGGTTGATAGTTTTTTTTTTTTAATTATTGGTTGATTTTATTCGGTAGTTTTGTTTTTGGTGGTTCACCTTCAAACAAGGAACAAACCAATCCATAGGGTGGCTTATGCCTTCAAAATTCTCAAGGTAAAATGTTTATAACATGAATAAAGTATGAGCCTTGGATGAATCAAAATGAACCAACCCGAGAGAATTAATACGAATAAAGACTAGGATTGAGTAAACGCCATATTATTACATTATATGCTTGGTCATTATAAGGAATCGTCTTCCAACAAAAAACAAGCAAAACAAATGTATAAATGATAAACCACGAAAAATAATTTTGCCATAACTTTTTTATACTCCCATCAAAACAAACAAAGCACCACCAATCATATTATCCTCACAAAGAAAGGTAAACTCTTTAAACCAAAAAGAGATGTAAACTCTTCACCACAACAGTATCTACATTTTCAAAAACCTAATGCTCAAGAAAGCTTTCAAAATCATATCTGACCGTAATTTAGGCCAGAGCAGGCCTCTGGGTCCTCCTACGCTCATAAGTAGCATCATCAGTAGGCAATTCATAACGACAAACGGGACATGTATTCCTAATGCGCAGCCACGGTACAATACAATCACCATGGTACCTATGAGCACAAGGCAACTGCTTTGCTTGTTCCCCAGAATTCATATCATCCTTACAAACAGCACAAAGTGCATTACTCTTCTCCACATCCTCCTGAGTCAAAACCACTGAGGGAAGATTTTCAACAACAGAGTTGGCAGCCGGAGGCCGGCCTGTTAATGCATTTTCATTCTCAGAAAATTGCCCAAACAACATATCATATTCCGCAGTATAGATATAATCATCATGATCACCGGTATAAGGTTCAGCATCTTGGTTCGTCTCCCAATTATTTGCATTCAACAAGACTTCCCATTCCAAATTCCCCAAAGCTTCAACTCTCTCCACACTCACTTCCTCTTCAGGCGCAATTACTGGTAAAACCGAAACTGAGACCGATCCTGATTCCTCGTTATCAGGAACAATAAACATGCTGAAGACCTCTCGCTCATCAACGCGGCCGTCAACTTCTTCCCACTCGAAATCCTCATTATTTTCCCTGTGGTCTTCCAAATGAAGTGAATCCCAACAGAGGGGGATGCTTGTATCATCTTCATTATCATCATGGACATGACCCCCATCATACTCATCCACAGAATGCAAATCAATCCCAACAACCCCATTGTCATCCTCGTCGGAATCGGAGGCAAACCCAACAAGCCGAACGCAATTCTCAAATGGATCAACATGAACCCTACTTATGTTGGACGCTGCTTCCTCACCAGATTCAGACCCAGAAACCCTCCTCCTCACAAAGAAATCATCCTCGTCAGGATCATCAACACCATCACCATCGAAACAATGCCTAAAATCTAACCCTGAGCCTAGCCCTAAACCTAAATCGAGGTCCAAACCGTCCATACCCACATCGCAATTCCCCTCAATAACCCCAAAACTGGAATCGTTAAGAGCTTCAGAAACCAAAACGGAACGAGCCATTACCTGAGACTGCTCGACGCGTTGTTGGAAGAGGTCCATGACGAAATTGACCTGGTTCTCGCGGTCCAACAAGTCGGAGGCGTTGGAGATGGAATTGGGGTCGGAGGCGGAGGCAGAGACGCCGTCGTCGTTCTGCATGATGTGGATGGTGGACTGGTATTGGGAGAAGAGGTCATTGCAGTCTTCGTCGTCTTCGTCGTCTTCGTGGACGGTGACGATGTGGGCGCGGAGAGATCGATCGGAGGGTGGGAATTCGGGATCGGAGGAGTAGAAGTCGAAGTCGTGGTGGGCCCAGTAGGGGAGGGATTCGAAGGTTAGGGTTTGGTGAGGATCGTCGTCTGCGTCGTGGAGGTGAAGGAAGGTGACCTCCGCCATTGATGTAAAGAAACTTCTTCGGTTTTGGTTTTCAGGCGGTGTGGTGTGAATGTGAATTTGAGGATTTCATTTCTCAAGTTTTTAACGTGTCAAGGACGAAATGACGGAATTAGCCCTCGTCTTTTGTCGTATAGACTTGTGTAGTTGTGTTGTTTGGTTGGTGGATTTTAGTGCGTGCCTTTCGCACATTTTTCGTGTTCCCGAACGAGAGGGCGAGGTGTGTTTGGCTGTTTGTCACTCGCTCATTTCACATCGAATATTAACAATAATAAAATTGTATTAAGCTCATCAAATTTGTTTGTGCTCATTAAATTGTTTATCAAATGAGATACATCAGATGATGTAACAATGTTAGCTAAACTTTGTTTATCAAATGATGTAATAATTTCAGTTTCAATTCTATTTTTTCATTTTATGAAAGATAATTACCAAAAACAGCCAAAAGAGTCGTATGGAGCACCTTCTCAAAGGGAAAAAGAGAACACAACTATACAAACAATTAATAATATGATTTGCTTATTACAATGAAATAAATAGCCACATATTGACAAGCTTGATGTTTACAAAACTAGTATAGCACACCTATTCCATTTTCTTTCGGTGCCTCATTAGCGTACATCTTACCTTTTGTTGCATACAGCATACATGATAGATGTGACTCCTAGAAAGAAAATAAGGAAAAAAGAATTGAAAACAAATCCTTATCTGAGCTGCATTACTTGAATGTTAATCCACGATGGTATAATCCCATATTATCCCTAAGCATGCTCTCAATCTCCTTGTTGTTAGTGAAATGAGAGGGACCTTACTTCATTACTGTCTTTAAGAATGGATTAGATGGGCGTTGAGGAGGCTTCACTTTTTCTTGATTGTTTGATGACTGTACCTGAGACACTTCTCCTACCTTCATGTTTCCTGCTGCATTACTCACCTTTGCAACATTTTTTGCCTCTGTTGTCTTTACCTTCCCAATATCATCCACCATTGCAGTTTTCTTTTCTTCTGTTATCTCTGTTCCAGCTTTAGCTTCTTGTGGCTTGGCTTTCTTCGTAAATAGAGGAGCTGACAATTTTGGTGATGATAATGGAATATCATTCCCTGAAAAGAACTTACTTTTCTCGGTAAAGTTAATTGTCTTGTTCACTGCAATATCATCTGTGATGGATGATGCATTGCAGTTTGAGTTAGGGAAAATGGCTTTCAAGGTTTCTTTACTTTCATTGAGCAACCTTTCCTGTTAGAAGGCATAAGAGCATAAGAAACTGCAGGACGAATACAGAAACAGACTTGTTTCCAATGTGGCTAACTCTGGTGGAGAGGATGCAGGCTAGTAGTTGGATATTGAAAGCTTACCTCCAATATGCTATTGAACCTTTCGGCCAAGTTAGGGAGCTTCAGAGCAGTAACAAGCTTGATTGCACCCCTAACTGATTTTTCCAGGGACAGAAGCTTCACAAGTTCAGTAGCCCTCACAAGCTTATCTCCTGAAATAGCCACCAGAAGCAAGTGTCGCAACTTATAATATTTTTCATTTTGTTGGAATCAAGATTATAACACTGGAAGAGGCCAGATGTCATATAAATTGTAAAAGACTCACCATTGCAGCAGGATCCAATAAGCCTCAAGATACATCTATCTTGAGCTGCTTCCGTATTGAAAGCTTCATCATCAAGTGAAGTGGTGTCCAAACCAGCACTAGCCATTTCTTCTATTTGCTTTTGAATCTGCAAGTTACATACATGTGATCACCTCAGCCATTGAACAGCAGTATGAATAACAGGCAAAATCAGGTAGTTCTTTTCTCAAACATACAACGAGCTAACAAAATTTGAAAAAAGTTCTGTCAGGCAAGCCTGGTAGAACATAAAGGCTATGAGGTCAGGAGGGAGGAAAGGACAGACCTGTACGAGACGCATGTTGTTTAGTATAAACTCATTTTCAAGGGCTTCTGCTCCTAGATCAGAGGATGCCAGTGGAAATGAAAGATTTAGCAGAGTGAGGACTGGTTTGGGCATCACCTGCAAAAGAGAATAGTCAAGATATGGTTTACAAAGGAAAAATTAGAGAGGAAGGAGGTGGTGAGCTATCCGTACCTGCGGGTATAATTCAGGACTTTTGCAAACTATACAAAATAATTTGCTTGCATTCAACCCAACCACCCAATAGCTTTCATCTGACTTCTTCTCTTTACTAGCACTGCATAACAGATATTTATTATGGATCAAATGACAGAATCCAATGCTGTATTAGGAGATCTTAATTTAGAGAGACATTCCATATATATTCTTTAGTAGAAGAATCTTGAACCTGAATAGTGGGAGCCAATTGCCACCATATTGGCTAGTAAAAACTCTCAGCACACCCTACCAAAGAAATAAGTAGATTCATATCCAATCTCAAAAGCAGTATTTTAGTCATAGTGATGGCATGACTTCAAAATAAAGTGAAAATACCTTTGAATCATAGGAGCTCAGTTGCCCTTCTTCACCAAACCCAAACCATGTAAGATATGAACCAGGAGTCAAAGGCAGACGTCCTCTAAGAGACTGGGTCCCATTAGTTATATTAAGTACTCTAAATTCAAGCATCTGCATGTTTCATAAGAAAAACAATTTCATTTCACCATAGAAAATAGTATGAGATAACAGGTGCAAACCATTAACCAGTGCAAAACTTCCTACTGGAATGAATGGGTACCAGCTCTTTAACAAGAGGATAGTAGATCAAAGTTTTTTATGACAAGAGTATCAAACATGCACTTCTGGACTTACAGTGTTCGAATTTTATAAATCAACATTTCTTACATTAAAAAAGGTGAATCGGGTAAAACCCTGGACATATCAGCACTCTAATATAATATGGCTAATCAATTGAAAATCAGACCTGCTCATTTGAGGGAAGACAATCAGAAGCATGAGTGACAATCGCAAGCTCATCCTTGAAGCCTGATGCAGTCACCACAGGTCCATCAAGGGAGAGAACATGTCTCTGCAGTGAAATGCATTCAGAAAAACAGAAATGTCAAGAAACTAAACTCACTATCATCAAATGTTAATTTAATTGTAAAAATGCAATATCAAAATGTAATACATAAAAGTTTCAAATGTGTCACCAGAGAGCAAGTCTAGCTCATAATATCAAATATGTCAATGTTCTTCTGTCCATTAGTCTTTCAAGTTAGAAGAATAACAGTGAAATTTCCACTTCTCCCTTACTACTTGTCTTCTTCCATCAAATATCCCTTCTCATCACTCATCTAACCTCCAGATCCAAACTTACAACTTCTTCTCATGGGTACCATTCTTGCCCTCAATCATTCCAACAATTCCTGATCCTTTAACATTAAGTATATGAAAAATCTTTGTTTTAAGCAACTCACGGTGTACATTTTATTAATTTTGTAGAAAGACCCAATTAGAAGTCAGCATGAGACAAGCACATGAATGAGTTAGGTATGAAGAACCTAACAATTTTATTCCCCCAAAGAAGTCAATTAGCCATGGACGAAATATGATTAAAGTACATCAACAAACCTGCAAACCACCATCAGTGAAGATACGGAGGAAGTTAAGACTCGTAATTGCTGCCACCCAAGCTGTACCAAGTGCCACAACCTTCACTTCTTCCCCTTCCAATCGCATAGACCACTGCGTTCACATCACACATCAAAAGTTAGCTTATACTAAAATTCCTATATTCGTCATGCATAGGCAGTTAACATTTTCAGAGGCCACATGCACATCTAAATTACCACAGCGGACTATAGCATAAATACATAAATTTTTCAAAAACAATGATCTAACCTCGCTATTATTTGCCCAGCTACTAAATGGGCGATACATGAGAGTACTCATGTTTTTGTCACCCTTGCAGGGATTTGCAAAAACACTTCCATTCTCATTTAATGAAGCCATTGTAAAACCAAAATGATCGTTCATTGATGGAACTCTTGGACCTCGGCTTGTATCATGAAAATCTATCTGCATCCAAGACAAACTGAAATATCAGTATCATAAAGCACTCGTAGCTAATGGAAAATATTCTAAATTAAAGCCGCTATGTGGAGGGATGGAGTAGTAAACTTAAGGTATAGGTTACCTCAATATGGGAGTACCCATCGTGTTCAATTGTAGTAATAGCTCCAAGCATGTTGTAGCACAAAAAGCACCTTTTTCCAGGCTGCACAGGAGTAGCACCTGGCTGGAAGGCATCCTGCATTTTTGTTCTAGCAGATGCCATTTTGCTGCTTAGTCCCTCATTCCCATTATCAATCCTTTCACTGTGTTTACGACGTGCTTTTTTAATGGATTCAACTTTGGGGAGCAAGCTGAAGTCATCAATACTATCCTCATCTAAATCTTCCTCGTATGCAGACTTCTTTCGTAGTCTTTTCCTGCTAGGTGGTTCAGACTCCCCATCACTATCTTCACCAAGATCACTTAAACTACCAGAAGGGCTAAGCTCCTGATCCTCCTCTTCGTCAAAATAAAGCAGACCATTGCTGGTCTTAGATTGTAGATTTGGAACATCTTCAGTAGGAGATTTCATTGATGAAGGAGCCACAGACTCCCACACACCGTACTTTCCCATACAATCAATAACAGCCAATGCATTGCTAATTGGCTTCCACGCCAAGCAACATATTCTCTCGTCAAATTTATGCCTGTCAATGTCCTGCTTCCGATCAACATCCCAGATGAGAACCTGCCTATCCAAACCAGAAGTAGCCATGTATTTTCCGTTAGGTGACCAAGCCAAGAAACAAATGGGCTGTGTATGGTCACCTCTCAATGAAAACAGCTTTTCAGCTGTGTCTCGATCATACACCACCACGTCATTTCTCAACCCCGGAACAGCTAGCTTCTCTCCATCGGGACTCCAGCTAAGTACATTCATGATGGAAAGGTCTAAACCAGAATTGGGAGCTATGCCTTTAAGGGTATGCACAGTTGTTCCAGATTGGAGTTCCCAATATATCACAGTCCCAGTTGAATCAATAGACGCCAAGTATTCGCCAACGGGGTCAAAGCCTAAGCCCGTTACAGGTCCTTTGTGTCCTTTGAGAACCCTTGAAATTGAGCCATCAACTGTGTTAATAAGTTTAATGCCCTCATCATCACCAGCAGCAGCCAACAGTGTCCCTGATTTATTAAATGCAAGGGTGCGTATTGGCAGCGTGAATCTGGTAATATTAGTCTGGAACTCTCCACCTAACAAAGTTGGATTACAAAAATTCAAACAAGCACAATTCAAACTGATTAGACATGGCAAAAATAGGGAAACCCAAACAATTAGTGAGTTTTTTTACCCAATAACTCCATGTAATTCCAACATTTCACACATCGCATGGAATCTACCAAATCTAATCTTAAAAAGATGAATTTAACCCCAATTATAAAAATCAAACACAACAAAAACCCTAAAGAAAAAAGAAGATGAAAAGAAATGGAAGAAAGATAAGATAATGACCGGGAAACTTGTAGAGCTTGACGGAGTGATCGAGGGAGCCGGAGGCGAGGCAGGTGGAGTTGGGGCTGAGAGCGAGGGCGGTGACGCCGTCGCGGTGGTGGCGGAGGAGCTTGGGAGCGCAGGAAGGGAGGAGAGAATCGTGGACGCAGATGTTGGGGTCGGAGGAGGAGGCTGTCGCCAGGTGGAAGGCTTGCTGGTCCCACAGTACGGAGCAGAACGACGGACGCCCGCTGCTGCTGCCGCTCGTGGGCTTGTGGGCCTCTCGGAGCTTCACCGATCGGACCTTCATGGCTCTGCTGCGGCGACTCTCGGAAACTTTTGGGGTTCTGTTGGCTTTGATTTGATGTCCTTCTTCCCAATTTCTTTTAGATTTTTATTATGAGAGAAAGTCACCGAGTGAGGTTTTGGCGGGAAAATTGGGGTTTGGATTTGGCGCGTTGAATGTTTTTGCTGGTGTTGTGGGCTTTTGGGCTTAGTACAGATTGATATGGGCTTGCGTTTTGTAAAGTTTAGCCTATTCTCAATACAAGTGAGTGGATCTTACTAAGGATGACAGGCCAGGCCCACCATCTAAAAGCAGTAGTTTTTTCTTCTTTTTTCATTTTTTTTTTTACTGGGCAATCAAATATGCAATTTCCATTTAATTAGAGGACTGAAGCTATTTTTGTCGGTGGGGACAAAATATTGTTCAGTTTGGGTTTCATCTGGGCCTTTCCTATTCCTATGAGTAAAAGTCCAACCATGCATCAAAATATCATTCTTTGTTGATAAGACCAAGACTAATTGGTTGCATGTGAGCATGTCTTGTAAAGGCAAACCAACTTTCCTTTTACTTGAATCCCCATGTAATGTTTGAACGCCAAACTCGCAAACCAAAAGCTGTTTTATTTGAAATTTGTTGTGCAAACTTTCATATCCCCACATAAATTTAGAATCCCTAAATTCTTGAAGCACTTTTCCCGTACGTTGATGGGGTACAAGTTAATTCTTAGAACAAAGCCAAGGAAAAAAGAAACATGGCATTGGTATGTATATACTCACTGGCAGCAAATTATAGAAATATTTCACTAAGTAGGATTAATTTTGTTATACCCTTATGAGCAATGCACTTTTAATCCAAACATTGAGAAATGAAGTTCACCTGTTTAAACCATTATGCTTGCAAATTATATTTAGGGTTTACCTTTCGAAGAATAAAAGAAAGAAAAAATGAGATCCAAATTCGATCTCATTATGAATATAGTAAATATAAGATGCATTTTCGATTCTGCAAGTGGCCATTGCTCAAATTCCAAATCGATAATGCATGTAAAACTCAAACCGACTTTTTCAGTGTTGGCACACCTCTATAGGGGGCAGGAATTTCCACTTTTTTCTTGAGTAATTGTGTCTTGATTTGTGGTGTTGTTAATTAACCCTCGTTGAGTGAGGTAAGAGGATGTCCACGCATGTTCTTCAAAGAGCTCCAACTTTCAAAATGCTGCTTTTGGAATGAATTCATGTTATGATCGACCTCCTCATCACCAAGTGTATGTCCGAAAGCAAATTAATATTCCAATGTCTATGTATAGTTCTTGCTTTCAATGCTAATGGTATACTTTGATTTCAACAAATAATACAAAACGTACATGATCAAAAACAATGGTGCCTTCTCGAGGAGTCGTGGGTTTATCATGTAAGACGGTGAAGATTTATATACTTTCATATGCTTTCTATATGATATCATCTTTATGAAACACTAGCTTGGCACCTGGCACGAGGCCCCTCTTACATTCAGTCAAACGTTGACCATATATATATGAACAAGCAGCCTTCTAAAAGATTAAACAAATATGCTACAAAAATTACCAAGCCTTGGGGGGCCCAGCTGCAACTTGTTCAAGCCGGTTTGGTGCATGTGCTTCTCGATCTTCTCAAACTCAGTTTTACCATGCCACATGTTCTATTTACGCTTTATTAATATATATGTTTTTAATATTGTGATTAATTACCCCAGGAATTTATAAATAAATTAAGGATTAAAGTAGTCCAAAACCCTGATTAAGGTTTGTATGCGGCCAACCCGCTTGGCCAGGCCAGGCCACCAAAAGAAAGTGAGAAAGTAAGAAACCCACCTCGTTGCATGCATGGCGGCAGACAGGCGCTGAACACCGTATCTTCCATTTCACGCGATCACAACACTTTTCCTAACACTAATAAATTAATTAATAATTACAACTTAGAAGCCAGAAATTTAAACCATTTTAATTCAACTTTTCCAATATTCAAGGTAGCTACAAGCGCTAGCTTTGAACACTGCTTTGTAAGTTTTTGTTTTTGTTTTTTTATCCCTTTCCCCAGATAAGTAGTCCTACCATTGACTTGGGTTTGGACTCTATAAAGACCCCCGGCCTATCCCTTTCATACGATTCCTCTCTTTTGCTGTTCATCAACTACGTACTTCAACATACACAATAACACAAACATGGCACTGTCTTTAACCTTCAACAATACCTTTCTACTCCTACTTCAGATTGTGCTCATTCTGCTACATGGAGCACACACAAGAGGTACGTACATGCATGCTTTACTTTTCTTTTTCCTTTTGTACTAATGAAATTGTTGTAATATAATTTTCTTAAAACTTGATCTTTTATAGCTATGGACAAACTACTGACGGCTGCTGATGAAACTAGTACTCATGTAGTACCAAGAAAAAGCCTTATAAATGTTGAAAAGGTACGTACCATATATGCATATATATATGATCGATATCCATGATTTCTCTCTCAACATGGTGTGTGCAATTGTGTGTGTCTAATTAATTAATTAGAAATCAAAAATCTTGTTCTAATTAAGAAAACCACTTTAATCTTCAGGATTTGTATGGTGGTGTTCCTGCCGTGGCTGCACAAGTTGAAAATACAGGAATTGGGGGGAGGAAAGCCATGATGTTTAAAAGGATTTTGGGAGAGGCAAAAGAGGAAGGCTTGAATAATATGAATGGAGGACAAAATCCAAAGATCATTAGTTCTTCAGCTGCTTCTGCTCATAATTCTGTTGGCAACAGAAATCTGAAAGTAAGATTGAGATCATCAAATGCAGGGCCTCCTTGTGATCATCGTCGCGCGAAGAAGGTCAAAAGAGCTGGTTTTATACCTTTCAATGCTGATTATCATGTCCCAAAACCTCACCCACCTAAGAACAACTGACGGCTAGTAGTGCAATGGAGGCCGCGTGATTTCGCTTTACTTAATTTTGGACAGAAATTAAGAAAATTAATTTTGTTAGATTCTTCATTTCTTCTCTTTTAGGTACTGTTTCTTATAGCTAGCTAGCATTTTCTGTCTGTGGTTTTGTAAGCATTTTGACAGAGACAAGTTTGGAGAGTATCATACTGTGTATGTACGGAACTAATAGAGATTCAATATATATGTTGTGAGAACTTTTATTCTGAGGTGCGACTGCTAGATTAAGATTTCATTAATTATTAATTTATTATTTTGTATGGTATGGTAATTAAGAGAATTGCTCTTTAATTACAAGTATATATGGAATATTAATTCATTAATCCCCTCTGATGATTACATCTAAAGATCTACAGGCTATAGCAGTGGAACCAAGAAGAGTTTGGGAAAGGGGGTTAAAATGGTTATATTTGAATGTCTGCTGCAGGGAAAGAAAATTTATGCTTCAGGCAACAGTGCGAGACAGCAGTATCCTGCAAATTAATTAAGGACACAAATTAAATATCAGGTTCTCTTTCAATTAATGTGTTTGTTAATTAACTAATTTTCTCTTCAGTCAGATAAATTGAATAATAAATGAGTGCTGCATAGGCTCAAACAATACCTTAATTACAAACAGGAAGAGATAAAAATACTCTTTGGGTAATTTTTATGGGGAGGCAAAGCTAGAGTTGGATCCTTGATGGACTTATAGCATGTCTACAGCTGCTAGCTTGTTGCAATTGGTAGCAACTAGCAAATCAAATAGGAATATATACTGAAGGCCCCAGCAAAAGGACTAAGCTAGGCCTTATGAAAATCATAAACAATAATGGCCTCCAGATAGAGGTTCTCATCATTAAACAATTGCAAATGGAGCTTTCGACAAATAGTCAAACGGAAGTTTGACTGACATGCATGGTTATGTTTTTCATGAAGAAGCAGCTGTTTAATTCACTAGCTCTCATTCATTTTCTTAATTTGACTAGCTTCTTGCATGTCAGTAATGAGCCCTTTAATAATGATAGTATTTTAATTAAATAGTTAAACGATTTTTGATTTATCTAATTTTTTATAAATATGATCTTTATATATAGACTTAAAAAATAGACGACTTCAATCATCAAATCACAATACAAAATAGATCTTACAAATCATATCTCATCATCATGTTTAAGTTAAAATTTTAACGAAGGCCGTTAATCAAGAAGCTGCTAACTGATTAAGGGAGGGGAATTGGGGCAATTTGCTATGCTAAATGGTACATTAATTGGGCCTTCAATTCATTGCATAAAGAAAGCCCAGCCGATAATAGGCATTGTGCCATTGTGGCTAGGCAATTCCATTAGGCATAGCCGCATAGGTTACTTCAAATAACCAATAATAGAGGTAGATACCTTAACATTTGTTTAATAAAAAAAACACACACACACACATTTGTTTCATTGAACGACCTCTCTCACTTTGTCTGCCCTGCTATAAATATCTCCATTCACATGGACCACATTGATACCCATTGGGCCTATGTATGTACCTCCAACATGAATGTGATTGTGACAAATATACGTGACCACACTCATCTCTCTCACGTATCAAATTTGCAAGTTGAAGCTGCACAAATTCACATTCCCTGAAATAGTAGTCTAATAACTGATAGAAAAGGTTTTTAATTGCTGATGAATGAAGGAAAAGCCACCAACATTACTAGTATAATACTTGCCCAAAATCATAAAAAGAAAAACACTTGTAATATAAAATTACAATAATTCTTATGATTATTGTAAACAATATATTTGTCCTTCAATTTCCATTTTGCATGGTTTGGAAATTACTTGTCGGTAGTGCAGCCAGACAATCCACCAAACGATCCAAGTCCCGCACCGAGGTCCCACCTTCTCCAATGGCCTCAAGTGCCGCTTTACGCAACTCCACGGCTCGCTCCCTCTCCACCCAGTTCCCACTCACTGAGTCCGCCACTACTTGCGCCAACTCATCCGAGTCAGGCACGGTTCCCGCACCCTCGCACACCTTCACCGCCACTTTGAGCTGCTCCACCAACAACGTCGCATTACTATACTGGTCAGCCCCCATCGGCCAAGCCACCATCGGCACCCCCGCCACCACCGATTCTAGAACCGAGTTCCACCCGCAGTGAGTCACGTACGCGCCCACGGCTCGGTGTCTCAAAATAAACACCTGCGGGGCCCACCCTTTAATCACCAGACCCCTCCCCGCCACTCGTTCCTCGAACCCGGGTGGGAGCGCCCCATAATCTTCCTCCACGTATCCCTTCGTGGGACCCTTCACCGACCAAACAAAGCGGACCCTACTTTTCTCCAACCCCAGCGCCAGCGCCTCCATTTGCTGGTTGGTCAACACCGCTTGACTGCCGAAGCACACGTACACCACTTTGTGATCGTCTGAGTCGTCGAGCCACGACTTTACGTGATCTACGGCGATTGAGCTGGACCCACCTCTTTGAGTTGGCCCAGAAAGGTCATCATCAGGAGGGAGCAATGGTCCAACGGCCCACACACGATCGTGACCCAAGTCCTTTCTCAGATGCTCCAAATAAACCCGTTCCAACTCAGTGAACGAGTTAACGACGAGTCCCCAACTTGCCCGATTCGCATGGTACCCATCTTTGATGAATTCCGAATCGGGGTCTCCCTCGACATAGGAACGATAGACGGGGGAGAGCTGCCACCAGGGGTATTTTGGAGAATTCGGAACTTCCGGAAACGAAACGACGTGGTTTTGGTCGTTGGGGTCGTCTCGCTTGGGCAGGCGGTGCCAGAGCGAGTGAATGACGGAGAGGCCGAAAGCGCCGGAGGGTGAGAATTGGATTCTGCGAATACCGAGTTGGGAAGCGAGGCGGTGGGTCCAACCCAAGAACATGTCGGAGACGATGGCGACAGGGGGGTTGGGGTGGGAGTGAAACCAGCGGAGCAGAGGGTCGTGGAGTTGACCCAAGGCGCACATGAAGGGTCGGAAGGCGTTGACAGGGAGGTCCTTGACGTTTTCAAAGCCGGCGGGGATGGAGGGGTGGGTGGGGAAAGGGAGGACTAGGGTTTGGATGGTGGGGTGAGAGAGAAGAGGGGTGAGGAAAGGAAGGTTTTTGGGGGTGACGAGGATGGTGATGGAGAGACCGCGTTTGGCGAGTTGGTGGGTAAGGTCGAGGAGGGGAATGATGTGGCCTTGTGCAGGGTATGGGAACACCAAGATGTGGACTCCTGTACTGCATGTTGAAGAGGCAGTCATGGTGATCTGATGGATCAATCACTGGGTTTGGGTTTGGTTTGGTTTGGTTTGCTTTTCTGTGTCACAAGGGAAATAGGCAAGAAGGGTAAAGGTTAAGGTTAATTAATGGTGGAAGGGAAGCAGACGCTCGTGTTATTCGTGATCGTCCACGTCCTTGTCAATTTCGTCATGGTCAATTGGTCATGCTCCTTTCGTATTATTTATTCAATGTTTGTCGGACCTAATTCACTTTTTGACTTTTTATTCATTTTTGCACACCACTTGTAAAAGCTCAGCCCATTTGGAACGTCATGGGCTTAGATTTTAGAATATTTGGGAACAAGCTCAGCCCATTTGATATAATCTCTCTCCCCAAACGGAGTTGATGCAATCTCCTTTTGCAAATAACTCACGTTTGGATTTCGCGCAGAGAGACCACCTCCAGCTACCAATGGCGAGTGACACAGACAACTCGTCCTTTTCCCCAAACAAACGCCTCAAAACCCTAAAATCCAAAATTGAATTCAAAGACCACACAAATCAACACGAACCTGGAGAAACCGATAATTCAGCTTCTCAGAGCTGTGCAATTTGCTTCTTGGACGATGGCAAAGCAATCAGAGGCAAAATCGATTGCTGCGACCACTACTACTGCTTCTTGTGCATCATGGAGTGGGCTAAGACGGAATCGCGCTGCCCAATTTGCCGGCGTAGGTTTACCACCATTCGTAGACCGCCGAAAGACGGTGTCTTTGCTCGTGAGCGAGTGGTTAAGGTCCCCATTTGCGATCAGGTACTGAGGCTGTGGATATTTTTGTATTAGACTGTCTTTTTTGTTTGGGTTTTCTGTTTGCTGAATTTTGGGCCAAATTTACATTCCTGTCGAATTGGTTGTGTTACACTTTGCAGGTGTACCTTCCTTTTGGTAACACAGCTGGGCTTGTTCATTCTTATGAACAAGTTTTGTGTAATGTGTGCCACTGTACAACAGATGAAAGTCTTTTGTTGCTCTGTGATCTGTGTGACTCAGCAGCTCATACATACTGTGTTGGACTTGGTTTTACTGTACCTGAAGGTGATTGGTTTTGCCTTCACTGCACTGCTTCTAGGGCTGAACATGCCAATGTTCATGCTGCTGACAATGAAAATACAATACCAACAGCTGTGCCATGCGTCTTGGCCTGTAATATTAAACGAGAATCAAATAGCCAAGTGGTTGAGAGACCTAGAACCACTCCAAATCCATACCACTCTTCAGACTCTCTACCCCCTGTTGTCCCTGACAGGTGTACCAGTGTTGCGGTTGAAGTACCTAGGCCAGCAAGAACACTACCAAAGGTTGTCAATCAATCAACTGAATCAGTTGCAAGAACATTGGATCGTTGTCGCAATGTGCATAGTCGCATACGAGCACTTCGGGAAAATTGGAATGCCTTCCGAAGTGGTTCATTGAGCTTCCCTTCCAGTTCATTTAAGTCTGGCTGCAGTACTGAAAAAAATAACAATGGTGTGGTATGCCATGAAAGATCAGGTCAAACACAATCCTCATCTTCCACAAGTTGTCAGCAACCGGAAAATCGAGATAGTAGTGGCTCGCATGATATTGACAAGGCGTGGAAAATGTTGGATATTGCAAAGTCAAAACAGCGTTCTCATGGAAAGACCAGCAGTGCGGCTCAGTTCTTGAAACTTCCTTCTAGCAGAACAAGTGTTTCCAAAAAGGCAACCAATGTGAGTTCGTGTTTTGTTATATCAGGGCGAGCACAATCTTCATCTTCCACAGGTTGCCAGAAACCGACAAATCAAGTCAGCTGTGGCTCACATGATATTGACGAGGCATGGAAGATGATGGAGATTGCAAAGTCTAAACAGTATGTTCATAAAAAGACCAGCAGTGCTGTTCAGCACCCGAAACTTCCTTCTAGGAAAGCAAGGTCTTCAGAAGAACCATCTCATGCAAATTCAAGTTTTGATATATTGAAAAGCCAACAACTTGGAGCTTGGGATTTGGGGAGAGCTGGAACAGGGAAGGCCTACAAATGTAATTCTAATGAAAAACATCAATCTGTGGAGTTGGAAAAGGAAAGGCAGTTTCGGGTTACAAGCAAGGATGCTGTAGAGTGTAGTGAAGACCTTTCAACTAGTAATTCAGCAGGTTTATTTGAATCTCAATTTTCTAGGAACTTAAATGGGTCAACTTTGTTACAGAAAAATATAAAGCAAGCATCGTCAAATGCTGTTTATGAGAAAAATGGGTCTGCTTGTTCAGTAAAAGAAGGAGCTTCTTCTTCTTTTTTTGTCAAACAAGAGCTCAGTACATCTTCCAGTAAATTAGATGTGCACGAGAGAAATATTGGATGTGATGAGGGCTATGTGGAAAGCAAAGCAAGAAAAGATGATGATGCCAAAAGTGAGATCCAATCTCTTGTCAAGATCAACTTGAAGCTTCTAAGCAAAGACAAACGGTTGGGTATGATACTTATGTAACTCGTATAATTTTGTTCAAATGGATTTAGACGACAAATATTTTATAAACTGAAAAGACGTTAATTGCTTTACTTCAAATTTGTTGTTTCTGCAGGAGTTGATGCATTCAAGGAAATTGCAAGGCTTGCCACGCATAGCATCTTGGCTGCACGTGGTTTAGAGCATCAGAAGAGTTGCATGTACTACTTCCCAAGTTTAGTATGCTGCCACGCTGAGCAGATGCAGCTGCCACATAAATCCAATTTGATGCCCAAGTCCTGCCGAGCTTGCTTTTATGGTTTTGTGAAAGATGTAGTCACTTCCATTATGTTTGATTTTGAAGGGTCTGCAAAATCAAGTTGAGGTTTATCAGGGTTTCGACTTCCCCATTCATATTTTGTAGCCAACCTCCAAAAAAGTATTTTTATTTAGTTCTCTGTAGGAGCAGGAATATGGCGTTAATTGACTGACTGAGCAGTGTGTAACTTTTCTTAACCAAAAAAAAGAGAGCAGTATGTAACATTTTCTTTTTTTGGTCAGAAAGCAGTATTTAACTGAGTTGTCCATTATTGTGTTGATAAGCATGAATAAGATGGGTTTTCCTATTTATGGTATAGAATGATTCGTTTTTCATTGATTCTCATTTAAATATAACATATTAAGGGTTTCACCCCCTTTGAAAGCGATATTTTATTTCTGGATGAAGCAATCTGAAAGTGTAAGCTCAATGGCTAACACATCTAGATTGATGAGCAGCACAGCAGATAAATAATGGTGACCCGATTGAAATTTCTATCACTAATGGAAAAATCAACTCAAAGAAATGACTCGAAACAATTCCAGCATTTAGATCATGCACTTAATATAGATATAAACGTATATACTCCATTTCTATCTATAATTCCTTTTTTTTGTCCCGATATGTTATTTCTTGCAAGAATTCAAACGTCTAGAATAGTCCACAAAGATAAGATAAAAAGAAAACTAAACATAAAACAGAAAAAAAAAAAAAAAAAAAAAAAAAAAAAAAAAAAAAAAAAAAAATTGATAGTGTAAATCTCTCTTCCTGCACTAAGCTGATCCCGCAGCCTCTAGATTCCAAAAATATCTACATATTCTGCATCATATAATGCTTCTACCAACCATGACATAGTTAGTTCTTCAACACTGCAGAACTTGAAGAATCCCCAAAGGCTCTGCATCAACAAGAAGTCAAATTGTCAGAATCTGCAAGATGTTCCAAGCCTCTGTCTCTGCCCAATGGTTGCAGACCTTCGGTTTCCAAAGGCAGGGTAGAGAAGTTCCCTGAACTTTTCAAGGAACAGAATCCACTCATGCTCATTCATATCAGCAACCTTCACAAAGTTTGGTGAGGTGGGTAAGTGATCATTTGCACTTCTTCTAATTCCAGATATGGTACCCATATTTGGTTGCTGGCTTCTCTCATCCACATCAAATTTATTCAGAGACATGGACAACTTTGAAGCAGTTTTATACCAATTTGGTCGGATAGTGATTACCTCTGCCCTGACTGGCCTTGTATCCACATCAACTTTATCCTCTTCCATACTCCCATCAAGCTTAGAGAGTAAGTACTGGCCATTAGCACCTTTGGATCCAAAAGGATTTGAAACCTGGTCGAAGAAGTCACTTGACATCACCGAGGAAGTGCCAAACTCTGCATTCTCACAATCCAAATCAAACAAAAACTCTATGTTTCCTTCTTCTGCCTCAGGGTTTGATATGTTCAAATCTTCTATGATCCTTCTGGCCTCAAGGCATACAACCTCAAGTTCACTTGGCTTCTCCTCCTCTTGGCCTCGGAACTCCCTACTCATCATCTCACCAATCTCAGCAAGGCAGAGTCCAAAAGCAGTTGCTTCCTTGAGGAAAATTGTGCAGAGGACCAGAACTCTAAGGCATGCCTCCCGAATCATGGGCAGCTCCATCTTTAGCATCTCAGAATCACGAATTGGATCAAGATTCTTTATATACTCAAGCTCGTCTTCAGAGAAAGGAATTGATGCCTGAGGCCAATGAATCCACTCTAAATATGGATCTTCCAAGTGCTCCGGCAAGCAAAGGCCATGATCAATTGGAATGAGCTCCACCTGACCAAAACCCCCATCAAGCTTTCTAACCAGAAGGTTCCCTGCGTGCCTGTCAGTGTTAAAGATCCTAATGTCTAAAATGCCTATTCTATGAACAGCTGCTACAGAAAAACTTGAGGTTCCATAGTCACCCGCATCAAAGTCATGAGGGATGAACTGCTGAAGAGATGCAATTTTGCTAACCTTTTTCTTCTTCTGAATCTTGTTTCCATTGACACCATAATTTACATTGAAAATGGAATGTGTAACCTTCACAAGAACAGTTGGTGGCACATTAGCAAAGTGATCAACATCCAAAAGGTACGCAGCAACTTCTCGATATCCTGTTTCCCCAACTCGGACCGAGTGCTTCAGACCTGGCTGCCCAAGAGCTTTGCCTACAAATCCTTTAGGGTTGTTTGGTGCAAATGGCTCCTCATCTGTTGGCTTCACGATGGCAGCACTCTCACCCTTGATGTTCCTAAAGTAGTAAGCACCACCTAGCCCGCCATGAACAGGGATTGGATCTACACCCTTCTTGATAGCCACCACAATCTCCTTAACTACTTTGTCAATTCTAGCAAAGTTATTTGAACACCCTAAAATCTCAATAGGACCACTCTGATCCCTCTGCAGAAGATTCTTTCCAGTAGGTGAGAGACAAGGATTTGATGAGCTTCTGTTCATGACATTCTTTGCTAGTAGTAGTGGGGAATGATTGCGGATGGCACTTAGATCATTGTTTAATATACGATCCCCAAATGTCAATGAGCTCTGATCAGTAGGTACGTTGAGGGCAAGCTGCATCCTCCTTTTAACAGTGTGAGCATTGTCACCCCTTTCCAAATCTATTCCCAAGACGCAACCAGTCTCAGTCTGCACAAAGACACGCCTCCTCCGAGCAAGATTTCCTTGTATGCTCTTATGGCAGTCGCCATTGAGCAGCCCACTGAGAAGTGTGACAGCCATCTGGGTCTGAACAGGACTCTCCAACTTTGTAGACATGACATAAAGAGGAAAATGTTACTTTCAATCTGGCGAATGAGGTAACAACAGGGCGCAAATCGTTCCACTCTCTCAGCAGGTGTCAAAATGGCTGACACCAATTGAATGAGAGAGACAAAAGGCTGCCAAACGGTCATAAACTAAGCTAACAATACTCTCATTGCCCGGAAAATCATTTACAGCGTGAACACAGGCAAGATGAGTAGTGAGGTCACTACATCAGGAAAGCTTTCTGATCCCAAAACCTGCCAAGAAAAGGTGTAAATATGCGTCCTTTCATACATAAGAAGAACATCAAATGATCTTACAACTATCTCTAAGGAAACAATATTAACCATAACCCCATCTACTATCAATGACTTGAATGCTCACCAAAGATCACATAGCTGCCGGTAATCAAACCCTTTTAAAAATACATGGTTTTTGGTTTCTCCAAAATGGCCCCAAAATCTTAATTCTTTAAAAGACTGCCATCTTAATCGTAGTTTTAAAAGAACAGGATTCTTCCTCAGAAAAAACTTCGATTACACTACTATTAGCTAAAGGTGGCACAATTGAGGCTCCACTTTTAAGCTTGATGCTCCATGTGCTAAATTGATTAATAAAAAGATTGTGTAAGAAAAGTAAGACAACAACAAAAAGGACCAATCAATCAAATTTATATCTTGCACTCGATGAATAACCACCATTTCCGCAATCCTCGATCATTTCTTTATTAATACTTGAACCATCTCCAAGACGAGTAAAAACTTTTCGAAAACAAATGTCTAAAAGAGAAAACGAAAACGAAGGAAAAAAACAAAAACAGTTTAGACATCCATTTCAATTTGGTATGACCTACGACAAGAGATTAAAATTGGAAAATGAGAAAGAATTAGCACAAAACGACATGTTGAAACTTTCTAGTATTGCATTAAAGAAAAGGATTTTGACGAGTTGAATTGAAAACTCACCGGGTGTCGTCGAGGCCAAGATCGGCGAGAAAGAGCGAGAAGAGGGGATCGGAGGCGTTGGTTACGAAAGCGGAGCCGGCGGAGAAGATTCGACGGCTATGATCAGGTTCTTCCACTTCCAGTTCCAAAATCCCGTAACACCTCTCTCTCTCTGTGTTTCCCTCTTCAGTTTGTTACTAGCTTGTATGTGTGATTCCGACTTATGAATCATCAGGACGAAACGCCATTAATGTGTCTGTTTTTGTTTTCTTTCGAGTTTCGAATCACATCACATGACCTCAGTAATCATGGTTAGAGTATGGCGGTTCCCTTTTCTAACTTCTTATGTGATATTACAACAAACACCTGCTCTGCACTTTACCGCTTTTGACTCAGATTAAATGACGACCGTAAAACAAGGATATGATCGTGACCGTTAGATGCTGTAATGCGAAATCTGTACGGATATGTCATGACGTGGACAAAGTTTTGGTGGGGTCAAATGGGTGACAGTGTCTTTGTCCACAACTAACACTTGTTGCTTGTTTACCGGACAGCACCAGACAGCAGGACTGCATAGTGTGGGCAGAATGGGAATTTCCACTATTAGCCGGCTAAAGGACTAATAAACCACAATTTAATTTTTTTAATTTTAATGGATAATTCTTTAAAATGCCATTGCCCTTGCTTTTTTTTTTTTTTTTTTATAGAGACTGAGGGATTGAACTTGGCTGCAAAGACTTTTTTTTTCAATATTTGTTTCTTATTTTACTGGAATAATAATTTTTTTTTAATATCTAATATATGAATATTATGTAAGTTAAAAAAAAAAAAAGGTTTGAATCTCTAACATTGCTACCCACCCTGCCTAAAAAGTATCATTATTAACATCTAGAATAAAAAATTTTGAAAAATAAAAGATCAAAAGAAAATTATAAGGGTATCCTTTGCCGAATAAAACTTTAATGTACTAAGCATATATATTTATGTTTATGTCTATCTCCATACGTGATATTATAAAATAGCATCTGATTTGATTGATAGCCATGTTAAAAATATATACAATGAGTAATAAGTAATAAGTAAGTTTTTATCATGTCTTCTAATTAGGAAAGGTTTTATTGGGCTTTGAGAAACAGTAGGCTCTCATGTATGCCTCGGATATGGACTCAAAACGTTGGCTTTGCAAAACAAAAAAATTAAAGTGGGCTCCCTCATCCCTCATCCCCGTTCCCAACACCAAACCACCAAGTTAGTGACTTGGGGCCACCATTATGAATCTATGATGATATGATTCCAACAAAGGAGATTAGTACAATTGGCATTCTTTGCGCTTAGTCTGGAGTTGGGCTTCTTGCTGCTAGAGGGGTCCCAACACAGTGCACAGTGGGCTACTCAATCACAGAAAATTTATCTAGGATCGTTAGGCCCGAGGCTGTTATGCTTGGTTTTTGTTTGTTGGGCTTCGGCCCCCAATAGACTACAAAAACAGAGAAGATTACTAGCATCAATAACAACACAACCAAGAGAAAAACCAACATTAGAGAAATGCTTTTTTCTTGAGTTTATAATTATAGTAGTAGCATTTACTCTTACACTCAAAGTCCCGAGTTTTAAATATGTGTGCCCATATCATATTGTAGCAACCCCATACAAACTCCAAAGTAGGCATTGAATCAAATTTATATTATGGCATGTGACATCCAATGGAGGAGGTGGTCCTGACCAATTACCCCATAATGTGCTAAAAGGGTGCCAAGTGCTGCCCCAAAACCAAAACAACCGAAAGCCTTGAAAGCCTTGAAAGCCAATCCAATCCAATCCAAATGGAATGGGAACTTATGTTTGGAATCTAGGCTGCTGCCACAATCGATGGAGACACTTGTCCCAATCCAGGCGGGGCCACGTTTCACTTATAAGGACCAGGCAACAAAAAAGTGCACGCGAGAGAAGCACGTGAGTGCGCCACGTCAGTCACCCCAGTTGGACCCCACCTCTCACTTTCACACTTTCAATGACCCATAAACGACAGGTCACTTGGGAAAGGCAAGCACATGCCCCCACTCATTGTTTTGGTTTGCCCCTTTCTCTTTTTCTTCCGGACGGGTAATGTAATTTCGCGGGTCCCCCTCCACACGCCCACGTGACACCGTCACGAGAAAGAGAGAGAAATCCCCGCACCGCCTAGCACGTGCCCTCCACGTACTATCACTATAATACCCCTATATAGAGTTATCTCATTAGCCATGCGTGAATTGAGACGCGGCCATGCCATGCCCATACGCATTTTCTCATCTCAAACGGCGACGGCGACATTAACAAACACCAACGGCGATGAACGGCGTTAAGTCTGAAAGCAACGGAGATAAAGCAGCGAAGGCGTGGAAATGGGGAGGTCCCCACCGCACGCGAGGCGGCAGAGATGAACGGCAAGGGATGGGCGCACGTAAGTGACTGCTTGCTCACGTGCGGTGTTCAACCTATCTATCGTTCTCTCTCTCTCTCTGAGTGGAAAAGTAGGGTCACGTCACG
This sequence comes from Dryas drummondii, assembly GCA_003254865.1. Lineage (NCBI taxonomy): Eukaryota > Viridiplantae > Streptophyta > Magnoliopsida > Rosales > Rosaceae > Dryas > Dryas drummondii. Next base: position 391,200 of record QANW01008183.1, on the reverse strand, counting down.
TCATTATAGAGCATACGTATGCTTATCACATGGCGCTAGGCTAAGGCTAGTACAGCAGCAGTAGTGGTATATATTTACCACCAACCAAAAACCACTTTTTTAGTGCCCAAAATCCCCAAACCCTACCATGCCTGCTTTGCAATTTGCATGACGAACTCTACTCACACCGTCCTCAAATCGGAGAGTGGCGAAACCACTTTAAACGATCCCAAAACCGCCTTCCCAATTTTCTTTATTTTTTTAATAGAAAGAAATAGAGGGAAAACGGGATCGCGTAATGTATTGGTGTTGGAGGGGGAGGGGTGGGACCCGCAAACATCGCACAGTGAGTTGGCCACGTGATTTGGGAGGCTGACGATGTGGTAGGCAGACATTTTCAATCACGTGATGGGGTGCGGATTCCTCGGGCAAACTGACACGCGTCTGTTCCGTAAAAGGCGTCGAGAAAAATAATTAGTGCCCTCCTAAGATTTCTTAATTTAATTATTTTTTAGTTTAACATATTAAACTAATGATATGTCAGTGAGTGAGAAATAGAGAAGGAATGGAAAATCCATTATCCTCTATGAGTTGCTAACTCAAAGACACGCAAAAATGATTTGTTAACTAATCCCAAAACGGATTCCTTAAGAAGGGAATGTCCATGTGTTACGCCGAAACACTCTGTTACTAAAAACAAAACCCCACCTCATTTTTTAAGCCTTTCCCAACTTTAAACATTCATTTACGTGTTTTTTTTTTAATTTTATTTAAAATAAATCCATATTTGGTAAAATGAGGTTTTAATTAGGTATATTACTAATATAACAAATATTGTGAGAACAGAAAAAAATCAATTTGGTTGTACTTATTTCTGATATCTTGGGATAGATTTTAATATTCAATTCATAGTGACATTGTTTGAAAATGCATGAACTACTCTTTTGGCCCATTTTGCTCTTGTTATTGCTATATAAAAAAAAAGTAGAAAAAACAATTATAATATGGGTGCTACATGGTGCATGAACCCAGTGTGCTGTCATGAAGGTATTGGAATCTTTAATCAGCTTAATATAAGTTGTTTTTAATCACTTTATTATAAGATGTTTAGTGTAGGTAGGGTTAGAGAGAAGGGGCCACAATAAGCTATTCATATTCTCTCAAGTTATAGCCACTCTACATTAATATATCAAAGTTTTATATATATGATTAACATTATTTTATATTTTTTTAAGGTTTAGAGGTTTGCTTAACGAGTTTTTTTATAGCATAGACATCCTATGACATGCAAATAAATATTTTTTTGCCGCAGCATACAAAGAAATCTAACTTGAATTTGTATGGTAAAATTGTTAAATTTAATAGTGATCTGAAAGTTCTATAATGCAACCAGTCAACCACTACATGGTATGCATATGTGTTTTCTCTCCTAAATGTTAACATATTAATTTTCTCACTATCAAAACATATCATCGGACTCATTTAAGAGGTCTAAGTCTAACATGATAAACAAATAAGATCAATATATTAATACAATTATAAAATTATAAGTTTATAATCAATAATTAATTAAGATAATTTAAATTCTTAAAAGTGTTATCTCTAACTATCCCTCATATTAAATCATGGATGTAAGCCAAATTGCTAGAATATCAATAAATACTTCACCATTAGACATATTTGTATGTAAAAGTCGGAGGCTCGGAGCAACTTAAAAAAAAGTAATGGAATTGTGGGACTGGAAAGCAAGGGTGGCAGAGTTTGTTTGGTTGGCTCATCGAAAGCACTAAAGTGGTGTTGATGTCGTTGTATTTTTTGCACGTGAGGTGGGGGGTCAACTCAGGTGGCCCAGGGCATCGGGGCTTGCCTCTGTGACAAGTGACGACAAGCATGAAAATGACCGCACATCACTTTTCAGGTCACATCTTCGATCCTCAGCGATTCAGCCACTGCTCACTTAATTACCATTTTCCTACCCTTGTTTTTCTTACCTGTACCAAACTCTTCCTACCCACTTGACCTGGCGTCACCGAGCTTTTGAGCCTCTCTCTCTCTCTCTCTCTCTCTCTCTCTCTCTCTCTCTCTCTCTCTCTCTCTCTCTCTCTCGCTCTCTAGCGTTTAATATTAATTTATCAGTTTTATGTTAAGTTATAATTTAAAACGAAATTTAAAATTTTAAAATTAAAATTTAACATGCAATTTTTGTAAGCCTTATCTTATGCGCTTAGATTGTAGAGGGTTAATTCTCTAAAAAATACCTTAAAACATTGACGAAAAAATGATGTCGAGTACTTGTTGTAACACTTGCTGGTTATAATAAAAACACTATCAAAAACTTTGCACTGTTAAAATTAAAGAAAAAGAAAAAAGAAAAAAAAGGATGTGTCTCATTTTTATTGACATCCCGGGTTGAAGTTATTTTCTATTATGTATTGCTTACTTACTTTCCCACATACTCCTTAAACTGTTTTAGCATCTAAATTCACAATTATAAGTTCAAAAATTAAGGATAAAAACCAATCACAAAATGGAATAGGTTACCATGCAAACGTTTGTATACTACCGATGCATTTTTTATTATCGGATTAACATCACATTCATTATTTTTTATCCTAGCTTATAGATTTATGTAATTTGTCTGCATTGTATGTGTTCGTTAATATGTATGTGGCTATTCTTATACAAAATAAATATAATTTTTTAGATAAATTTTAAGAAGCTTGTGATTGAATTGTGAAGATGACCTTTGATTTTTTTAACAAAATGGGAGTAAAATCGTAGATAATCTATGATGTTAAATCTATATGATGTGATGCAAGATCAGATAGCATTAACGCGCGACTCATTAATTGTTAAGTAGATACACTGCATGTGGGGTTCATCTTGTCCATACATTTTTTTTATCCTATTCATAGGGTGGTCCACATGTGGAGCTTTTTTTAGAGTCTAATTTAAGCCTAGTTTAGTTTATCTATCAAGTACAATTTCCTGAAAACTGAAAGCAAAGCAAATAAGGGTCATTTCCAAAACTCCCTGCAATCTTAGAAATATTCACATTTAACTAATTAATCTTGTTATTACCCATAAGGCAATAATGCCCGTGATGGGTGTACGCACAGATTTTCTTATCAAAAGTGTTGATTTTAGTTCTTCATTTACACGACATTAAACTGATATCAAATTAATTATCGAATTAAGTTTAAACATAAAAGAAAATTGGGTGCGTTTTTTTTTTTTAAATGAAATGAACGAATTGGGTGCTTTTAGCCATGAAATTTTGTAAAATGAAAACTTATGTTTGTTGGGTTTAAAAAAAACAAAGATAACAACAATTATTAGTTTGAAATAAGCAAGCAGCTTCCCACATTCAAAAAATATTGGTGCTGCTTACTATATTGTTATGTTGATGAAAATATATTCTAATTTGTAATTAAGACATGATGAAATGAATGGTGTTAGCCCCTTATAAAACAGGAGAAGTATACTTATTTAATTATGATAATTGTATGACTAGTTAATTTAAGGAATTAATTGGAAGAAAACAAGTGTTTGCAGCATCTTGCTGGGTCCTATTTGTGGGTGGGCGTCACATGACAATTCGCAACATATATTATATAATTAATCTAATTATAGCTTGACACGGCTTTTGGCTTATTAACGAACAACATGTTCCCTAAAAATGTATCATATCCAATATATTTTGGAAAATTACAACTTAAAAGTGTCCAAACAAGCACGGGTTCGAGGTATCTAAAAAATTAATTTATTGTAAAGATTAATCAAGAGGTATAGAAGTAGCGGTGCCAAACGTTGAAATGGGATTGGGTGGGAGTAGAATACTGATAAGAAATTGACATACATGGTACGTACGACTTGTGAATTGAGAGCCATGTTCTTCCAATTTTAATATTAATTATTCAAATTAATATTAAAAAATAAAGAAACAATATTAATTTTTCTAATATTTAACTGAGAAATGCATAGAAAGGAAATGGATGAAAATTAAGATATTGTCACGCCAAGCTGTTCCATAATCCCATTGTATGTATCTAATTTATGCATTGCAATTTGAATGCTTGCCATGATTGTCGGAGATTAATGGAGATAAAAGAACCATATATATATAGCTCTTAGTTCATAAGCATTAATTAAGATTCTCTATAAACATGCAATACGGATTGAAGAATAAGAATCCATGAGAAATATACATTATAGCAATATTATTATTTATTCATGTTGTTTAAATCTTTTTTTAATTATAATTTTTGTGTTAAATATATAGTATACATACTACACACATTTACAGCTGGATATATGATTCCAAATTCATTTCCCCCTCCGAAATTTTTGTGGAGGGGGAGGTCTGAAAGGGTATTTGAAGGGGCACATTGGGAAGTGCAATCGCAATGCCCAGAGATACAAAGTCCCGCGTTCTACGGCAAAGAGAGAAGAGTAGGAGCAGGGGCGGCACGTGACATTTCTTCCTTTACCACCAACATCCTCCTCCTCCTCCTCTCAGCGGGTGATGAGCTCATCAACAGTAATAATAAAATTAGAATGGATAATGAATGGGGATCTGTGCTCTAATCATCACCAGCTCCAACTCCAAGTATGAGTCTCCTTTGTTTGTTAATTAAATCTCTGATAAATTAAGAAAACTGGGGGGGTCAACATGCTACTGTTCCGACGTCAACTCTTTGGTTTACCCTCACGTGACTAAATTATCCTCTTCCTCTGTACGTAGTTTTTACGTGTGGTGAGTTATGTAATAAGTTTGACCAAAAAAAGAGTTATGTAATAAGTTGGCTTCCCTGCCACAAATTAGCTCTAACTCCAAGACTCACAGGCACAGTGTCTGCCTGGGTTTGGCCTGCCCTGCCCTGCCCACAATGCACGTGCACATTTAGTACGCACTCACCCTCACTCGTACTATCTTCCACAGTGAACCACTGTTGTTCTTTCCATGGGCAATTCTTATTTATCACCTTTGATTCCACCACGTACGTAGCTCTCTGTTTTCATTTTACATTTCAATCAACAAATACTATTTCCCAAATACTATTTTTAAATTATCACGTCGTCATATATATAATTTACTTCAAAGTTACTCCTTAAAAAGAGATGTTTGGTGAGTTTAATATGTACATCTTTTTTATTTTATGTATGTGGATACTAATTAACGTGAGTGAATTGTGTTAATACATAATTGCCATTATATCTTGATCATCTCCATCAATGTTGATCAATTATGTCTTGGTATCGTGACATATTTTGTTCGCCTATGGATAAAAATGTCACCCATCGAAACATGTTAATTGCTATGACAACTTAATCATCTCCATCAACCTAGCTCAATTTTCCATATATCTTGTTTTGCTACTTTAATTACATTGTATAAATTATCCATAAACTTTTTATGTTCTATTATTTGTTTTATTATTGCAAACAATTGACCATTCAACATATATAAGCCAGTATAATGTTTACTGGGTTTGGATTGAATTCTAATTTCAATGGCGGATATATTGCATGTGGAGTAATCCCCTAATTTAGATTTAGATTTAGCTTTAGCAATATAAGTGATTTATGATTTCTTTTAATTTCTCCTGGCTAAAGGTGCTAATTTATGAATCAAGACATCTTCATTAAAAAAAAAAAAAAACTCTTTATTTTTTATTTATTTTTTTAAATGGAGTAATTTTCTTTTATTCTTGAAATCTGAATGGTGTAATTTTTGAAAAATTATAAGATATAACCGATATATCATTATATGTTATAACTAATTTAACGTGTAAAAATATTATTGAACGATGTGTTTATATTAATAGAGTATAATATTAATAATAATCACTTATATTATAATACATAAATTGATTATATTGCGTGTTAATATATTAATTATACAAAATAATTTTTTGTAATTTTTCATCCACGTGTGGACAAACGAACACAAACAAAAACCAAGTAAAGAAAGCTATTACTCGGGATTGCCAAATCATAAAAAGAATAAATAAAAATCGGGATTGCCGAAAACATAAAAAAATGGAGCAAAAGTAAAATAATTGAGTTCCGTGAAGCATATATAATGCCTTTACCCAGTTGGACTAAACGGCGACGCATAGCATCAAAACAAAACCCCTCCGTCCAACACTTGACGCCGTCAACCACGCCGTAACGTCGTTATATTGAACGCCGGTTTCACCTAACGGAAAACAGCCAAAACAAATATATATATATAAAAATAAAAAAAAATACAGAAAGCAGGCAAATGGAAACTGTATAAAAATCTTCAGCCAAAGAAGTCACACACAAACCCACAAAGAAAGAGAAGAAAGAGAGTGAGTGGGTCTGACCTCTACAAGCCCAGATTATCGGCGCTGTTGGCTATCAGAACAATTTAAAAAGAAGAGAGAGAGAGAGGCTGAGGAGAATTTTTGAAAAGCTGAAATTCATGCTCGAATTTTAGAAGCAGAATTTTTTTGTTTGTTTGTTCGTGCATTTCTTCGATCTTTACCGGACATACCAACCGTCTTTTGAAGCTCTGATAAATTCGGAGCACTTTCTGCAGTGCGTATAGTGCGGAATTCGATTGTAGTTTGCGCTCCTGAAGCACTTGGGAGCAGAAGCTTCTCGTGAATTGCTGTAATTCAAATCACACAAAAAGGTATGCATATTTTTCTTTGGTGAATTTAAATTTTTGAACTTATTTATGGATCTTATTCGGTTTGTGAGTTTGCAGCTATTGCTTTTGTGAAAATTAGCTAGGTTGCTGATGACTCTGAATTGTGTGTATAATTGAGTCTCGAATCTGCTTGATATGCTGAATTTTAAATATCGTCTTTGTTATTTTTCTGTTCCGGTCCTAATTCAATGGTAGATTTGTCGAATTCTGTGATTTTACGTCGTAGTTGATGCACTGACGAAGAGTGAAAATTTGGTGTCAAAAAATATGCAGGTAATTAAGCAATTGCTCCGGCGGAAAAGGTTTTCTCTTTCTCGAGAAACAGTCAGAGAATTGTTTAATTTCGTTTCGAGTCTTGTCTCTTGTGACGGCTTTAGCAGAGCTTGTGATTTTGGTCTCTTCAGAAAGCGAATGTGCCTTTGATCTTCTGGTGGAGGCATTAAAATTTTCGAAACGGATCTGGGAATTAAACACGTTCAAGAAACAAATTTTGAGCTTCGCCTCGAACTTTAATAATTTCGAAAAAGAATTTCAACTGTAATCCGAGAATTCACTGAATTTAGGTGATTTTTGATTATTCAAATACCATCAAAATTACGAAGAGAATTTTCCGCGCAAAAATAATATCTGTCGAACCGGCCTGTGGATGGAGCTTCCTCAACCCCGTCCGTTTGGTACGGAAGGTATTCATTTTTCGAAAACAGATTTGATTTTTTATTTTGCGTTTCTGTTTTTTTTATATTCAGAAAATCGAATGTGTTTTGTTTCTTAACCTTGATTTCAAAGTTTTTCTACAGGAAGAAAACCAACGCATGACTTTCTGTCACTGTACAGTCATTCAACTGCCCAACAAGATCCAAGACCATCTTCTCAAGGTATCTTTACTTTTTCTCTTTTATTTTTTTTTCCCCTTGAATTTTAAATATATAATTTTTGCGTTTAAAATCCCAAAATAAATTATTTGCTGCTTAATCTATGATGGAATTAATTGTGAGAGAAATATATATCTTTTTGGTGGTTTAATTAGACAAATACTTGTCACGATTATGCATGCACGTGACCGCAATTGAATCACATGGATGTGGCCATCTGGGCCATGAATTCGTAGGCCAGCCTTAAATAGGCTGCCCAATATGAAAAAAAGAAAGTAAGGGCTAGCAGTTATACCTATACCAATGAGCACCATTCGATTCGATTGGCATGAGACATTGAGATGGCGGGGCCTGGGGTGGGTACGTGGGACCCATCCACACCACCAATGGGAGTTAGACGTGATTTGACATATCACACGTACAGCACGCGCTATACAGGTGCATGGTATTGTGGGCTGTGAAGTGATAGCTTCATCTTTTATTTTTTTTAATATTTTAAAAACAAATTTGTTAGAGCCTGTAGGACAAAAGATGATGCTTTGTCATATTAATTTTTTTTTTGGGTAATTAACGTATTCATAAAAAATTTTGGTTTTCAACTTAGAACTTTCAAATCTTGGATCTGATGAAAGAGGGTGAAAGATTGGATCAGTGAGAATTGAATCTTCCAGATTTGAGGGAGCTTGTGAATATTTTCACTTTGAAAAAAAAAGTTCAGTTTGTTATATTTCTTATGTTCATAACATACTATTTTTGGTTTGTTGATCCATTGACATGCCATATAAGACCATGGCTACTTCCCAGTACATTCCTTCCCATGCATGCATGTCTTAGAACTCTTAAGTCTTAATCCAACTCCAATTGTGAGTGATATTTTCATAACAACAAAGGTACAAAGCTTGTTGATAGCTTTGCAAAATGTTAAATTTCCTTTAATTAATTTTGTGGGTTCATAATTTACCAACTATTAATTATGTGTGTTTAAATCTATGGATGAGGGCTAAATCTTAATTTTGTGATGATCAGGAGGTTACCTTGAAACTCATGATTTCCTGCAACCACTTGAACGAATGGGAAAGACCCGTGCCAAGGAAGAAATGAGCTCAGATATGATATCAACGGCTGAAAAACAAGCAGCGGCGGCGGCGCAGGCAAATTCTGTGGAGCATATTCTTCCGGGAGGGATTGGGACTTACAGTATAAGCCACATATCGTATTTCAATCAAAGGGTTCCAAAACCAGAGGGGGGAGCGGTGGTGCCATTAACAGTGGCTGCTCAAACAAGTAGCACTACTGATAGAAATGACGATAACTCAAACTGCACCTCTTTCACCGGAACTGGATTCACTCTCTGGGAAGAATCTGCAGCCAAAAAGGGAAAGACAGGGAAGGAGAATGTCGGAGAAAGACCCGCTACTACCGTAAGCGGTAATTAATTAATTTCTATTTTTTCAATGTCCATCTTCATCTTGATCGTTCATGCGCGCATGACCATCAATCACTAGTATTGTAGACAACTTCATTCATTCATTCATGCATGTGGAAATGAAATGGAGCTCATAGCGGCTACGTACTGTACGTGGGTTTTACAGGCCAGTGGACGTCGTCAGAGCGGCCTTCACAGTCATCTTCAAACAACCACCGCAACTGCTTCAGCTCTCAGTCAGTCACTATCTATCTCCAACTCTATTATTACTTATCCATATTACTAATTAATTCGATTATAGATGTACGTAGCTTTTTATAATCTGCTTGTTGGAATTTTCAACAGGTCATCTGGGCAAAAGAACATGAGCTTCATGGAGATGATGAAGTCGGCTGCCAAGGTTAGTACCCAGGAAGACGAACTTGACGATGAAGAAGAGTTTGTTCTCAAAAAGGAGACCTCTACTACTACCACCACCACTGCCACCACTCCCTATAAGGGTACGTCTCATTGTTAGCACTAAGTTCATTATAAATAAAATTCTTTAGCATTTTCAATATGGTTGTAATTTGCCGCGATCACCCTGATCATGATTATTGAATCATTGAGTGTTTTTTAATTTACAGGAGATTTGAGGGTACAAGTTGATGTTAAGAGCTCTGATCAGAAGGCTAACACGCCACGATCCAAACATTCTGCCACAGAGCAGCGAAGAAGGAGCAAAATAAATGATAGGCAAATACTATATATGTTCCTCCCTCACAAATATAATTTTTATAGTCTTGTATGTGCTAATTATAATGAATTATAACAATTGAAAATGTTATCATATATAGTGATTGACCCTTAAAGTTACTATTGCAGATTTCAAATGTTGAGAGAGCTCATTCCCCATAGTGATCAAAAGAGAGATAAGGCGTCATTTTTGTTAGAGGTACATACACTTCTTAATAGTAATAACTTGTTCCTTCACCTTACATTCCAAATTGTTGACTGATTGGAGTTTCATTCTTATTATTTTTTTGGTTCCCAGGTTATCGAATACATTCAGTTTTTACAGGAAAAAGTAACCAAGTATGAGGGTCCATACCAAGGATGGAACCATGATCCAGCAAAATTGATGCCTTGGGTAAATCCTTTTTACTTGACTTTACAAATTATGTTCTCTCAGCAATTTGAAACCATTGTCTCTCTTGGGAGAAGTCAGGTCTTTAACGTTTGTAGCATGTATGCTTTGGATATTTGCTTGCATATTTATACACACAAGAAACTTAATTATGTATCTGTATATATTAGGAAGGTATACCGCCACCTAATAATTGTAGTCTATCGCCCCTTTGCTTGAAACAGAGAAACAATCACAAGCTTAGGGACAGTTTCTGTGATCAATCTCGAGGCATGAATGGTGGGTCTGGTCCTGCATTAGTGTTTGCTGCAAAGTTAGATGAGAAAAATACTTCTGCCTCTCCGACAATTCCCGGAAGTGCTCAGAACCCGGTAGAATCTGACACGAGTACTGAAACCACCTTCAAAGCAATGGATCACCACCATGGAATAACAAACAAGGCAATGCCCTTTCCTTTGTCAATGCAACCGAGCTTCTTCAATCCTGTCAGGAGTGGTGGTGCATTACCTCAATTTCCACCTAGATTGCCATCTGATGCAGAGAACACATCAATATCTCAGCCTCAATCCATGTTATGCCAGACAAAGTCATGCACTACTGATGGTGCTGTCACTAGGGATAAGCTCAAAGAACAGGAGCTGACGATTGAGGGAGGTAGAATAAACATCTCAACTGCGTACTCTCAAGGGTGAGTTTTCTTTTGGTCTAATTTACATATTTACTTGGTCTTTAATTACATGTTTCTTTCAAGCTTAGTCAATACAATTACAACCCTTTTATGATCACAGAATAGTTGAGAGCTCTATTTTGAAAATGCATGTAGATTTATGGGTCAATAACATAAACGGATATTGGGATTGGACAGGTTGTTAAATACTCTGACACAAGCCCTGCAGAATTCTGGTGTGGATTTGTCACAGGCCAGCATCTCAGTGCAAATCGAGCTTGGGAAGCATTCAAATAATAGAACTGCTATACCAAAATCCATTGTCAAGGTGCGTATCATGTTGGTTCATATCTCTGTTACGTCATGCCCTTCTTAATTGCTTCCATTCCATATATGGGATGGGGGAGGACTATTTAATTTGAACTTTGTAGCATGCACATACTGAATTTCCATTTTGTACAAACACGTACACCTAAACTTGTCCTTCATTTTGGTGTAGGACAATGAGATTCCCTCTAGCAATCAAGGAAAAAAACTCTCCAGAGTTGCAAGTGGTGAAAACTCTGAACAATCCCAAAAGAAGCCCAAGACAGGCAGAAACTAATATGACAAGTACTCTATTATATTAATATATATATTTTTTTAATAATTTATAATTAATTCATTTTTTGGAACCCCCTTAATTTCATGTATAAGGGGGATTATTATTCATGTCTTCTGCTGGTTTAATTATAACCTACCCAGTCGAGACTGAGATTGATTGTACATGTAGTGTCTTGCAGTTAGTTTGCTCGTTGGGATCCATAGATTTTCCCATTTAACGAAATATTTCTATTATTTTGTTATCATCATTATTATTGAGGCTTCCATTGTAACCTTGAGAATGAGAAGCTGCTCTTTTACAGTTAAGGCTTCCCTTCCTCGTGTAAAGCTTTCTTGCACTAGTGTTGTTCTCATTCACAACATGACTTAATTTGTTGGGTGTAATATTTAAATGTGAACTCATTCTCTGAATTCAGAGCTTCAAGTTTAACTTTTTATCTCATTAATTTCCTATTTCATTATTTTTTTTCTCACTTGCCACTGTGCACAAATATGGCACAATTGGATTGAAAAATGTGTTGGGCCAACCCTATGGGAGCAGTGCCTGGCTTGGGCTCTTATGCCTGAACATGGATATTGTCATAGGATTGGACTATTGAGCCCAATCCAATCTGATTTTTTTTCAAAAAAAAAAGAAGAAGAAAAGGAAATTAAATGATTGAAATCGAACCCAAGTAAAACTGAATTATAACACTAATTCACTAAACATATTGGAAGTTGTTTAATAAGTAAAATCGTTGGATCAGGTGTTGAAGCATTGGATCGGGTGAATGAGGACTTATCTCCAGTTCAATTACCTAAGAGCATCGTAATCTTAAAACCATTGACAAAAAACAGAAAGAAAAAAGAGTTGAATTTGCAAAATTATAAGTAAGAAAGCTTTGAATAATGAAAGAAATGCTCAGTTCACCAATATATATGGTTAAGACTGTCCTGTTTGGTAATAAATATTCTTTATTATAGACTTAAAATTCAAGCAAAGGTGTCACTGTTCTTCGTTCAAACAAGCAATTTTCATATTTAATCTATAGCTTGCTGAGTTTCCTTTGGTTTTATACTATATTATCCTACGCTATGAATTTAATTATAAAATCACGAATCTGCATTAATAAAACATATTTTTTTTCTGATTGGGACGCAGTGATAAAGCAACTTAAACTGCATCAATTATTTGAATAATGGGTTTCATTTATTACACCTACGTTAGTATTTAGTACTTGTGTTTGGGTGGGGGGTTGGTAATGACTAATGACTAATGAGTTTAACACTTACAAAACCTTAGTTTAATGCTAAAGACTTGGAGCTCTTGGATCATTCAAAATTAGAAGAGGAAATGACTGTCAGCAATCGGACAAAGAGTAATAATATATTATAAGACGAAAAAGCACATACATCTTCATTATCAGAGTATTCTCGATACAAGACAGAAAATAGTAACGTTTATAACAAGGAAATTAAGTCACTTTTTGTGTTTAACAAGGCATTGTCGTTTAGAAGATAATCCAGGCAATTTTTGGTTGTTCAGTCTTCAGCCAAATTCCCCGCCCGGTTATCTATAAAAAAAAAAAAACAACTTTATCGTTAGTAATTGAGAAAACAAGAATTATAGCATTTCGAGTATTATTTTAGTCTATAAATTATTTTTTGAATTATATAGTCCATTTATTTTTTCATGTGTGTTACTTTAGTCCATTTCAACAATTCCATCTATATTTTTGGTCAATTTTTATCACGTGTATCACGTTAAAGAAAAAAAGAGTAAGTGAGTTATTATTTTTTCTTTCAAATGAGGTTCACATACTTGACATGTTATTGAAATTAATGAAAAAAATGATTTTTTTTTTTTTTTAAGATGAAGTTGATGAAATAGGCTAAAGTGATACATGAGTGAAAATTCGCAGATTATAGAATTAAAAAAACAAGTTTATAAACTAAAGTAATATTAAGGGTAAATTTCGAGTACCATTATTGTAATTTGCTCATTGTGAAAATGTCTGAAATAGTGAAATCTTTATTATTGCTATCAGCCAAAAGAAAGAAAAAAAAAAAATTTAATTATCAGTTCACGAGTTCCAGCCTCCAGGTACTAAAAATAGCGGTGTACTGGCTCATGATCATCACATGTTTTGCACTATACAGAAATGAATGATACCAAATATTTCTCGGTGAAGAAAGCTTAGCATAAGCATAACATAACATAAAAGATGCAGCAACTGTTTCAGTATGCCAGCTAATGAAGTCAAGGCCCACATGCAATCATTCCATACTCACACACACTTTCCATTCACATGAACCAAATCTTTGTATATAACATTCCAAATCTTTTTTTCTCTTCTTATTTTTTGCTTAAATTTGAAATCCAATATGATAATCAAATTTGAAACAAATTGGACGTCAAATATGGGAGTTTAACATATGATAATGCCATAAGGGCAATGATACTGACGATATAACTCACAGCATTAAACCCCCAAAGACAACTATAAATAAGCAGATCCCACCAAATCCATATAACTCAACCACCATATCATGTTTAGCTGGCTTGTTTACTTGAGTTGTCATTATCACATGAGATTTTATCAAATCACCTTCACTTGTACAATCATCCAGAAATAAACCAACTGATGATCTATTAGACAACTTTGATGACTAAAAAAACCTCAGAACTCCAAGTGAATTAAACACTCTTCTTGGGACACATAAATTAATGGAGTAATTTGCAAAAATACATAATCATTGCTCCCAGTCATTCTCTCTGAATTAGACCCACATTACAAACGGGAAGGAGGCAAAGATCTGTGCAAAAAGAAAAAATTGTGGTAGTATATGCTAGAGAATCACAATAGTGACAATACCATAGGTTGTAATCTAAAGGAAACATAAAAAAAATTACAAAAAACAAAAAAATGTAAGGAATAGGGGTTGACCTTTGATGATCTGGCAGTTCCAGTAAACCAAAACCTATATTTTTCCATTCCCCCCACATACAATGCAGTTTAATTGGTTCTCACCCCTGAATGGCAGGGTAGCTTCTATACATGATTTTGGATGGATTATTTGGCTTATATAAAAGATAAAAGAAGATGTCCTCCAGCTGATACCACAGTAGATCCTCCCGGGCTTTCTTCAAGTTCACTTACCCACAGAATCTTCAGTGTCCGTCTCTTCAGAACGAAATCCTTTGTTATCACTATAACTCTGCAGAGAACTTTCTCAGAGATCTGTAGAAAAATAGCCAACTGTAGAACATTGATGAATGTCACAATCTTCTAACATTATATATCACGTACTACTCAACTGCTCCTCATCTGACAGTTGCAAACACTCTTCCGGGTTGGCATAGAAATAGTCCTCCTCTTTAGGTCGGTCTTGGATCATCAACCTTTTAGTTGGGTTCCCCATGCGATCTGCATGAGATTCCTTTACTGCAGCTGAAAATTCATCCCAATTCAAAGATCCGCTAGTGTATTGGTCTATCAAATCAACAAGAAGCCTTCTGTCCAGTAGAATCGTCTTCTTGAACCCAAGAAATCTGAAGAACCATGAACACACAATATTGTATCATTTTAGATAAGAGGAAGACAAGTATTACAGCAGGAAACTAACATAAGAGGAAGGAAATCCGAGAACAGATAACAGTCATGTGGAAAAACATCTATTCATCACTTAATATCAAGGATTATAACTGGCTGGGTTTGATTTCCAAAATCAATCCTCTGAAGCCTCACACAACCACTAGATTCATTACACAATTACCATATAACTTCTAATATAAACAAATGAGAGCTAAACTGTTTGTGGAAACTACCTGCGATGGCCTTCAACAACTTTAGCCATGTTTCCATCATATGTGGGAACAAAAATATCACTCTCCAATGAGACAAGATAATCCAATGCTGCCATTTGGGATGAGTGGTTTTGAAAGAACCTAAGGTCTGACGGTTCCAACAGTGTCTCCTTTCTAACCTGTTCGAACAAATCCAAAGGCAACCTTTTAAAAACGGAAAACAAAAAGTAACTAAATACCAAAATACACGAAGGTGGCTTCAGCTTTCATCTACTCACCAATTTCGGATAAGCCTTTGCAAGACTTGCCATTCTCCTCTCTGCACCGTAGATTTCACCAGCTGCAATATAAATCTGGATATTGGGATCAATGTCAAGTGCACTCAGGGTAAGTGCAGTTTCTTCAGGTGTCAAAGGACACAAACCATCTTTCCTTTTCAGGTCAGAATTTATTATTTTTTCTTTCCACCAGGGATAAGCATATCTGAAAAAAAAGAAAGGAAAACCGTAAGTAAAATTAATTTTTGACTGCTTGGTACCCATTGATAGTCAAGTATAGGTTACCTCATTCTTGTCAATTCTTCCACCTCCTCATTATTGCAACCTTGAGTACAGCCAGAAAATGCCAACATGTCCATTTCATATCTAAGATGAAGTACTAGGAATGGACCATTTTGCCTTAGAAGCTTGATAACCCTTTTACCCAACTCCTCTATCTGAGAAGTGAATCTCAGAGCACTAAAATTTACTCGGCATCGAAGTTTCTGAATCTCCAAAGGTTGTCCATTATTGGCAAGTCGGGCATCAGTTCTATTTAGATGTACAACTTTGTATTTTTGTATCAGAGGAAGAATCTGTATGAGGCATAAGAATAACAAATATTAATTTGAGATTAGGATAAATTGAGCAGGTATGACAATGCAAATCTAAAGACTTGCATAGAGAATATCAGAAATTCAAGCAAATATGATGAGGTTTATGAATGTTTAAGAGTTGCAACATAGAGAATTTCTTGCCCAGCTATAGAGTTGGGAAAACAACGAAAATAACTGACCTGATTATGATAATAAGATATGTCAGACCAACTAACTGGTGGCATGGTATAAATCATCCCTAATTCCACTCTCCTCTTAACCCTGGGAGGCAACTCTTTCAATATGCGAACCTCATCTCTCAAGGAAGTGATGAAATGATCCACATCAAATATGTCTTGGAACTCACTGCCATATCAAGTAACACATAATCATTGACTGGTAAGAAATATATACTGGTGTCAATATTAAGTGGAAGAAAATTGACCATCCTTTTACAATTAAACAACATTCAAGTAACTTGAAAACTGTGGAGAAAAATAAATTGGCATACCTGGGATCTGCCCAGAAGGAGGTTTTATCGAGTTCAGGGACTATGAGTGTGACGTTCAAATATCTTGCAATTGCAACCATGTCGCATATCTGTACACATCACCACCAAGAAAGAAAATATGAAACTGGTAACCAGCTGCATGCACTGAGGAGATGTAAAGTAGTTTGATCACCAAGGATGAAGTCATGCCAATAGACACAGCAAACAATTGTAACCACTCACCGCTGATCTCATTTGATTGAGTCCCCCATTGCATGAAACCATCAGGTAACCATTGTTCTTATAAACTCCTAATGGCAACAAAACAATTCAGATTCAATGCCAATTAAACAAAAAAAAAAGACCGAGAGATAGGACCAGCATGAAGAAGGTAGAAAAACACCGTCTATTTCATAGGGATTGAATTTTCTAAAACTATGGCAAGCCAGACAGTAAACTTCATGGTTTGTCATATCATACAAAGGGAAAATCTAGAATTCTATATCAGTTATTTTGAAACTAGCGTTGGCTTGTAATATCAAAGAACCGCCTGTATGCATCATTTATCTTGAAACTAGCTGCATTCTGAATGACAAGTCTAGTACTAGTACTTCTGGCACAGGAATAGGATTCGTTTGAAGCCGGGGCAGCAGCAGAGCCATTCATTTCCATGGAACACTAATATTTTGTTAAGTAATAGCTTGCATCACACACACACACACACACACACACACACACACACACACACAAAGACACTCAAGTGAGAAAATAGATTGGTTTCAGGAAACCTGAAAACACAGACCAAGCAATTAAGCAAGGTCCCAGTTGAACCCACCAACACAATTAGCATCCAAAAGCAACCAAACTATTCTTGGAGTAACATAATTACAAAAACCCACATCGAAATTACTTAGAAATGGCCTGAATTTCATGAAAAACAAAGAAAAGAAAAAGAAAAACTCACTCTTGGGCGGAAGAGCTCTTGCCGGGAGGGAAGGCAGCTTGTCTTGTAAAACGGAAGAGGCGGCAGCAGACTCCTGAGAGAAACAAGAAGGCCAGCCTTTCAAAACTCTCGGCCCCCACATATCCCCCAAAGCCGTTAATTGTACGATACACGTCCACAACAAAACCGACGTCGTTGCGCGTATCATCCAAAGCTTCATTTTCGACCTCGAAGACGACGACGTGACCATCGAGCTCTTTAACTTGTCTCCGCCACCTCCTCCTAACATCTTGAACCCCATCAGTCCTTTTCTCTCCTTCTTCTCTAACTTGCACATCAATCTCTCTCTCTCTCTCTCTACAATACCAAGCACTCCACGAAACGGTTCGTTTTGACCAATGCCGGATCCAAAATAATGGCTTTCTTTTTTTGAGCTCTGCTATATATAGAAACTAGCAAAGATCGACAATTGAAACCTAAAGCAGAGCCAGATACTTACCACATTTTATCACAAAGTTGTCAAAGATTTCCTCCCAAAGATTCCTTCCAAAAATTTCACCAAGAACCCTAATCAATTTCCTCTGCTCACTGCCCAACAGTGAAAGCTCCGATCTTTGGCGCACTACACTCCAATCCCAGAGCCGGACCAATTAAAACCGAAATGCGAGGCGGAATCCGGTCCCAGATCCGACGAATTCTCCGGCGAGATCAGTCGCCGGAGTGTCTGGCCGTGGACGGCCGGCGATTACAGAAAACAGCTACGATGAAAAGAGAGAAATGGAGAGAGAGAAAGAAGAGAGAGAGAGAGAGAGAGGAGTGGTGTCATGGTGCGTGCGATGATTGTGAAGAAGAAGCAAAGAACGCGTGGTGGGGTGTGCGTGACGTGCACCGACGATCGAGTAGTGGGCTGAGTCTGAGTATTTTTGTGTGTGAGTGTGTGGACTTAAAAGTGAAGCCCAACCAATAAATGCCAGCCAGCTATATACAGATACGGCCGGCCCCACAGGAATTATGTTTTTCACACGTGTCGCCCATCCTGCCCTCCGTTCTTGAGAAATCGAGAACGGATCATGCGATCTCTATCCGAAGGTGGTTTCGGAATCGCCGTTTCGCTCGCAGGCATTAATTCTCTTGTCGAGACGCCGACAATATATCGCGATATTTATTTCCTCTTGTTTCGCCGCTGCTACACCTGGAATTCATAACATGGGCTTTAACTTTCTAAGTCTATGATTAGGGTATCTAATCACGAGGCTAAATTGTACATTCTTGCTTAGTCCTAACAATGGCTTGGGATCACAACCCAAAACGTCGCGTTTTGAAAGGGATGGTATTTTGGCGATATGTACAGTGACAACTGGCCGTAAAGCTCCGTTCCAGTGTTGGTTGGGCGGTCTAAACGGCACCTAACGGCGTCCCTGTCAGAAGCGTCATCCGATTGTACGAAAGATCCTGAGGCGATGTGTCGGCACACGTGTCGCAATCAGATGCCATCACTGTGAGTTGTGGGTCACTTTTTGAATCCGAGTGGGACGGACTGTAAGTACACTGTCCAGTCTGCACAAGAGAGAGGCATTGCACGACATGGTTGATTGAAGAAGATCAAGTTCATATTATTTAGTATATATATCATACCCTTTTAAGTTCACATTGTAATTCTTGTATTAGTGTATTACATTCCCTTTCTATAAGAAGGAAAATAAAAAAGGGGAGGCTAGCAAATAAAAAAATAATGATTTGATGAAATTGGGAAGTTCAATCTATTGCATTCCAGAAATAACCAATCCCTATATTTTCTTTAAGCCATAAAATTATGAATGTTGCACAAAATAATTGGAATAGGATAGGTCATAGGTTGGCTAGGTAGGTGGTGGGTTAAATTTCCATGTCCATGTTTAATTAGAAAAAGTTATGTTGTAAATCCATTCATCATACTGATAATGCATGTGTATTTAGCACTTGGATTACAGAGGTTGACATCTTCGAGTTTTGCACCAGTTTGGAAAAAAGTGTCTGGAAATCTCAGTTGGTGAAATGAGTCGTGCGCACAATTTCATACTCCAATTGCAGCATCAACGTGTTTTGTGCATGCCACGTCAGGTGTTTTATGCTTACAACAACTTACACGCGACAAGTCAACTGCCAAAACTATCAAACCAGGCTAGAGTTTCGAGTTTAATTACTTAATTAATTTGCCCCTCCTAGTAATGGAGCATGGCAACCCATCACATATATATTGACATCGACATCTTCTATTCTTCTTAAGTTCCTACAATTAAATAATGTCGTTCAAAGATTTTAAATAATTTTTCGAATAACGGTGAAGATTCAAAATTAGGAAGATTGAGTTTATAATTCGTCTTAATTAACTTACACTTTTACTATTATAATAGTATAACACTAGTGTGATTTATTAATGTATAATAAGTAAAACATGACCTCATTATTATTTAATTTCTGATCTCTTACTTTCATTTTTTCTTAATCTTCTTTTCCTTTCATTTGTTCTTAATCTTCAAACAATTCACTATGAACCATAATTATATAATTTTTAGATTTATTCCATTCATGAAAATGGATTATTGCCAATAATTAACATATGCCTCTAATGAGTTACCTTCCAAGTACCAAGTATATGGACCAAGTAATGGGTTGAGGTCCTGATCGATCAGGAAGCTTCTTGTTTCTTGGTCTGTAGCATCTCCACTTATGTGAATGCACATGGGTGGTACGTCAATTCGAAGTTACTTTTCAATTAATTTTCATGCCCAATAATGCACCTAATTACTCATTTGCAAAATGAAAGTGATCCATCAAACCCAATGCTTATTTGCTACAAATTAATACAGACTTCTATGGAAAAAATCATGAGAAAATGAACATGATCGAACATGAACATGGACATGCCTGCACATATTCACAAACTAGTTAAGGAATGAGATCAGCTTTAACTATTGGAGGCTGAATTATATGCATGCATGCATGGTTGGTTGGGATTTTAATTGTTGGGGTACGTCATGGTCATACTCCATTCGTTCATGTTGACTTTAGACGCATTCTAATTCTTGTCACCTCATGTAAAGAAATAATAGAATTATAGAAAGGCATGCATTAACTAGCAACCATAAAATTACAAACAAGTTAATTAAGAGACAGCTAGCAGCTGGAAATTAATTAATTGAGGTTTAATTTTGTCGGCTTAATTAATTAAGTTTCTAATATTATTGCAGCTATCTAAGCAGTTGCGCGCTACTTCATGCCTAACTAGCAGTCTCGATCTGTTCTGAAGTTTTCTAATTAAGATCATAAGATTAATACATTTCTATAAATTGCTTCTGTTTAGCTGTGAGGCACCTGTTGAGTACCTCTTAGGTAAAGGGGTAGGTGAGGTATTCATGTCATGCTTCATGCTTGATCACTAAGTGGGATGGAAAGGAGCAGCTTTTATAAGTAGTGTATCACTGTATCAGTGTATGCGTATGTGCCTGCTTTATTTGCCAAGCATTTACATATTAAACAAAATTAAAAAGTATATAATACATATTATGTTGTAATTAAGATCGAATATAAATCTGAACTAAAAATGTTGTCAAATTGTGTAATAAAATAATATAAAGTCGAGCAATTTATACTAATTAATTACAAGCCCAACATAGACCACTGTACGGGGAGTCGGTCCAATATCTATGCATACATATACGAAATTGAGAATCTATGGACTGTAATTTCATCATTTAATACCTATGAAGCTTCTTCCTGTAATTCCAGTACTGGTTGAGTTCAATCATCTGAATTATTGTCCTTCATTTTTCCAAGCATTTTTTTCTGTATTATATACCCATTTATGAAGGAGCCAGCTTGAAGCTTCACTTGTCTATCCAAGATATTGGAAAAGAGTTTCAGTACTAACTCTATTTCAAACTTTATAAATCTCAACTGATAAGTTTTTCATTTATTTAATTTTGGATCTACATTAAATCTTGTAGCAAGAAAGAAATTGACATATCATCTGCCACATCAGTAAGATCAATAAATACCTCTTTGTTTGGTGGGTATCAATCTGTAATGTACTCTTTCTAAAGTATATGAAAGAGATCCATTGAGATAGGTCACACTTAATTGCTGCACGTTTAATATGTCTGTGTATGTATGGGGGTTGCTGACATGCTGGTAGTGTAGTAGTATTATAAATTTATAGAAATTTAATTTCTCAGACACTTTAATTATAAGAATAGATGATTTCAATTGCTGTTCAATATATTCTCGACCATAGTAATTATCATACAATTCAAAAAATAAAAAAGAAAAGAAAAATTATCATGCAATTGGTATTTATTTTGGCTAGAAACCCAGAAATTAATTTCTATGGTTGACAGGTCTTTATCATATGATAGCATATCCAGAATAACATCCTAATCAATTGAATTCTTTGCTTTTATTAAAAGAGCAAAAATAAGCATCAATGTGAATAATAATTGTTTAAATCATGTAGAAAACAGAAATTCCATACACCACTCAATTCCAGTTCCTTAGGGACAAGGTTTTTCTGGCAATTTGGGAAAATATGCCAAAACGTGAATAATTTTAGGAGCACGGGATACAAAGAAGGATAAATATGCCAAGCCAAGACAAGAAGGATATTAAATTTCAATTTTCGACCAAATAATTGAAAGTGGTAGTGACAGTTTTTTAGATACCTTCACGGATGATCAGAGAAGTCTCAGAATGGACCAACCAAATCAAACCAAATTTTAAAAAAATGTAGCACATCTCAGAATTGATTAGATTATACAGAGAATTAGAGTTTAGTCCTTCTTGTGTTTCTTTTTTTGGACTGAAACTTTGTGGGTTTCTATTTTTTATTTTTTTTTCTAAATAAAGCCCTTTGAAACAAATAAATCACATAACATTATTTAATTGAAGTCATGTTCTCAAATTTAATTCCATATATAAAGTGAAGATAAAGCAGCAAATCTCAGATCATAAGGGATCTAGTCTCCAAGGTGGAAACAAATATAACTTGATTATTAAGTTAAGACCCCAGAGCCATTTTCCAAGAAATTATCCACAAATATCTGGGAATCATTTAATCAGAGATATCTGTTCTTGCTTGAGGATCTGAACTCTAAAGATAAGACTTGTGGATTTGGAGATAACAGTGGATAAAATCATCCAATCCCAAGTGCTTTCAATTTTTACAAGCATTTTGGTTAACAGGTTTTGCATTGTGCTTTATGAAGGCCATTAATCGTGAAACTCCGGTAAGCACTGAAAATCCTAAACTCCACATTGAAAAGGCTTGACATTGGGTCTTGTTTTGCCAGCTTGAGTATCAACAATACTATCAGAGATGCATGGAAACCAATTTACCCTGTTGGGAGAACCAGCTAATATCATTGCGTTCTTCATTTCTGATTGTACATTTACATGAGATCATAATATATACATAAAAAGAAAACAAAAAGGGGAAACCTGTACTCATATTTCCTAGAAAAGCCTTAAGCATCCAGCTAGCAACACATGCTGTTAGAAAGAATATCAAGCTGACGAAGATTTCATTCTTTTTCCTTTTTTTACAGTTTATCTTTCCCTTCATCCTGTAGTTCCAACAAGTTTGAAACATTATCAGTAACAGCACTAAAAAATAAACTAATAATAAACTGTGCAGACCTACACAATGAATCCAACTTGCCACTGGGGGGGGGGGGTGTTTCATCCCTGCTACTATCTTAAGAACTAGAGAACTGCAGGATTCCATAACATATCAAAGAGCTGAACCTTATGAATTTCATTTAATAACCATTCAATATCTGGGATACAGAATACAGTTATTGACCAGATACTATGCTAAACTTGCTATTGATTGGTCAAAGTCCAATATCTTGACCATAAAGTGAAACCTCGCACATTTACAAGCACACAAGCCTAGAAAGAAGATTTCTTTTTTCATTTTAAAAAAACAAGGGGAAAAAAAGAGGCAGGCTTACCGAGCTGTCCACTAATTTGTCAAAGCTCAAAATCATCATCAATGTCCCCATCACCATCACCATCATCTGAAAGACCAGATAGATGTTCACATACGAAAGCTTAGGATGCTCAATGCTATGTTGCATATATATATTCTATGTATGGTACACACTAAAGAATGGGAAATGGTAGTTGCGAAGAGTCCTAAAAGACTAAAAGTCTAAAACTCACAGACCAGAGAAAAAGAGAGTGAAGACTCGAATGATTTCAACATTTAATTCCCTCATCCTTCCTATGAGTGAAAACCATTCAATTTAGTCCATTCAAAAGAAAAATGACAGATAGGATGGATAGACAATGCATCTGAAAATATGGTTAATGTCAAGCCAAGAGGCAATACATTAGTTGCATACTTGCATGCCATATACAAGTACTCCACAAACTTAGTTTCTTTATTCATACTGATTTTCTAGCAGCTTGAACAGTGTTGTGATAGGACTCTTGAGCAATTGCACACTTCAAAATGTAAATAACCACAGCTACACATGGTAGCAAGTAACGAAATATTAGAGTTACCTGGATGGTCATCACTGTCTCCAGGATCTCCCAGGAGAAATGCATCCAAGTCTTGCTCAGTAGTTGATGAGGTTGAGGTTATACTTTGATGCTTTGCTTCCTCCTCCTGGGGTTTAGAATTTATTTCAACTTTTGTAGGTTCCTTTACTCTGTCATCTTTCAACTGTTCAGTTGACTTTAGTTTAACATCCTCCAGGTACCGCTTCTCATAGCTAGAAGGAAGCATAAGATAGGACAGTTCACCACATATGTAAAAACAGTAAAGAAGAACCTAAGCAAAGTGCAGCAGAGTGAAGGAAATTGTATAAATAATTTAAGGTCCAGAGGTCATGTACAAGAATGTATGGAAGCAATACTGTTAAAATTAAATGTTTACGTACATCCAATTACATATTGGTTTTCACATCAATAAACCATCTCCATTTACATTCAACAAAATTTTGGTACTTTTTTTAAAAACAAAATGCGATCAATAGGGTGACTGATCACATTTCAATAATCGACTCTCACAGGTGAAAAATGTCATTATTTTGTAGCATTGTTTTATATTCCAGATCTCTATGGAGTGAATATGACTCACAATCACAATCACAATCACAATCCCTGCCTATGAATATACTGCACTTATACATGTATTCCAAGAGACAGGGTACTTACGGTGCCACGTGACTGTTAACTAGTATAAAATATATCCTCCAAAATTTCCTTTCTTTCATAACACGTGGGCACAACTCATATCTTAATTTTGAAATCTCCTGCAATCAAAGCATTAGAAAATGCAGTTAATTGCAAACACACTATTGTTACAGAAAAGTGGTATAACTAGAAACTCAAAAAATGAATATGCATGTTTGGCATTCTGTCTGATTCTATGTAAGTATGAAGTTAATTTATCTTCGACGGTATCCCCACCAACATCAAAGACAGTCATTATGGCATTGACAGAAAACAGAACAGTTTAAAGCAACCCCGCCTTTAATATACTAGTTGTAAGATTTCAAGATCAGTTATCATCTGATTCCTAAATCCAACAATTCTTTTTGTTTTTTTTCGTCTTTAACCTCAGTGATTTTCTGAGAGGTGAATGAAGCTACCTCGACAGTCAAAAGAACAAGATTGGCATGCTTTTCTTGCCACTCCGAAAGATCCTGCCTAACATTTGTGACTGTAGGGATGTCAGAGAATGGTGTATCATCTGCAAAGGGTGAAACACCAGTCCAATTATCTTTGAGCAATGAAAAAAATAAAAGCATCTAGTGATCGAGTTCATATTAAACCATTCAGCACACACACAGAAAACGCCACAACAAAAGTGCTTTTGATCTTCCAAGCACTTTCCATTGTCATGCAAATCCTGCTTTCAATAAATCATCATCAATTCATCATCCTCGCCCTTCCTCAATGAATATGACATGGCGTCAGCCACAAGGAAAGTGCCTTAAGTACAAAATTTGAAGCAATTTACAAGTTCACAATGACGCCAAACATTTTCTCAGCAACCAAACAAAAATGATTTAAATCCGTTAAAAAAAGTACCTTGAATTGGAAAATCCTTAAACGTGACCAAGGTGATTCCTTTAACAAAGTCTCTCAACTCCTCAGTGATTCCAAACGCTTCCAGATCCAACTCTTCGTGCTGAGTCTCCACGGCAGGTTGTTGTTGCGTGGTGAAGGAGGGAGAGATGCCATCGGCAAGGTGCTTGATGTGCTCGGCTCGCTTCAAGGCCTCGCCGGCGATCTCCTTGGACCGCTTGGCAGTCTCGGCGGCGATGTCGGAGAGCTTCGCGCCGCCGATCGTTAGCTCCTGCGATCGCTTCGCCGCTTCCTCGGCGACGGTTCGGGCTTTGTGCCACAAGTCCATGGCTCTGCGCTGACTGAGCTTTGCTCTCTTGCAAATTGCTAATCACAATACAGAGTTTGATGGAGACGTGAATCTCAACCGTCCATTTAGTGGATTCCACAGTCAACATCAAATCAACCGTCGATTTGATCCCATTGCCTCTGGTAATCCTCCTGTGCTAAGAGGTTAGAAATATAAAATACCTTAGTCCAATGCTGAGTTGAAACGCTCGTCATGTCTTGGACAAGTTGCAGGAACACAGTTATTGCCAAGCACCCAAAAACATGCAATCCTTCTCACCAAGTGAGCTTTCCAGAGATTCACATTATCACATATGATTCCATCACATTCCAAAAATGTCCCTAATAATCATGAGAATAGATTTGGAGGAAGTGATCTAAATTATGTTAGGAGATGGCCGGAGGAGAAAGAGTTTAGATTTAGCCATTTTATTACCGTTTATTCATTTCAATTTTATTTGACAAATCGTATTTGTTTGTGAAGTTTAAATAACTAAATAATCATTTATTTAATTATTTATCAATGATTTTTATCATTGAACTGTCATATTAATTGATGTTTTACTTTAATTGGTGGCCCCATTTGACTGACGAGATACAAAACTTGGGTGAGAGAAATTTGGACCCTATATTAATGAGAAGAACTTATTTATTCCCACGTGATACCACATGTATCTTTCTCATTTTTTATTGACTCTCACTCTTATTTCTTGTTTACATATATATTTTTTAATAGATATTACATTATTACAATACAATATGAGAATGTATAAATTTTTCTGTACTGATTAAGGTTCCTTGAGTTAATAGGGGCCTGAGATTGGCTTGCATTCACAGGAGAGAACAAATTGGTTTGGAGTGACAGTCTTCATTGAAGTCTTTACAGGTCCAAATTGGACAGACTTATTTGGGTTAAGACCCACTTGCTTAAAAACTGCTCTGAGGCTAAAGCCCAGGCAGGCAGGCAATTGGCAGTTGAATAGCCAGCCCGTTGATCTCCTTAAATCCAAACGATGAGAATGGATGAAGTAAAATACAAGGATTCAAAAATCATCTTTCTAATACATTAAACAAATCGAAAACCAAAACCATTGACACATTGACATGAATAAGAAGTAGGGAGTAGGAAAGAGAGAGGATGGACAAGTTTTCACGGACAAATGGGTGGGGTGGGCCCGGGGTGCTGTAGGGCAGCGAGAATATTCTGCAGTCCCGTCGCATGCGGAGCATTCGTAACGTGTCCTTCTTTGCACATGTGACATGACCCTATCAAGAGATGACTTTTATTTTTTTTATTTTTTATTTATGTATTGTGTTTGTATTGGCCTCGAATATTCCACGCTGGTTTCCACGTGTTCCGATGCCATAATGCTCCTTCAGATTCGTCGCCGAGCTTTCCTCTACCTCTACACGTACAGGCCTCCATTCACATTCATATGCCCTCCTTTATTATATATACATATATCACTTGAAAACAACGCGGCGTTGTTGTGGTTTCTTGTTTTTGCTACTCGATCAACCACTTGCTCTCTTCCCGGCCTAAACTTATTTCCACCTCCTTTCATTCTCTCTCTCTCTCTCTCTCTCTCTCTCTCTCTCTCTCTCTCTCTCTCTCTCTCTCTCTCTCTCTCTCTCTCCAACCCAAACCCAAACCCAAACCCAAACCCAATTCACTTCACTTCATACTTCTCTCAGCTTAGAATTAAATTTCTTGTTTCATTCTTGGGCATGAGGAACCTAGCTAGCTAGCTTAATGTGCTAGCTCTTTTATATTATTGTAATCATATGACAAGAGATGAGGTTGAGAATTTTTTAACTGTTACAAAGGCAAAAGCTGCAAGAAGATCGAAGATCAATCTATCTAGCTTTACTTTAGAGTAAGTGAGATCTGGGATTAATATATTATATTATATATGGAGATGAATAACTACGGCGGCGGTGGTGGTAGTGAAGAGGGATACGAGAATGGGGTAATGATGACAAGAGACCCCAAACCAAGGCTAAGGTGGACTCCTGATCTTCATGACAGATTTGTGGACGCTGTCACTAAACTTGGTGGCCCTGACAGTATGTCCCCCTCTTACATTACCTTAATTACTTTTTAATCCATTTACTTGTTTACATATATGCTATCTTGTTGATTAATTACTCAATTCATTTATGCAATTTTCATGCATGCATGCTTGCTAGATTATCATTTAAAGTTAAACAACAATTAATTTAAGTACGTACCCTTATAAATGTTTATATTCATAATCTGACATTGTCAATTCTATGAATTATACTAATTAAACTAGTAGCCAATTTCCCACGTTTATGATTTAAGAATGTTTTAATACATTCAAATTTTAAAACATCATATATCATCCCACTAAAGCTATGAGTCCCACTAATTTAATTTTGAAGAGGGTTTCTGTTTTCAGAAGCAACTCCCAAGTCTGTGCTGAGGCTAATGGGCTTGAAGGGTTTAACATTGTACCATTTGAAAAGCCATTTGCAGGTATAAATATATACTTTGCCTCTTGCTTCTTAATTTCGTTTAATTATAAATTACTCTCATAATATCATTTTAGTTTTAAGCACAAAAGCATATAAAGCTAAACTAGTTAATTTGCAGAAGTATAGGCTCGGACAACAGGCAAGGAAACAAAACTCTGTACAACAGAACAGAGACAATAATGGTGAGTTCTAGAAACAGATTAATTACATTCCCTGCTCAAATTAATTACCACAACTATTAAACTATACTAATTACTGACTGATTTCAAATGTTCTTTCACATAAAATAGTTTAAACCTCTATAACTTTTAATTAAAACTCTTTTGGAAATTAGAAGGTGGCCAAAAACATTATTGATGAGAGCTCTTAAAGTTCCCAAAATTAACTTTATTATATATATATATATATATATATATACTCTTCTGCTATTTTTGCTGATATTTTCTTTCATTCTTTCTTTTCTGGCCTTCAAACTTGCTGTACTAATGCTTTTTTTTTTGTTCTCCTTTTAAATAAGTTTTAGGGGATTCATATGTACATTTCAGCACTCATAATTCCACAGGGCCTAGCATCAAATCACCAAGAGGTAATAACGAACAAGGGTATGTGAAATCAGTACTTATTAACTGCACTAATTATTTCGATTACAATTTAGTTTTTATATTAGATTATGATCTGCTTACTTTCCATAAGACCCCTCTGGATACTGATCAATAATTCAATACTGGTAATACTGAAAACAGAACAATTCCATTTTCGGAGGCACTTAAGTGTCAAATTGAAGTACAGAACAGATTGCAAGAGCAGCTTGAGGTATGTGTTTGCTCGATCTCATGATCAGGACTCAATGATATATCAAATAATTTTCTAGCTTAATTATTTCATTTTCATGCTCAAAATATATATATGTACCTGTAACATATATGCCTATCTTATAACTAATCTTACTACTTGTATTAATAGGTTCAAAAGAAGTTGCAGATGAGAATAGAAGCCCAAGGCAAGTACTTGCATGCTATATTAGAGAAAGCCCAAAAGGGCCTTTCCCTGGACATGAAGGGTCCCAATACTCTAGAAGCCACAAGAGCCCAATTAACAGACTTCAATTTGGCTCTATCAAATTTTATGGACAATGTGACTGAAGAAGATAGAAGAGGAAATATAATAGAGATGAATAATAATGATGATGCTTATAAGAAGAGCAATGGTTCAACTTTTCAGATTTTTGAAGAGGGAAATAGAGAAGAAAATAAAGATACAAGGCTTAAGGTTGAGGGGGGTTCCATTCATTTTGACTTAAATACTAAAGGTAGTTATGATTATGTTGGGGCTGAATTCGAACCAAGACTCTTTCATATACAAGATATATAGTACACTCTGATGAGAAACATGTAACAATATGTACGTAGCTGCTTATATATATATATATTTCATCCAGAAAAGAAAGGAAAAGCTGCTCAGTTGTTAGCAAAAAGAAAACGAAAAACATTGGATTTTATTTGTCTTCTTTGAGTCCCCATCATGTTTAGAATCTTATATTTTAGGTCTTCATTTTAATGCGACCATACATCTTAACTCTAGTGGTATTGGAAGGGTAGAGATCCTCGGCTCGAATCTCCTTATAAACAAATGTCATTTTAATGGGGGTCTGGGGCAGCAACAATATCTGTTAAGCAAGTCTCCTTGGCACTCAAGGCACCAGACTAGTATCTACATTAAGTCTTTATACTTGTAAACCAAGTCTTCTCTTGTATAAATATGTGCACGTATGATCAATAAGATTAAGCCATTCAATTACTAACTTCTACAATATCTCGCACTAAGAAAACAGGGCCGGCCCTCAAATATTGGGTAGCAACATAAAATAAAGTTTATGGTTATATTTTCTGTTAAAACTGTTGCTAAACTCTAATTCAACTCTATCTTTTATATTTAAAAGGCTTAACTTGTGCCCTTAGAGTTAGTCCAAGTGGTGAAGGTGGGTGAGATAAGAGTTAAGATTAGGCTAATTAAGTCTAGGATTCGATATTCTCAAAAAAAAAAAAAAAAAAAAAAAACCCTTAACTTGCTTTAAAAAACTTGAGAATATAATACTCGGGTATTGTTTTCTTGGACTCTCTACTATGGATAGTACTGCTGCTATGTATCCAAGTTTGGGGTTGTGACACTTACTAATTAAGGCCCCCTGGCATAGTCCTTAAAGAAAAAAAATTAAAGCCTGGGATAAACCCAGTGCTAGGTGTAGTTTGTGAATGTATATTGTCTATACATAATATAAAATGATGTTTAACAAGCAGAAATATTACAAACACAACGTACAGAGATGCATGCATGATGAATATATTCGTCCATGAAAATACATATATAGACGGTGTACTTGACCATGATCACCATGCATGCATGTCCTCTGGGAACCATTTATTAATTACACCACATATATATATATGTGTGTGTGTGTGTGTTGTACGTCATACATAAATTTTCAAGTATTCATTCATACGGGTGTATTTCACTTCTGGATAAAGCTTTGAAGCTTCTTCTTTATCTTTCCCTATTTCAAAGTTTGTGAGAGCACCTTCATAGAAAACGTGGTAGAAATGCCCAACTCCTACTTGACCTGCATAGTCCATACCTGAAAAATAATACATACATACAGATCTAGATCAAACTAAGTAGATGCGTATATATGTTAACACAAAATTAATATATATATATATATATGTGTGTGTGTGTAATCTTGGAATTAGTGTATCTTAAGCTAAGCCATTTCCTTGCATGCATTAATTGACATGCGTTTACCTTTCATGGAGGCAAGGAAGTCTTGTGCGGAAATGGTAACCTCTTGTAGCTTCTTTCCAATAAGGTTTTCCCACATCTTCACCAATTGTTTTTGAGTGAGTATGTTTTCAGGTGGACGAAGGTATAATGTTTTGTTCAATGTTTGTGGATCATCAATTGTTTTGATTGTGTATGTTGCGATGTCATCTTCATCCAAAATACTTACTGCACATGTAAGTAAGTACGTATTAATTAAACCAAGCCGGCCATTAATGATTAATTATAATTAATTAAGACCTTAGGTAGCATGAGTAGTTTAATTGTACCTTTAGAGTTGGCATCTCCATAAAGAAACACTTTTTCTCTTGGAGGAACTAGTGTCCCCATCTGTGACAAGTTGCCGGCAAAATAACCTGCGAAGGCAGCACCGCATACATAAGTGGAGGGAATTTTAGCATCTTCTATTGCCTTTCTCACTATCATTTTCTCATCAAATGTAACTCTTCCGGGTTCAAGTGCTTGCCCCATACGTGCTGGGTCCAGACCAAATTCCGATGGCAAGAAACGCTACAAAAAAATTAAAAGTGGATCGAGTAAGAAACAGATCGAGAAATACATGCAAATTAAGAGTTTGTAATACATTATATATATATATATTTTTTATCTATCTAAAGTTAGCAATTGGTTGTACCTTAATATTTCCTGCTTGTTTGATAGCTTGAACAAGCTTGAGCTGCAACAAAATGTTGTGACTCCGAAAATGCACCCCAGACATGGTGCAAATGACAACATCAACACATTTGACAGCATTGACAAGGCTTTGGAGGTCAGAAAATGAACCCTCCACAAGGTGTGCCCCTTGCTTCTTGAAGGATAAGAGCATTTGCAGCTTATCAATATCAAGGCCAATCTCTGGCCTTTGAAGGACAAAGGTTGGGTGGCCTTGGGCTAGGCTTGCCCTAACAATCCTTCTCCCCATGTACCCAGTACCACCTACCACAAGAACCTTGCTCTTTTCCATGGCATATATATATGTATGTGCCTTTATATTAATTTGGTAACTTTGATCGATCGATCGATCTTCCAAATTTTAATGCATGCAAGACGATATATATATAGGGGGGGGGGGAGAGAGAGAGAGAGAGAGAGAGAGAGAGAGAGAGAGAGAGAGAGAGATTTCGCGCTTGGGCAGTCGGTCGGTGATGTTCAATTTTCCTTTTCAAACACAACATTTCTGATTTCACATTCAAGCTTTCTTTTCTTTATTTGTAGTATATACGTACAGTACAAGTTACTCACATTAATTTATTGGTGGACTAGACACAACAAATTAAAAGAACATTGAAAAAAATTAATGTTCATATATATATATATATCCGAATTTGGAATGGGTTGGTGGTGCAATTTCAATACACGCATACTATAACACAACAATGTCTAAAAAAATAATATAATATATGATCCTGGCTAAATATTAGAAGTGGGTTGATGCGTAAGGTCATTAACCTCCAGTTTCACCTAATTAATTAAGAGTTTCAAATAAAAAGAAATTAAGAGTTATAAAAGTTGGATATCATTTATTTTTGAAATAAAATAAGATGACTTTAATTGGCCCAAAAAAACAAAAAAGATGACTTTAATTGGCGAAAATGCAAGTGTCGATGGAAAGGTGCATGACGTCCCCCAAGCAGCCTTTGAAGTTAATAAAATCGATAGTGGTAGGTATGATCCAAATATTAATAATGACATTGCATGGTATGCACGTTTAGGTCAACAAGGGCAATTTGTTGGTAAACAAAGAATGCCAAACGATGACATTGGCCAATTGCCCAAATCAACCTTATAACTAACGTACTCAGCTCTATATCTATACCAATCTATCAAATAAGGCCTTTAAAATTCATTAGAATCCTAATTAAATAAGGCCTTAATTAGATGTTGCATAATTGATTTATAAGAGCATCCTGAATCAAAAGAGCTTCTTGATATAATCTTTATCCCAATAATAAATGCATGATCGACGAATTCATGTCATCATGCCAATATCATATTTAAGAGTTAGGCAGGGCTGGCCCCGGGTTGGTGCAAGTGAGCTGACAGGGAGAAGAGAAAAGAAAAGCTGGTTATGGAAGTTTTAAATTACAAAAGAAAAAAGAAAGAAAAAACCCATCTTGGATTCTTGGTGTTTTGTTTGGTCTGTCCCACCACATCATCATCTGCTAATTTGATAATGTGGTAGAACAGACCCTCCGCCTGGCATCAGTGTGGAATCAAACAGTTGGTGAGTGGATTACCCCCGCCACGTGTAACGCTGTGGTTACTCCAAAGTGTTAACTGAAGCACAAGAGTGAATGAGTGATGAATCAAAATGTCCGCAACGCCCTGTAACTCTAAGCTTCCATTTGCGATCCCTTCTCTCCCAAATCGCAAGGTAATCAAATCAAATCAAACATCTTCTTCTAATTTCCTTCAGTTCTCCAAAATGCCCACTAAATATTACTTCCTTCTTCTCTGCATGCGTAGGTTGTCACTTGCAACTACTTGCGAACAAATGGAAATAGTTTAAGATCGTCTAGAAATCTCAAACTTGATACAAATTCGGCTTCTGGGGACGCCGCCATCAGCAGTTCAGTTGAGTTTGAGGATGTGCTCATTCCTACCGACTATTCTGAGCTTCTTGATCAAGTAATTAATTACTATCTACTTGATTGTAAAACCCATTTGACTTTATTTGACTAGATCGATGATGTTTTTTTCTTTGGCTGCGTGACAATTGATAGGCCAGACAAGCGACTGAATTGGCTTTGAAGGATAACAAACAGTTGATGGTGAGTTTTACACTTTTGGTATTGAATATAACGAACTTTTGGTATAACTGAGAAATGCAAATTACGAGTACATGACACTTTTGCAGGAGATTGAGTTCCCTACTGCTGGACTGGAATCTGTACCAGGTTCCTTCCACCACATCGAATCATATATATTCACACTTTGTTTCCATCCACTTGCGTTTTGCATATCTTCTTAATCCATGCAACACATTTTAGGGGATGGTGAAGGAGGAATCGAAATGACTGGAAGTATGCAGCTAATTCGAGAATTTTGTAACCTCTTAGTAAATCCAGAGAAAGCCGCGCGCACCAGAATAGTAATGTTCTTCATCTTTACCCTTTTTTAAGACAAGCTTTCTGGCAGCATTGCAGCCAAAGGTTTTACTGGGTAGTTACGGATTGGTCTTTAATGCTTAAGGTGTTGCCTCTTCTTATTAGCAGACATTGTCACAGCTACCTAAACTATACCTATTATATTTGTTGTTCCTTCTACAGTACCTTGTTATCTTTTTTAGTATTCTTGCCTAACCTTTGCATGAAAGCTTTCAGTTTTTCCCTGAGGCCAGTGAAGTTAAATTTGCAAGAGAATCAGTTTTTGAAGGAGCTTCCTTCAAGTTGGACTATCTCACAAAGCCATCATTTTTTGAGGATTTTGGTTTTTTTGAGAAAGTCAAAATGACTGACCGTGTGAAGCCACAAGATGAACTGTTCCTGGCTGCCTATCCATATTTTAATGTCAATGGTAGCTCCAACTATCCCTTCTTATCATTAATTGTTAGAAATATAATGCAGTGGAAGCAAATATTTTTCATATGAGATGTGTCCATCGGTATGTGGTCATAACAAATAAAGATAATATCTAAGAAAAACTAAATTGAGATGTATGGTCATAGGCCATACAGAGGTAGCTACTAGATATAACATTTAGATGTTCTTCCAAACTTGATTCTCTCTGTTCTATTCCTCTTATCTTGAGTTGATTATATGAAGGTTCTTTATATTGACCATTAGATGATCACAAGATACATATATGCATCATTAACTTGGTCTGTTTCACTTCAGCACACTCCCCCTTACATTTTCCAATAACTCTTCATTTCTAAATTAAGTTTCCAACACCTCCTCTTAATTTAGAGTTTTGCAACTATATCTATTTCTAGTTTCCAACACTTGCCTGTTGATTTCTTGCTATTTCTAGCTCTTTGTTGCAACTGTATCTATTTGCTGCATGATCCCTGCAACAAAGAGTTATAATATCTGGATATATTTAACAAAGACATAATGGAATTTATGGTCATTCTATCTATACAGATAGACCTCCTTGATAGAACTCAATATTTTTTCTGAAACTTCTCTGATTATCCATTTTCAGTTCCTCTCTATATATATAGGCCACTAAAGACCACTGATTCTTCATTTCTAGATACATATATAACTGAGTACTAAATTGTAAATTAGCTTCTCCATCATCAATAATCAAATTGTAAGCTTTTTGTGCCTCTTATTTTCTTGCACTTTCAGAAATGCTTGTGGTTGAAGAGCTTTACAAAGAAGCTGTTCTGAACACTTCCCGGAAACTCATTATTTTCAATGGAGAACTTGACCGTATAAGATCTGGGTGTATCCTTTATATTATTCACTTGGCTATTTGCTCAAATACTTTATATATATTAGTGGTAGTTTCCATTATATTATTCTTACCAAGTCATCCACTCCCAAGCCATACATAAAACAAACTAGAAGGTACAGATAATTTGTATGGCATCAGCTAGGATGTTTTACAATCAAGTCCATATTCCATGAAGCATATCTTGAAACAATTAGTTGTCTTGTTGGTGACATATGATAGTTTTTCTTGAACGAAATAAGATTATCCACCTTTTTTCTACCCAAAGCTTGCAGCACTTACCAAGACCTTATTTCCAAGTATGGAAACTGTATACTACATTCACAATTTTAAGGGACGCAATGGAGGGACCCTTTTCAGGTTTGCTAGCTACTCATATTGATCGAATTTGTTTCAGTGATATACAAGTATACAACCCCAGGAAGAGTATTGTTTTTTTGTTTTTCTCACAGTTTAGGCTTATAGCTTTGTGATATAAAAACTTCACATATTGCCTTTTTTTTGTGTGATTATTTTACATTCAGGTGCTACCCAGGTCCATGGAAAGTCTTCAGAAAAGTGAGAGATAAATACGTTTGTGTGCATCAGCAGGAAGCTATGCCATCGCTCAAGGAAGTTGCTTTAGATATTCTTCCATCGGGTTGAGTACTTCAACAACAATACATCATAGCCATACAAGTGGCAATTGTATCTATCATTCCCAAATATATTTTTTTGTTTGAGATTCCCAAATATTAAAAAGACCAAAATAGACATGATTATCTTCATAACAAAAAATATAATGTGGCATTAACTTTCACTCAATTTTTTGGCTGGAACGATGATCTTTCTGTCTCTCCTCAACCAATTTTTCTCTGCTCAAACTCTTCACTCAATTTCGTTTCATCATCTTCTTGGCAAAATCACAAATTCGAAATGGTTCAAAATGCAACGGGATAACCAAAGCAACCAATCCGTAAGATAAAAAAATCTAAAAGCCTTGACCTTAATATGGGATAAACTTCAGTTGCAGGAAATAATATGTTGAATTGGACTCAAAAGTAAATGAAAATGAGGGCAAGAGTTCTTCTAGGATTGGTATTACATGAATGCAGTTTAATTACCAGAAAACCAATGTAAGCGTTGTGGAAACATGAGCACATGACTGGTAACAATTAATATGGCAATAACCTCAGCAACTAAGAAACTCGCAGATTATTAATGACACCATTTTAAATATGAAAAAAGAAACAACGCTCACAGGCACATTTCTGTAGTTTATGAATATTATGAATTTGATTTTAGTGAAAAATTGAGCATTTCTTTGTTTTTAGTTTGAGGTTAAAGATTAATTAATTTCTTCCAAGTTTATGCCATTTGCATGCTTTGTTTAAATTATTTGCAGGTGCGAGAGAGAAGAGAGGGCGAGAGTTAAAAATGTTATGTATACATTTCCCTTTAACCAGATTGAAAATTGTTTGTCAGTTATCTGATGAGTGAACAAATGAGTTTGGAGAAGGAGAAGACAGCGAAGGAGGATGATTAACAGTTACGAGGTAAAAGATGACCAATTCATTACTGTGCAAGTATAGAGAGATAACAGAGTGTATGAGGTATGTAATTAATGTCTACAATAAAATAATAAACCAACTTTTTTCGCTTTGTCAGATATAGTTTCATATGTACATTTTGATATATACATTTTGCAGGTTGTGAAAGTGAATCAATGAAGATTTCTTGTAATCACAGGCCAAAAATTGGATATTCATGAGTCATGCTCGTTGCACTCTTCCGTTTTTTATTGGATCATCAACAGTATGTTATGGTGTTCCACATGAAGGTGCTACAAATCCTTTTTTATTATGCCTGTTGGAACACCATAGCATACCGGTGATCCTCCAATTAAGAAAGGAAGAGTGCAAGCTTCACGAGCTTGACTCATGAATGATCCAATTTTTGGCCTGTGATCACAAGAAATCTTAATTGAATCACGTTCACAGGCTTCAAGCAATTTCTTCTTTGGGACTTTCTTCTTGGCATTACCTTTGGGAGCCCTTATGTTCATGGCCTCAAATTCTTCTGCTATTAAATTGCATTTAGCACAACCCGCAGAGAATCTCGATCTTGCTTTCAACCAAGCATCGAGCATGGCCTTCCCAAATCGATCAATATCCTTGTCTGTTACTTCCCATAAATTGGCAACAATGACAGGAGAACCGGCTAGCAGATAGGATAGTGGAGTACCTTGGGGAACATAACACCCATTCAGTGTCAGAGAACCACTACTACATCCCATTAGGAAAGTCGCAGCACAGTTTTCCAGTCTCTGGATGTCTTGTCTGGGAATATATTGTGCCCCTGTACCACAGCACATACACAAATAAATGTTCAACATGATGCTCGGAAAACTATTTATTCAAAATAATAGGGCCAGAAGTAACTATATACATAGAACAAACACCTAAGCACTGTAATAAACATACCACTTCCATGGCCGAAATATATAAAAAGGTCACGACTTTTCAAGGCTACAGCCAATTCGTTAGCAGGGGGTGCACATCCAGCCTTCCCCTGTGCAATTAAATGAAAGATTACTATATGGAACATAAACAAGTTTGTGTATCATATTATATGTTACATGCTCATGCATCAAACTTTTGGACATAAAGTGGTGAGGAATACTTTCACAATTCTCCAATCATATACAACAGAGATGCATGTGTGAGTGTGAGTTAACACGAGAGAGGGAAGGAGGGAGAGAGAAGATTCCTACTACAGAACTATTATACTTCAAATTCTGGCATTTTTTTACATCCTATCATTCCTGAACAGAAACAGAAACCAGGATATTACCTCCAAGTTTTGGTCTCTAAACCACTTCTCAAACTCAATTTGGGTGCCACTTAGGTCACCGCTTGGGTTCAGGAGATAGAATGCATCCAACGGATCTATCGAAGGGAATGCAGCAACATTACTCCCAACTTCATCTCGATGGTGGTAGTTTTTATTGAGGGTTGCAGAGATGCTTGTTACAGAAGGCATGCGATAAACTTGCTGGTTTCTTAGTATTGGTATATTCTCCCAAGGAAGCATCTGTTTAGATCAGTGAATCAGCTTCTTAAATGATGATAGGTGCATGGAAATAATGGAAAAATATCAGGCCATCCAGAAATGTGTCAAATGGTTGAACTTTCTTGTTATCGAAAAGGAGCACAAGCCAAGTTACATGTCAAGGACCATGAATTACAAAGAGGCAAATGATCAACTAGACCATTTTCATGAGTTGAAACACTTACTGTACATTCCACACAGGGATAATGATGAAGCACAAACTTTCAAGAGACTGAAGATAGCATAAGGGTTGCCAAAGGTTAATCCTTGTAGGACTTTCATGATTAACACTACATATGATGAAAACAGTAAATAGATAGTGTTTATTAGCTTGATAATTATTGGTCCATTCCCTATCACTCCAACGGTTGTCTAACATGATATCAAAACTTTGGTTGTAGGAGGTACTGAGTTTGATAATTATTGGTCCAAATCCTCATTCCCCATTTTTTTTGTTGGTTTGCAAGGTGCAGGATTGCACCTATATTTACTTCTCCATCGGCATTTTTTGCCTTTAAACTTGCAAGATGGGACCACACGTGACGGAGAACACAATGAAATCAAGGGACAGCCTGTAGTATAGTTCAAAAACTGATAATATCTTAAACTATATTGATCAAAATTAGTTGCTCAAGAAAGTGATACTGTCCCTTTTACAACACACTATTAATTGGTTAATTCTACTTCTCCCTAAAGACACTTTTAGAATTCTCACAAAACCATTAGCAACAGACATTAGTGTTCCTATAAAACATCTTTAATACACTGAAATTCCCAGAATCCCTAAGCATTGGCTGAAGAATATTTCGAAGTAACTTCTTGGTATTTAAACACCAACTACTTACATTATAAAAAACTCAAAAGACTTTTTGACTATGATTAAATGCCATAAATGCTTTGCATCTATTTACAAGAAGATTGATGATAATAGGAACTTCATTCACTTACCCTACTTTACCATTCAAATAAGAAAAACATTTAGCTCATAACTTTAGAAGATTAATCTCTGTAAAATATGAGGAGAAGACATAAGAACTAAACACATACCTGCACCTCGAAGTCCAGCACTAAAATGATTGGCTCTCTATTTATAGAATCTAACCCTTCAAGCTCATTCGCTGCTTCATGTATTAGTTGGAAGGCAAACTCAGACAGTTTCTTGATCCCATTAGATTCATTAGATGATGTCAAACACTTCTCTTCCTTAGAACATCCAACTTTACCAACATAGCAACCTTTCTTAAAACAAAGGTGTGAAACATATGTGCCTCCTTCAAAGGCATATTTGGAACCCCCTAGAATGATTTTCAGAAGACTCTCATCTATGTCCATTTTGCATTTAGATTTCAGATCACGCACCAACTTCTTATGTACCAAGTCCAGGTGCTTGCAGTTTGACCATTCTCCCAGAAGCACATATCTCCAAGGACCAAACCATGAATCTTCTAAGTTCCTGGTGCATGAAGACATAATATCATGAATGTTTGAAACATAGTATTCAAATCTCAAAACTGATAGCTAATGCCTAAACTTTAATCATAGCGTGGAATGCCATTGGATAAAGATTCTGCTGCCATTAATAGAATTATAAATATATAGATTGAAAACCCAAAGCTAAAGTTATTCATCATCTCAACTAAAGACAAAAAATAATAAGATACATTTAACAATAATGAAAAAAACATAAGCTTGTACTATCTTAGGTCCATTTTGACTAGCCAACCAGAGTAATATGACAAAAATCATTAAAACTTACAACAAATTACAACCATACCACTGATCATTAATAAGGTGGAATGACTCTGTTTAGGGTTTAGGGTTAGTCACCAAAAACAAAGAAAATGACAAACAGTAAACCATAGAAGAAAGAGGAGAATTTAATGACAGAAAATTTTGGTGGGAAAGTCCTTGAGCTTAATTTACTAAAATAATATAGATTGATGGAGATAAATCTTGTAGCAGGTGAGCGTAATGGAAATTCACACAATTAAGCCCATGGAAGTTCGCACACAAATTAACAGAGACGTGAGGATATAACCTACTTTAGCAATTTACCAAGGCGATGATCAAGCTTCTTTCTCCACGTCCACCAGGATGTCCTACTTCTTTTTGTATCTTCTAGGGGAAACGTTGAAGATGACAGGTAGTTCTCCTCCAATATCAATCTAAATTCTGGAGCTACATCATCAACCACAGTGGAACCCCATGGGCAGTGCCAATGCTTTCCATTATCCTTACTTTGAGAAAAACTACCAGAACCAGAATTTGCAACATCATCTGAATCTTCTGTTAAAAATTTGCATATTGTTTAACAATGTAGAACTCATACATTAAGTATTAATCTGTATGAGACATGCTATTAATTTCCAAATTTCATGCCCATATTAACAAATTACCTTCTAATACTGAATCCACGGGCAGAAGCATAACGATAGGTTGACTCTTAGAGTTCAAGCGTGATACCAGAATCCATGCAGGAACACATGAAGGAAAAGCCAACAATTCTTCTAACAAACTAGCATAAGGGCCTCCAAGCAAACTTATACAGATGACTGTGGTGCAAGGAAGGCCTGCAAAAAACTGTGTTACAAATTCTTCAAGATCTTGAATAGACTCGGGTGCAAGCCTGCAGCAAGGTAAGAACAGAAGGAAACAAAAAGAACCCATGTTAGAATGGTTTCACCAAATAATACTTTGTTCTGTAAAGTGACAAGCACCTGAGTAGATTCCATTTTTCTGATCCGATGCAAGTTGGGCCAGTAACATGTGAACCCTGAAAATCAAGATTTTATTATGTTAACTTATGAGTATGTGCTTCTAAATAAGTGAAAGAAACATTGAGCTTGCTTTGTACATATCACAATCTGGACCAGAACTCAAAATGCTAATCAGCAAAATAATGTATAAACCTTTGGAGAAATTCAAAACCAATTAAAGAACAAAGGAAACATGCATTAAGAGTTGGGGAAGCAAATATCCAAATGATTGATGGTTTATTTCACTACTGAACAAGATATTTCGAGTGGTAAAAGAGGTTTTCATCATTACCCCAGAACAAAACAAAGAGGGGCAACCAGACAAATATGCCAATTGCATTAATCTTGGGAGCTAATTTCCCGAGTTAATGGACACAATCCCCCGAGTTCCAAATCTTTTAAATAGATTGATTGGTATGTATGTCAATTGATTAGTTTCTCATACAAACAGACTAAATAAACAGAATTAAATGTAGACAAACCTCAGTGTTAACAAGGTGTTGGACTTTACATCTGTCAGATATCTTTGTGAACAATTGGTAATTAAGATGAGTGCCAAGTGAAGCTTGATGAAAATAAGAAGCCCAATGACTCTCGCGGAGCGCTTTGCAAGATGATGGCAAAGAAAAAAGCTCACTTGAGGCAGAAAGTACAAATATAGCAGCCAGCAGTCTAGAAACCTGTTGAGCACCAAAAGTTAATCACCTTGCAATTGTTACAGTTGAACCACAAATTGACAAATCCATAACAATCCAAAACATCACTAGCAAGTGCACCATTAACAACTCATTAGCACGTGGAGTGTGATATATCACTATTAGTACAACCAATGGGATAAAAAGAATCTCAAGGAATATGATTGAAAAAAAATTAAGAAAAAGATAGGTTTGACCTTCTGAAAAAGTACAGGAACATCACGGCAGAGCACAAAAGCTAGCATCAACCAAGACACTAGTTTGGGTAGCTGAATATGAGGCAGATCAGAGCAAATAATCCTGGTGAACAGAATAAGCAAGAAAGAGGAAAACACAGGAAGTTATTATGTCTAGAAAGGAAGGCACTATTACAAATCTAAAAAATGCAATTATGAAGGCATTTACAGATGTGATTATGTGTCTGTCTGGAAATTTAAAATTAACTCTTTGGTCTCTAGATTGGCATCCATATATTAATTACAAGCCCACATTCCCAAGCAAAGAGATTAATTTCACAAAGCTAGCTAGTACAGTGTTGCCTGTGTAAGAGCATCATACAATTAAGCAAAAAATCTGCTGAACTAAGAGGAAGTTCAAGTAGGCTTAATTGTAGCAATGGTCCCTGAACTATACTTCGAATCCCACTTTGGTTAAATTTTCGTAAAAAAAATGGTGTCTGTATTTCAAATTGAGTTCCACCTCTGCTGGAAGAAGCATTTGGTCCTCACTTCAGGAATTGCCCTTGCAAGCTGTCCAAAGGCTTTTATCCTTCTTATGCCCTTTTTTTGGGCTTCACACATTATGGCCTGTAAGAGTTAGTTTGCATTTTTCAGTCTTCACTAAAAAACTAGCCCCTTTATTTTTGTTAATATTTCTACATTAAAAATTGTGTAGGCCCAGCATCTTATTGCCTAACCCTAAACTAAATAGAGACCTATTTGGCATGCTTTGTGTGAAGCTGTTGTTCATTTTTCAATTATTCAAAGTGTATGGTCTTCTTCCAAAACATGAGAAACCCAAACCAACAAGCCAAGTAGCACCCTACATGCCCCAGTTCATAATTTACCATTTCGAAATTATTATGGGGAAAGGGAAGAAGTTAACATGACCCAAACCTGCATACATACATGAGAACCTAAATTACAATTACCTGGTATCCTTAGAACAGTAACTCTTCAAACACAACCAACTTATGCTGTACAGTATTTCTGCACGCTCAACACTGAACGCATCCCCAGGGATCTCCTTTCCCATTAAATCAAGCAAGAAAGTCAGTGGAACAGATGAGGTGATAAGACAAAATGGGTTCCGGCTGACTAAGATTGATATGCGTTGCGATATAATTTCATGTGTTTCATGAATTTGACCATGATTCTCCAAGCATTTTCCTGAAAATGTAAAAAAAAAAAATAATTCGAAAGTAAAGTTGGAGTACTAGTGTTGGGCATCAGAAATGAACGTCACGATGGACATATGAATTCTATTTACAACCACAATATTGATCTACACACCCATTCTCTCTTCACACTCTCTATACATATTAAAAACTTCTGGTTTGCTAAAAACAGCTTTCATAACTCCCAAAATACCCATGACAAATGTCTTTTCTTTTGTCCCAATGCGCATGACCACTACCATGGCCACTGCAGCTAGCACTAGTGGACCACTGGTGTTGGCAACATGACCAGCACCATCGGCACTGGCCTCACCAAAGGGCAACACTCACTAGCTAACATTAGTGTCGGCTAATAAGGCTGGCATCATTGCCAGATTTGGCCATGGCTTGAATTTTGTTATTTTTAAAACATGGACAAATTTTTTATTTTTAAAAAAATTGTCCTTATTAGAATATAAAACAATTGTTGGGCCTCATCCTAACAACTTAAGGTTTTGGGATTAGTGGTAAACCAATAAAATTTATCATGTTATTAGAGCAGGAGATCCTAAGTTCGAAGTCCTGCAATTGCATCCTACCAATATAAGTAGAATTCCACA
Source organism: Dryas drummondii (assembly GCA_003254865.1). NCBI lineage: Eukaryota > Viridiplantae > Streptophyta > Magnoliopsida > Rosales > Rosaceae > Dryas > Dryas drummondii. The sequence goes on along the minus strand of QANW01008183.1, from coordinate 347,098 downwards.
TGTTGGGCTCTAATGGTGGAGAGACCCATATGTGTTGGGGAGTGTTAGAATATGAAACAATAGTTGGCCCACATCTTAACAACATAAGCTTTTGAGAATAGGGGTGAAGAACCAACACACTTTCAATCCTATTAATTAATTTTCTTAAGGCTAAAATAGTTTTAAAAGTTTTCATAAAGAGGTTGGTGTGATGAGTATTTTTATGAGTGCAAGAAGTTACCTCAATAGACATTTCCTATTGTGTGTGCACATGCATGTAGGTATAAAAAAGCTAAAGGTCATAATATACAGCCGCACCATACCTAATCCTGTGAGTAGTCTGAGAGAAAGGCGCCTGCGGACAAACTCCCACTTGAAATCTACAAAATTTTTCACTAACCCAGATTCTAAAACTTCCATAGGAAGACATTGCCAACACCTCATTCTGTTGCAAATGCATGTTACTTCATTCCCAAAAGCAACCTCACAACTTTTCAAATCCAGGAGAAATTCCCTCTTACTGAAAGTATCAGGACAATTACACTCACTATTGTCTTTCAATTCTTTTGAACGCCTGACTTGGACTACACCAGTACCGCTTATTCTTTGGTTCTGAGAAGATTGATATCTGGACCGAGTTAACCTCAAATTATTCTCAGGTAATGAACATTGATCCTTCACCACTGGTTTTGGTGCATTCTTAGTCTTTCTACACTTTTTTGCTTCCATCTTGCCTTTCAGCCCCTTCTTGGAAATATCCTGCTGATCTTCTACAGAATGACTGCTAGCACAATATCCAACATCTTTAAGAATAGTTTTTTCAAGCACTATGCTTTCCGCACTTCCTGCTTCAGGACAACTAACAGAGTTTTTCCACTCAGAAAGATTTAGCTTCGCTAGGGCTGATTTGTACAGATTTTCTGCATGAGATAATTTCTCTACAGATGTACTCCTTGTGTTATAAAAAATTCTTTGGTATAAATCACCAAGATTCTGATTAACAGTTACTTCCAGCATCAATCTGCACTTTAGACAAGAAATAACTTTGCTGCTATCCCCCAAATATTGCTTGGCACTTTGAAGTTCCTTTTCTGCCAAATCCCATAACTGCTTCTTGTGGTACAGCTTTCCTAAAGACATTCAAAAGTGAAAAGTGAATTAGCCAATTATCACGCCATTTGGACCCGGATGAGAATGAAGAACTAATTGCAAGACAATGGAACAAGAAACAAAGAGAAGTTTGTTCTTATACCCAAGACAGAAGAAAAAACAATTATAAATAGTGGCAAGCTTTGTGAGCAGGAAATATTTTTCCCCAACTGTAAAAAGGTTTCAGCCTCAGCTCCATTTCCAATTTTTTCATGGATGACTCCTACCTGCAGATTATATGAGAGATCCAAATTCAAATTCAACTTTAGTAAAAGATGGGTCCACCGTTGAAATTTTAAATTAGAAGGATCAATAAAAAGAGCAAAACCTGAAGAGTGCTTTCAAGAAAACACTGAAGTACATTCCACGGACTAAGATAACAGCTTTCCAACTCGCAAGAAACAGTATCAAAGGACCAAACTTCACTAGCAACTGATCTGCGCACTCGCAGATTCTGAACGCTATATGTGAACTTCTGACAGATATCCCCAGTTTCATTGTACTTCTCAGCCTGCTGCTCTACTGAATAAGTAAATTTCTCTTGAAATAATTTAGTACGTAACTGGTGAGCTTCTTTTGCATACGACAGAGCCTACAGTGTATTAACAGAGATGAGAAACAAAGTCATCATGTATAAATTTCCGAGTTTACTGCATAATATCATCCTCACGACCAAGTAATTAACATTAAACAAATTATTAACATTTACAACAAAAATTTTAAAAAAAAAAAAATGGAGCCAAACTAGCAAAATTTACCTCAACTAACCGTCCATTTGAAACAAGTCTTTCACACAAATCATAGTACAGATAACCAGCTATGTAAGCAGAACAACTGGATACAGGAACCTATAAGAAAAGTAACAAATATAATGTATTCATTTTGTGTCATTAAGGCAGAAGAGTTCAGGGAGGTTGAGATAAACTTACACTTGAAATAAGTTCAAAAGCAGCTTCTTTAACTTCATCAACTGTGATATCTGATCGAAATGACTCGTGATTGCATGGTCCCCGAGGAAAATTTGCAAATAGGAATGAGAAATTATGTTGGAAGCCTACTAGCAATGGCAGGGATCCTTTCAGACAATCTATCCAAAAATCAATGGACTTTGAAAGTTCACCATGATGATCTGATAAGTTCATGATGAATGCCTCATTAACAGGTGAAGCACAAAGGGCGTGACTAATCCTCCTGCATTCCCACAATCTGGCCACACACTTCTCTAATGGAACGTTCTTCCATTTAAAAAATCTAATCATAAGCCTATATATATCATGGTGAAAGTCCATGCAACCCTGTCAATATGAAAGAAAGAAAGCAATATCATGTCAAAAAGCCCCCATATTAAATTACTCTCATGTTTGTCCATAACAAAACCTCTCATGCGAAACCTACAGCATCCAATAAGCGCAAAAGACAAACCTTTATGGATAACAAATCAATAATATTATAAAGTAGCAACATCATATTTTCAGACACCATCAAGCATTTGTCATCTGGAGTAGAAATGCCCAACCATAGATTAAGGGCAGCACTGATATCTTGAAACATTAGCTGCTTATAACATAAACCAATAAAATATTTAGACAAAAACTGTTAAGGTCAATCCCATACAAGTATATAAAATGAGCTTAAAAATTAATTGCTCAATTTTGGAGACTAGCTTTTATGCATTAACACCTTTGAGTTTGGTTCAGCTTCCTGGGTACAAAGTGCGCGTAAGCAATATGTCACAGCTAATTGATGGCAAGAAGAAATGTCATGGATGCAGGTTCCATCATACATCTCACTCTGTTTCAGTAACTAATTCACGTCAGTCAGAAATCCAACTCCAGAACAATCGAAGAACTTATCCTCTCTATGGTTTATAGAGGACGAACAAAGATATATAAAAACAAAAAACAAAAACAAAAAGCTAATTGACTTACAAGTGAAGATATTGCTTCTGACAAACACTGAATACAGTCCTTCAGATCTCCAATCCCATAGATCCTTAATGCCCTTCCCTTTCTCACTAAAATTCTTGATTTTTGTAACCAACTATCTGGTGTGACATACACATCATGCAGTAGAATACCTATAATTTTCATTTGCCTTTGGTGACAAAATTCAGGGTTCACAGTATTCATTTCCTCATAAGCACGAAGTTCCTTAAAAAATCAAAATAAAAATGTAGAAGAGAAAGATATTACTCACAAGTAAATGTAACCTGCACAACCTACGGATAAACATTTAATGAACTCCAACCAGAAAGAAAACAACAAAAAGTTCTAACCTGCTCCAAGATTATTTCAAATATCTTCTTTGATACTTTCTTAGAAGAAGAAAGCAAAGTGTATAAGTTTGGAGCACTATCCTCGGCACCCACATTAGTATGATATTTACATTCCATCTGGATATGACAGAAAAATGAGGTACCAGAAACAGAATGGTAAGTAAGCACATTAGGAAACTTTCAGATGATACCTTAACCCACTGCTTCACCACAGACATGGGACCTGGAAGCCTCCCAAACAAATTTGCAGCAATAGACCAATTTTCAAGGCACTCTACCATAGTTCCTTTCACCTCATGACTGCCAAATTGATTAAGAACATCCAAAAGAAAAGCACTTCTCGTACACGTCTCATTAAGGAAATCTACAATAGCATCTTCTGACAGATCAACATGGGACACCTTTATTTCTTGTACAAACATCTCACAAAGACGTATAACACGAGTCCATGCCGCTTTACAACATAACTTCAAGGCCTCTGAAGCCTGCAGAGGTAGATTACAAAGTAAAGCAAAAGAAAGAAAAAAGAATTTTAAAGTACGTAAAAAAGCTTTTTGTACAAAAAGAGCTATTCAAAAGCACCCTAAAATCTCCTCTCATTGGTAACACTACCTCTTTTAGTTCCTTGTTTCTGTACAAAAGTACACTGGTATTGTAGAGAGAGGCATATAGATGCTTTAGACCATGAGGTTGGATCCATTCACTGGTAATGACATTGTTAAGTATTTGCACACTCTTCTGAAATCAGAAAAGGCAATTCAATTATGTAATTTAAGGAGATAATATGATTGTGTCATGCAAGAGTTATAAAAATTAAAAACTAATAAAAGTAATAATTTACTATTGAGGAAACGAATAATTCAGGCCATTTCAGTACTACTTCATAAGAATGAGAACCTGCATGTTAAGGTTTGTCCTGATAGAGAGGGTAAGAGCGGCCGCAGAGACAACAATGATGCTGTTGTCATCAAATCCATCCCTATCCAACTCATATGTGCACCTAGAGACAAGCATATTTCAGAGAAACCATATAACAAACATAAACTGACAAAATTATGAATTAAAGAAGTCCAAACAACTTCAGCATCTGGCCTAACATAATATTAAAGTAGGCTGCAAGCATGCTGTTCTTTGTAAATCACTCTCAAGGGTAAGTTATCTTGATATGTTACACGTAACCACAAAGTAAGGAAAATAAAAACAAGGAATACATCTAAACAACTGACTTGCTAACTCCTAGCCAAGAAAATGAGACTTTTTTTCTTTTAATCATAAAAAATATATATTCACAACTCATGAGGGTAGACACCTAATGCAACTTTTACGCACCAATACCTCACCCCAATGAAGCATAAGGAATTTAGCAGGCAACCAAAATCTTATTTAAAGACAACCAGAATAATTTCCAAACTAAAGACACAACAGAACATAAAACTCCTCTAATGGATATGCCGCCATAATTACTATATTATAACAAAGAAATCAACACACTGAACATTACTGTTGACTCACGTTTGAAAAGAAAGAAAAACATCACAAAACTGATGGAATGCACTCTGGATATCACACAGTATAGTAGTAGCAACAGAAGCAGCTTCATTATCAGTAACAATCTGTTTCCTTCCCGAATTTACTAACTCAGCAAGCGGCTGGCATAAAAATTTCAATGCATTAAAGTAAGACAGAAGATAATCTTTTTTATCCTTCTGCATGTGACTCATGAATGCTCCATTATCCGAAATCAATTGCAAACTGGATAGTTGAAGATAACTTCTCAATGAACCAAGCAAATCAGACAAATGATTCATTGCATCCCCATCATCAAGAAAAATTCCAATTGCACCTCCAGAGGATGTAAGATTGCCAGTTTTGGACTTCATACTGTAATAAAAAAAGTGCAATCCAGTGGCATAAAGCCTCATAATCAAATATAAAGGTGTTTTAACCTGCACAAAAAGTTGAATTTAAATTATAACATGAAAAATGCAAATAGCACGACAGAAGTGAAATTTATATGAACAAACTACATAAATAAGATACCTGATGGACATCACCTACTAATTCATTTAAACGGGATCCAAGAGTACCGCAAAGATTTGTATTTGTAGTTCGACACTTATTTGCACAGTAAGCAATAAGTTCAACAAACTCTTTTCCTGTATTTTCCACCTCAGCCTGAGAAAATATAATTTTATAGAGAATTGTACATAAGTTATGAATCCGTATGTAGTTATCTCCAAACATTGGACTTTCAAACAAACATACAGCATCACCTCCAAAACTAAAGAGAATTGTACATAAGGTTCAGAGCAATATTCATTATGAGATATAATTGAAATAAAATAAAGAAGTTTCCCATTGAGCAGTAACTTGAGAAAAGAGACAAAGGAAAGTACAAAAAGTCTTTGCATCTGAAATAGTTTCAAAAAGAATACAACAAAAACATATAACTGCTTTGTACAGTCATAATTCACAGTTTCACACAAACGAAAGACATGAAATTGTCTAAATAAATAAAAGAAATAAGAAAATATAGGTACTGTTGATTGATGAATATAGACATCTTAGTCAAACTGCATTCCTCAATCATAAATTTACATAAAACTCTGTCACTGTTACCTTGCATTCATAGACAAGGGAGTCCAACAGGCCTACTATCATGTCAATAATGATTGAGGATCTGTTCTCTTGTAACAAAAATAAAGATGAACATATCCTACGGGAAAGCTGCATGACAAAAGAACTGATTAGAGAAACGCATAAAATTTCATATTATATCTATAACTGAAAATCCAACATAGGTTACCTTGAAGATCTGATCTTTCATTGATGACTTAGCATACTCAGTAATGGTTATGAGGCAGAAAGTGCGTACAAGATCCGCATTGAAACATGATGGTTCCCCAACTAAAAATAGAGTACACCTACCAAGATAGGTCACGAACACCCTATGCATCTTCTCATATACATTTGCATCTAATACCCTAAGATATTTGGTATCAGACCAGTCAGAAAACTACTAATCATAGCCTTAAAATCATAACTAATTTTACTAAAGAAAATTTCTGTGCATTTCTACAGTGAAACTGTGCCTTCAAACCTATGATAAGCTTAGTTTTTTGCACTTTAAGTTGAAAAATAGCAAAATACTAACCAAACAATAATGTACAGTAATCCAATCTTCTCTTACTAGGAATACTAAAACAGTTTTTGATGTTGTTCTCTTTCTTTAGCAATAACATAATGTTTCTTAGTGCCCCAAATGATTAAAATTTACAATTCCAAAATACCCATTTGTTTCCTTTCCCTCATTTTCCCAGCAACCAAACAAACACACAATACTCCCAAAAGCAAAAGCAGAGTGAAATTCACTCACCTGGACCACGGCCTGACCTCCTCAACCAAACAGAGCACCCGCCTATACACCTCGCCATCCTTACTTTGATTCAAGGCCGCACATTTCACGAGCGTGGCCACAATTTCTAGCACCAAAGACCCAAAATCCTTATCAACACCCCCCTTCTCCACATCGGGCACAAAACTTAAGCGGGATTTGGTGGATTTTGGTCCAAACTCAATCCCTTTAAGGCTCTCCAAAAGCCTAAACCCCTCGCTCTGGGCGTCCTCGTACCGCCCCCACGCCTCGAAGCAATGCACCATCCGAACCCTCTGGGCGTGGAACGAGTAAGGCTTGCAGGACAACTGGGAGGACACGGCGTCCACGCAGTCGAGGCAAAGCCTGTAAATATCGAACAACTCGAGGGCAAAGGTGTCATCTAGCTTAGAGGGGTCGGCGAGGCGTTTGGGAAGAAGGGAAAGAGAGCGGTTGAGGAAGGGGAGGAACTTCTTAGCTAGGGAGCGGAGAAGGGTTTGGGTGTCGTGGGATTTGGTTGGTTTCTTGTTTTTCTGAAGATTGGTAAATGGGTGTAGGTATTCGGAGAAGAGAAGATAAAGGCCTCGGGAATCGGAGGATTCGAGCTCGGAAATCAGGGAGGTTTCTGTGGCTGAGGCCATGGCAGAGATGAGACTGAGACTGAGACTGAAATGCTTTGGCCTTTGGGAATCAATCAAGGGAATTTTGGGTTTGGTCTTAAGGGCGGGAAGAGAGACCCGCTTCGAGCTTTCTTTTAAAAAAAAAAATAGAAAAATATTGCAACTCTTTTATTAAATTTTGATACTACTTAGCGAGTACAAAAGGATTTTTCCTATTACGTATAACGGTATAAGTTATATTTTTTTTATTTTGTCGCTTACTAAAATGTACCTAAAAATATATATTATATATTTGTCTAATCAACATATCCGGAATATATTTTATTTGGTTTAGGCAATTTTTCTTAATAAATTCTATAAATATATTGGTCTAAGTAGTATTTGTGATAAATTCTTATATTCAACAAAATAAAAAGAAAGGTTTTAATTTTAAGGTAAAAACAATTCTATAAAGCATAGAATGTATCTTTCTAAAAAAGTTTATTTACTATTTTGCCCCCGAAAGTAATTTATAATATAACTTCACCCCTTAAGGTTTAATTTGTATTACATTACCCTCTGAAATTAATTCTCGTGTTTTACTTTGCTCACTTATGTCAATTCTAACAAACCCATAATTTGAAATGATGAACTATTATGGGCAAAATTGTAATTCCAATCATCTAGCACCAAGTTTTTATTTTTTTTCAAAAAGCTCTATTCCCCTTCCCCCTCCGAGGCCTCCCTCCTGAGCCCCAACACCTAGCCTCACCACCTACCCAGCCTAACCACCAAACCAACATCGGTGCTGCCCCCACCTAGCTCCATCTCACCCAGCGCCGTCCCCTACCTCAGCCTCGACTTACCCCCTCCCTCTTAGTGAGCCCTACCCCACCTCCCTTCCCCCAACCCCAACCCCAGCCCTAACCCTAACCCCAACTTCCCTCCCCCTACCTAGTCCCAACCCATCTTCTCACACTCACCCAGCCCTAACCCTACCTCCCTCCCCAACCCTAACCCCAGCCCTACCTAGCCCCATCACACCCCTTTCCCCCTAACTTTCTCTTTGCCTCTCCTCTCTCCCTCTTAAAAGACCCACATCTCTTCTTTTTCTCTCCCGCTAGTGATGAAGAAGATGGTCATTTAGCTAGGGTGCTTAGGTGGGAGGAAGGAGATAGAGATTTTTGTTTTTGATGATTTAAAGTTTTAATTTTTTTATTATTTTTTTTTACATGTGGCACTTACATATGATCTAAGTGTCCATGACATGTGGAGTATGTGACTGGAATTATAATTTTACTCATGTCTGCTCAGCATTTCAAACGGTGGGTTTGCTAGAATTGACGGAAATGGGTAAAATAGAACATGAGAATTAATTTTAAGGAATAATGTAATATAAAATAAACCTCAGAGAATAAAGTTAGACTAGAAGTTACTTTCAGGGGCAAAATAGTAAATAAACTTCTTCCAAAATAGGAAAACAATTAAAAAAAAAAAAAACGAAACGAAACGAAACACACTGCACCGAGGATCTAGAAATAATATCAAAACCCCACAACACACAAAAATAGAGCAAAAGAAGAAGAGAGCTGAACCCAGAAACCCTAGACGCCATAGAACTGTAAGAGCAATTGGCGCAGTCGCGATCTTCAAAAAGGTTTGTTTCTTTGTTACCTATTATCACTATACCCCCCGCCCCCCTCTCAATTTCTCTTTATTAAGTGGTCGCTCCATTGTTTCATTTCCAATCTCGTTCTCTCTACTGGTTTCTAAGGCTTCTAGTCAATAAAGACCTTTTTTTTTTTTTCCTGTGGGAAAATTGATGGTTCTGTTGAATTTGTTTTTAATAAAGTTTGACTTCGTTTATGTTTGGCTGTTATTTGATTTAACTTACCAATTTCTCAATTTCAGTTGTATGGAAATGCAACTTTTTGTAGCTACATATGTAAACATGGGATTTGTAGTCATATTTGCGAAATTGAATTTATCATAACCCCAGAATCTAACAAAGAAGCTGGCTTTTTTTTTGTAATGTATCAGAAACAAAGATGGTTTTACCAGAAGAAGAAATCACAAGGCTTTACAGAGTTCGAAAAACAGTGATGCAAATGCTGAATGATCGGCATTACTTAGTTGTTGATTCTGAGATCAACATGACAAAAGAACAGTTCAAGGACAAATACGGAGAGAACATGAAAAGGGAAGACCTTACGGTCAACAAAGAAAAGCGAAGTAACAGATCTGAGCAGGTTTTTCACTGATGCTTTTTGTTGCAGTAGCAGTAGTATTGTCCGGCCTCTAATTGTTGGTTCTTAGTGTGGCAGATTTATGTCTTCTTTCCTGACGAACCAAAGGTTGGGGTCAAGACAATGAAGAATTACATGGATCGCATGAAATCGGATAATGTGTTCAACGCAATCTTGGTTGCTCAACAAAATCTGACTCCCTTTGCACGGAGCTGTATGAGTGAGATGGCTTCAAAATTCCACTTGGAGGTTTTCCAGGTAAAGTTCATTGCTCTGTTCTTGAAATCCTGTGAATGCCATGATAATCTATTAATTCTTACCTATGGAAATGTAAGGTATCAGAAACGTTTGTTTTCTTACTTGGGGAAGTTTAGCATTAGAAACATGTGGGATATACACAGACAGACGTCTGTTGCATTAGGCTGCTTATTTTGTTTCTATTCCAAGGGCCTCTGACAACCCCAACTGACAATTCCAACAAATTGAAACCAAGTCCGTCATGGGTTCCATTATGTTGCCTGAAACTAGGTTTTTCTTGAGGAATTACATTGATTTACCTTTTTGTGGGGTACAGCTTCAGCTTGGCATGAAGATATTCCTTGTTTGTTTATTTTTCATATATAAATATTGGTCTCACCTTAGTCTGTAGCGACAGTAATAGCAACATCAGTTATTCTGAATGCATTTTTTGCAAACTTGGATGATATTAAAGTTTTCTTAAATTAACTCTGCTGATTCAGGAAGCGGAATTGTTGGTAAATATTAAAGAGCATGTTCTAGTTCCTGAGCATCGGGTGCTTACAGATGAGGAAAAGAAGACTTTGCTGGAGAGGTATACTGTGAAAGAAACACAGGTCAGTAGTGTGCTGAACAATGTTAATCTTGCATTTAGGAAATTTAGATACTACATAGCGCATGCCATGGTCTCATATTTAGATGTATACACACTAACATGTCTTACAAGTCTAGCCACGTCATTTATTTAATTGTTCTCAGGGTGAACATATTAACTTGGGAGTTGGTGAACATATTAACTTGGGAGTTGCTTAATGTGTCTTTATACCCTCCAAACTATTATAGCAAACAGTTGTTTTTTGTCTTTCTCAAGATTGGGATGTTTCATGTTTGTGTTTCAAACACATCTTTGATTTCTTTTCTGTGGCAAACCAAACCGATTCAGATACTTACTGTTTCTTGTATATTTTTTGGCTGGATGGAGTTCAGCTTCCTCGTATTCAGCTAGGTGATCCAATTGCAAGATATTACGGGCTTAAGCGGTCACAAGTTGTGAAGATAATCCGGCCAAGTGAGACTGCAGGGCGATATATCACCTACCGTTACGTTGTGTAATTACTTTTATTGTTCGTTGAAACCTGTCTTGCTATTGTTCCATATATAATTGTGTCGGAATGGAAGGTAGCTCAAACGTGAACAGTCTTTGCAATCCATAATTTTTTTTTTGGGTCAATTACACTGCACCCCTGTAGTTTAGGTGGAATTTCACTAAGGCACCCGATGTTCAAAACATTGCAATGTCAAAACCTCCCTAAGATTTTCTGTTAAATGATCTGTTTTCTACTTACATGGTGTATGTGGACGTCATTTTTATTCTGACATAAAGAAGCTCAACTTTTTACTAGCTATGCAACAGACATGTTCCAGTTGATTTGGGTGCCTGAAGTACTTGAATTTGTTTCCAACATAAAGAAACATGTCCAATTTTTGCTTCTCAGTTTTTTATATTTTTTGTTTTTGGCAAAATTACATGTAGAAACCCATGATCATTTTGAAGCTATCCACATCCAACCTACTAGTCTACTTTCCACCTCACCACCTATCCATAAATAATGTTATGTTAATAACATACTCAACTCGATTAACAAGAAACTATGAAGCTTACAACACTGCTGCACGTACAACCCCTTGCCAGCCAGTCAAATTTTACAACTCAGTGCTAACTTTCCTATACTTTGGCTACTAGGAATTAATTTCTCTCTCTCTCTCTCTCTCTCTCTCTCTCTCTCTCTCTCTCTCTCTCTCTCTCTCTATATATATATATATATATACCAAATATAACAATAAAATAGGGCTCTGTGCCTCTGTGTACTGTGTTCTTTGGTTCACCTGACCTACCCATGTCACCAAACAAGCTTTACACTCACCCCTCATACTCCTTCCAAATTGTGACCAAGTATGAGCACGTTGCCACGCATGCCACCAATTTATGCATTTGTGGCAACCATAAAGGTTAAAGGAATCCTAACATATATGGATAAGAACAAGTATCAACCAAGAAGCCATTTACAGGCTTTGTTTTCCAAACTGAAAAGTCAAGACTCATCTGTACATTCCAAATAACTACAATTACAAAACCCAAAAAAAAAAGAGTACACAAAAATCTAATGCTCATTTTGCCAACCAACATATAGGAAGAGTACAAAAGTGACTACCTCATCAACTACTTTTTGGGACACCCTCTAAAGGTTAAACAGCTAGGCTAGCTAGCTGCTGTTGCTGATGGGAGGATTCATCCACATCAAAGCACAAGTGGAGCTTTAGTGATTTTTATAGAGTAAGAGAAGAATCTACAGAATCCAGAGGAGGCTGCAAGAGCAGCATCTCTCTTTGCAGGTAGGAACAGTAGGTGGTGAAGGTGGTGGGAGTCACATTCAAGTTGAAGCTCAAGCCAAATAAGAAATCCACTTCAAGAAAATTCATCTCTCTTGTGCCGATTCCTCCAACTTTTGCATAATAAGCATTGCTGTAGTACCTGAACATTAGAGCACAGATATAAAAATGGAAATTAGTTAATTCATACATACATATTTGGGGATCAACCAACAGCAACAAGATAAAATTACATGAATACTTATCACATTAGTGAAATCAATGAAATATCCCAACATGTCAATTAACTTTTTAATTGGTGGCTAGGCTAGATTGGGCATATGATGACCACAGGATCCAATATATCTTCATAAAGTTATTGACTTCATATAATGGATCAAATTTACTTAATTTTGTCATCATGTGCACCTTGGTGGACTCTCCATATATATAGGGAAGCCAGGGTATCACATGGCTGGCCTTAGTTGGATATCCAGTTAAGCAAGGAATCAAATTTTTTCTCTGAGGTAAGAGCTTCCAATTTCTTCAGAGTAATTATAGAGTTTTCTCAAATTATGAAGAAACAATAGCACAGGGATTAACCAAACCCAGATCAGAAAATAGTGAGAATTACAGTGCAGAGAGCTTAATAAGGAAAAACCCATCAGAGAAAATAATTCATATTTTTCCATCCACATTCATGCATTGAACATAATCAAAAAGTTGCATGATTAGATGAAATTACGAAGAAGCCAATGCCAGAAATGAAACAAATCCAGATCAGAAAACAAGACCACTATAGCACAGAGACCTTAATAAGATGAAACCCATCAAAGAAAAATCCATGGAGCTCATAATTTTCCATCTACACTCATGCATGAAACAGAATCTAAAAGTTGCATGATTACATGAACACAATGCAAGTCAATGGCCACCAAAACAAAATGCAAAATCTTTGAATTGTCCCAAAATCTTTCTAACCAACTCAAAGGCCAAAAGATCAAATCCAAGATTTCCCAATTCAGTTCATAAGATAATAAATTCATTGCTTCAACTCCAATTAATACTTACATATCATCCATGAATTTTGCAGCCACCATGACACTAGTAATCAGCAAGCGATGAACGTTGAAGGAATTGATTGACAACAAGGGCTGCCTCTGAGCAAAACGATCCAGATAAACATATGCAACGATTAAGCAAGAGGGGCTGCAATTGGCATACTTGAAAATTCTCTCCAGGTAGCTCTGAATGGAAATTGTGGGTCTGCTTAGACCATGGAAGACTGAGACTATCTGTGGTTGGAATTGGGAATTGAGGTCGTTTGATTCAGCCACCCTTTGAACCAGAGAAGAGAGAAATGTGATGATCTTGGTCATCACCACTGGGTTCTCTAGCTCTGCCATTGATGATGAGCAAAGTTTTGGTGCTAAAGTGTTTGAATTTTTGCGGGTGCTTTATGCTTATGTTGGGCTATATATAAGGGTAGTAATCAATAACATTTTTTATTTTTTAGTAGGGAGAGAAGTAAGTAAGATGAAAAATGATATATGTGAAAGAAGAGCAAAACCACCACATTTAAAACCAAAAGTAAAAATTATTTGTAGTTTTTATTTTATAAATCATTCTATGTAATTTTTCATAGCAAAAATGCTAGTTAATAGGTATTTCTTATAACCAAATTACCAAAATAGCCTCAGAAATTTGAATTATGACTTTATATATCCCCATTAGTTTTGTGTAGGGCTGCCCATCGGGCGGATCGAATCGGTAAATGGCCTTACCGATTCGATTACCAACTTTTTCGGTAATTCAATTTGGCTGCCGATTACCAAATCGATTTTTTCGGTAATCGGTAATTTTCGGATACTTCAATTTTCGGTAATTTTCAGTATTTTCGGTATTTTGGTAAACAATGTTCATTATAGCTTACAGCAGAAAAAAAAAATTATAAACAAAAAAATCCAAGCCTTTTAGGCCTTTTCCCTGCGCACACACACACACATTACACAACCAGCAAGACATATCAGCGTTAAGAATCCAATATAACAATTAGCATTAAGAATCCAATCAATTATATATATATTAATATTACAATTAGATTACACAACCAGCACAAACAATCAGCAAGCATATCAGCATATCCAAAGATCAAATTATCAAGTATATCAGTATATCCAAAAATCAAATTATCACATATCCAAAGATCAAATTATCAAGTATCAACTATTGAGATTATAAACTATTAAAAAAACCCAAATTAACCCAAATTAACTAGAATAATCCAGAAATTCCAATAAACCCAAATTAATAAGAACAAAGTTTACAATTCAGAAAATAAACTACTAAATAAAATATTGAAGATCACTCTCTAAACTTCAAGGTCAAGGCTTCAAGACCTGGGGCTGCAGCATATCAACTTCCCAGGGGTGCTTATGTAATTTGCTGAAATCTGAAGAGACAAGATTTGAGTGTATAAAAAGTAACCACTGTGCTGATAAGAACATAAATAAATAATGATACATATGAATGAAAAATTGTAATAATGTATGGATTAGTTATTTTTCCATTTCTTTTAGGACT
>QANW01008183.1:301479-320330 GCA_003254865.1 Dryas drummondii | reverse complement strand
ATCTCTCTCTCTCTCTCTCTCTCTCTCTCTCTCTCTCTCTCTCTCTCTCTCTCTCTCTCTCTCTCTCTCTCTCTCTCTCTCTCTCTATACTCTATAGTGTGCTATTCAGACCGTGCAATTTTAACATGGACGTAGCGCTCGACAGTAAAAACATGCCGCTCATTTTATAACATGGGCCTTTTTAACATTAAGTGGGTTATTTTAGCAAAACAAGCTCCTATGTGGACTGATAAATCATTTACTGAAATAACTACTGAACATGAGATTTGAACTCAGAGCTTTATCTTATAAAAGAGAGACTGAATGTCATTTACTATATATATCAAATGGTCAATGACTAGATTAGTTAGTATTTAAGTTGACACGATTAATTAAATAAGTTAATTAAGATGAATTAAAACTTCACATAACTTAGAAATCACACGAACGGAACTTGATTGCCAGGTTAGGGATGACCATTAAAAGTAGAGGTGGGCATGGGCAGGTTAGCGAAACAACCCACGATTGTCCAAATTACAATTTACTTTGCTCGTGCAATCCATGGAACCTAAGAAACTCATAGAATGTTTGTCCAAATTTGTCAAAATAAGGTCATCGGATTCCTCAAGCTTTTCAGGTTGTCCAAATTATGACAACTTGAAAGGAAATGGCCAAAAATTCCAACAAACGCACTAGTTTAAATTTCAAACCAAAAACAAAAAAATTCAATATATTGCCATAGTTAAATCTAAATCAGTATAATAGTACTTTAATTAGAACCCTTGGAAAGTTAATAATTCATTATCATTGTTATAATTAAAACTCTTAGAACTTGAAGTCTCGCGTTTCAAGTTTCCAACTTATTGCTCAAACTTTAAATGCATATTATTAATATGTAAACCATTTATAACATTTGAATTCCTCGGGTTCTTCACATTAGAGATTTCTCAATCCATGTTTGTCTAAATTATATTTCAAATTAAAAAAAAAAAAATTATAATCATGTTTGCTTAAATTACCAATTTTTCTTGTCCGAATTGTCCAAAGGGCAGGTTGGCCCCTAATTAAAAGGGTGGATGAGAGGATTGAAATTAATTGGACTTGGTTGGACAATTTACACCGTTAAAAATTACTAACATGCGTGGAACATGAGAAAAATTAATATACCAAATGGGAGTGACGAAAGGACTAAAGCCAGAAACGCAAAAATATTTGAGAACTGTAGAATTTAGAAAGCAAATTTCGAGACTAAATCGGGAAAAGTTCAAAGACTATCGTTCCAATCAACCCAAACTAGAAAAATTTTAAAAATATATTGACAGATTCCTAAGCTAATCTTTATAACGCATACATCTCATAAAAAATAGGTAGTGGTAGTAGAAGGGTCAGCTACTATGCTAGAAAGTATTTACCGTCACTAACATGTAGTCATGCAGCCGGAACTCTCTGGATGCAAAAGTAGCTATATCTCAAGAACAGGGAATCAACTCATGCCTATGTGGCAGGGTTCCCATTTTATCATAAAATGTCTCACCTATTAAAATAGATGGGTATCTGGCAACCCCAGCAGTAGTGGCAGGGTTTTAAGAAGTGGATGTAAGGGAAGAAAAAAAAAACAAGAATATACCTTGAATTGAGAGAAAAACATTGAACAAAACAATTAACCTTAACCTTCCCCTATACTTTTTTTTTTTTTTTAAGAAAAAAAAAAAAGGTCCAAAGTCCAATCACTATTTTATGCAAAAATCCCACTTGAAACACCACTTGACGACCTTCATTCCTGAAATGAGATATGGCAATGAATGAAATAAGGAGAGGAGAGGCATTACATGCATTTCTGAACCAATGATTGATTTTTGTATGAAATCAGCAGGAGTAGGGTTTAATTGTGTCATGATGGATCCGGATCCAGCTTTGGGACTATGGCAGATTTAAGATCTATATGAGAAACACGGACTGCACCAATTAGCCGCTCTGGCAATTCATCTGTACTATTTGCCTGTACCAAAACATTTCCTGGTCAATATACAAAGTAACAATTTTGACACCTTCGATGGAAAACTAGCAAGAAACCTAGAACTTTAACATTTTACCCCCCAAGACATCTCTTTATTACTCAGAGCAAATTTTACATATTAATTAAGATAAAATATATATATATATATATTATCAAGGTGATATATTTAAGAACCCTAGGCAACCACATCTCTTGAATAGTGGTGTTGGCAAAATAGAATAACAGAAAGCATTCTAGACAAAATGAAAGTGATAAAATAAGAGCACCATATTGATCTCAATTTCATTGGACAAAATAGGTTGTAAAACAGCAATGCTTACAAAAACCATACTGTAGTTTTAAAGACAATGCCTGCCTAAATAATCAATAATCAACGCTTACAACAACACTAGTTTAAGAAGCTTGTCTGTTTTACGTATTCCATGTCAAAAAGAACTCAGATGATCGCATATTTTATGATTTTGATAGGCAGCATTCCTTGGTCGATAAGAACTCAGATGATACCATATTTTAAGAGAAACGTACCTGTACAAGGAAAGCCATGTCAACCACCAATGTCGTAATTACACCAATTACCAGCCCCAAAACCCCATTAGCAACAGTAGACGAACCAATGTCCACATCAATCTGCAGGAATGCAAACTGACTTAAACCATAATAACAGTGTCAAACAAGCATCTCTATGGGTAAGAGATCATATTCGAAGAATCTTGCCTAGCATAAGAACTAATTTAATAAAAAAAGTTTCCAAAATCTCTGGCCTCAAAAGAACTGTATATTACTTCTAAGTATTTAGGACCACGGATATAGTTGCAATCAACAGCTTTTCCCAACAAACAAGGGGTGCTTCCGACACTTTGGCGGACAATCCATGAACCCTGCAAGGTTCCATAAAAAATATTCAGTTAATTACATCCCATAACATATCAAGAGAACAATAAAAAAAAAAAAAAGCTAAAAACTAGCATGGGTAGGAAGAACACAAGAAGACACACCGCAATGAGGAGAAAGGGAAAAAAGAATTTTCATATCAGCAAAACCTACCGCTTAAGTTTTATTAGCCGAAAGTGTATGACAAGGTTCGATCCATAAGTCATTCAAAGATGATATTTATCAACTGACATATTGAGCATCCTAATACAAACCAAGGATGATAACACCGATCTTGGTGCAGATAAATCAGGATTAATGAAAATACAGGTACAAATATCTTTATTGATGGAAATATCGGCAAAAACTACAGAAACAACAGAAATTTGTTTTAAATGATGAAATTTTTTAAATGAAGCTTTAGAAAATGCTAAAAAAAGCAAGTCAACATCAACTGAGCATGCAAACTTCATAAAATATATTAGACATAAAGGTGATAACGAATCCAAGATAAATATATGAGATATAGGGTGAAAACCATGAGCAGAGGTGATATATGACCTTGAAACTTGAATACTAATTGTGGTTGCAATAGATTAATATAGAACTAGGTTTCCATCATTATGATCTTTATTTCTTAAAAATCCATTTGGAAATTTTAAAAATAAGCTTGTAAAATAAATAGAAAAAATATACGCAAGACCCCAACTTCATCCATTACCAAGTGCTTTCTTATTCATGGTAAATCCATAATAAAAAAGAGATAAATAAATTATTTTATTTTATTTGGGTAAGCTACATTTTTGGTTCTAGTGTTTTGGTCCGAAATCACATTTGGTCCTCAAGATTTCAATTTTTCCAATTAGTCCTTGTGTTTTATGTCATTTTCAATCCTAGGCCATTTTGCACCCAACTTCAAATTTTCTCAAATCAAGATTAATAACTTAGTTAAACAGGTGAGTTTTACTCAAGAGTGACCAAAAATCATGTATGTATTATTAAAGTGGATTGTATACACCTATGTTTTGCAGTGTAGGGATCTTCTAAAATGATGCAAGAGCATCTATTAAGGTTCCTAGACAGTATTTTTTTAGTAGCTTTATTTTTTATTTCCTAGTTGGATTTAGAGCCTAGTTTCCTGATTTCATTAGGTCTTTTAGGTAATTTTACTTTATGTTTTCCTATATAAGTTTAAGCTTTAGGTTGTAATAGACAGTTTTTTGATTAACATTATTCAGAGTTTTCTGATTTTAGAGTTTCTTTTGGGTCTCTAAACCCTAGAACTCATTTATCAATGTTCCAACTTTGATCCTATAAGCTTTATCTCACTCTTTTCTACTGTTAATGCTGGAATGTCCTTCCGACTGTGGTTTTTTGCCCTATTACTATAGCTAGACAGCCACCCTTTGCTTCTGTCCTGCATCATAAAAGTTGAACAACATACTATAGTTTATATAAAATGCATGGGTCAAGATGATGGATGGCTGCAACAGTCTTGAAATTTTGACTTGCGCATTTTCATGTTATTTTTTACATTAGATTAAAAAACTGAGAGTAATACCTTTGGAACTGATGGAATAAGCTTCAGTCTACTAGTACGAAATTCATCATCACCATCAACAAACCGTTGCAAGAGGGATCCAGGTACTAATTCCTTTGTCACAAAATAAAATACCATACTGTAATGTGTTGACCCAGGAACCTGTAAGAGTACAGCATTTCTTCACTTACCCATACATGAAGTCTATTATTTTGAACCAGATAAAATAAAGTAACTTACTTGCAGATTAAAGACCACAGAGAAAAGCCCTTTTTCTGAGGCCACCTACACAAATTTACAAACAAGGCTCAGGTATTATTAACAGCCTATACAGTAATTATAAACAAGATAATAATTAGAGTTATTTACACTTACACCCCCTGAGGTTTATCGTCTTTTCACACACACCTGGGGTTTCAAAATTACACATACAACCCCTAAGGTTTCAAAACTGTTGCACATAACTCCCTTCCCCTTAATGCATTGACTCCTCCACTCACTCTTCCTCTTCCTCTTGAAAAAAATTAACACCACCTCTTTGCAACCCTCCAACATTCTTATTTGGACACCTCCTCCTATTATGGCCTAATGTTTTCTCTTGTAGGGGATTATGTGCAAGAGTTTTGAAACCTCAGGGAGTGTAAGTGTAAATAACTCTAATAATTAATTAAACAATTTTCATATACAAAAAAGTTAAAAAAGAAAAAGCTTAAAGGTCATTCTTAAAAGTAATTCTGGTTCAGACATTTTCATATGGAATTATGTTCTTAGCTTCTCTTTCAGCATTTTTATCTGAACATTCTTTTTCCTTTTGAAAAGCAACAAAGTTTTATTGCTTTTCAAAGAGCCATTATTATATATAGACAAGAAATCCACAAAAACAACAAAAAAGGATTACAGCAACTAACTACTATCTGTACAAAAGAAAATCTAAGTTCATAGCCTAGACAAAGTGAAAACAATAATTTTTTGAGAAGAAACATGTTCGGTAGAAACGGGGAGTGAAAAATTTAACAGAAGCACAATAATATACAAAGCAGGAATTGCATTCGATTCACCCCATTCAAGCAGAAATGGAGCTTCTAATACATACTTGTGCTGCGCATCCTTGACGCCGAACAACATGATCCATTCTTTTTGTGTCTTTAAACCAATCAACAGCAACGAGATCCATTAGAGGTTTCCCTGCAGGAATCTTCAGTAACACATTGACAACAAGGGTATAAGAGAAAGCCTAATAGTTGTTAATCAATAAAATATTGACTCACAAAAACAAAAAACTACACAAGGAACAGGGCAAACTAAAAGAACCTTTGTCTTGTCATGACAAAAATGCTTGCTACGAACTCTGAAGTTGTTTCCATCAGAAATTCTCCAGCAATCACGAGCATTATCATGGTTATCACGCCGTAGGTTACCAGAAAAACAGGATAAATCAATTTGATCGGCTGGTTCTTCTTCTACGGCTTCGCGTCAATAGAAACATTGTGATTAGCTGTTCCACCCAAATCCTCAACAAAGAGCATAGACCATTAGAATGGCAGAAATAGTAATTGTCTACCTGTTTTCTTGACATCATTCACAAGCCCATTTTGGTATGCCTGAAAAAAGGTAGCAAAGGAAATCATAACAACATGAAGTAGATAAACAAATCATTTATATTGAAAAAGAATATGCGGAAAGCACAAGAGCAACATCTGGATCAAACCTCTTGTTCAGCCTCAGCAATTTGAAACTCTTCATCCTCATCTGAGTATTCATCCATCAACACAGAATTCCGGTTTGCAGAATTAATGGAAGAATCATGCAACTTTTGACCCTTGCGTGAAGAAACAGAAGCTGAGGACATATTGACCATAACAGGGATTCTTGGAGGAGCATTCCTTTCATCTGTTTGGGAAAACCACTCCCGCAGTCCTGTCATAAGAAAAACAAAGATTCAATTATACAAGAAGGAGATGGCATTCTGTTAGACTGTCAACTCAGATATTCCTACTTTAAATATTATTTAAAGAAAAACGTTCTTTGACACCCCTTTTATGAGTTCTTTATTTGGCATCCATGCGGTTTTAACTTAAGTAGGAAAATTTTTGTCCTTTGATGTATAAAATTGGACAAAATTTTACAATGCTAACAGAATATGGAAAGTCCAAAAATACAATAAAAGTATAATCAGAGGAACAAACCAATAAGCTAAGGGTGGTTTTACTGATAACACAATACCCCCTTACTCACTACACCCCCATCCATTTTAAAAATTATAAAACTCGCTCACTATGCCCACTCAAGAAACCAATAATTCCCCTCATCACCCAAACCCACACTGGATCTCACCATACCCACACTACAAATAGATAATTTTTTTTTATAAGAAACAATTTTATTAATTATCATCTAGGTATATACATAGTGTACAAGAAGTCCAACAAAAAACACACATCAAGGTACCAAAGAACTTACATAGGAGCCTATCAACTACAATCTGACAAATACATTGCCCTGCCTTAGAATTAGACCACTGAAGCTCTCCAACTAGAAAATATCATTGAGAACGATGTATTTCTAAATTCTGAAGATACTGATGCCCAAAATCTAACCCTCAACCAAAGTTCCTCCTCACCTACTCCCCCATAATCCTCAAAAACTCCTTCAGTTCTCTCCCACCAAACTACCCAAATTATAGCTGGCACACAGCAATCCCCCAAGAACTTGGCTCTCTTCCACTTCCCAAAAAACTTCTGCCTCTGTCCTAGCAAAGCAGCGCTCCCTGATAGCTAATTGAAAGTAAGACCTTGAAGGAGCTACAAAGCAAGTAAGCAAGGAACTTACCAGCAACACTATTTAAAACCTGAAGGAGACAATGCTGTTGAAAGGATGATACGTAACCCACACCCCATCCTTTCAGATCAATCTGCATCAGATGCTGCACCTGAGTTCTGGGTCTTCCATTTCGAGGTTTTAGAGGGGAAATGTTGAATCCCCCACCTGACAAAATCAGTAAACATAATGTTCCTTAGATGGCTTACCATAAACTAACAGAAAAGACCAAAGATCCCAACTAGTTCTCATCCCTTGAATGCTAAGACCTCTAAAGAGGTACAGGACTTACTCTCAATATGTGCCCGCACATATCCTGGCTGTGGACCACAGTTCTCATGCTCCCTAGAACGAAATAACACAACTGCACCATGAAAGAAACAATATTGGAAATTTCTATAAACCAATTAGCCAGAATTTCAGGCAAGGAGAAGCAGAATACATTACCATAGCTTCCATCATCATTTCGACGCCAATAGCGCACATAGCAAAGGTCACGAGGCCACACAACCCTGCACCAGAAGGATTCTTGAGTAACAAAATTCAGAACTCACACTGCTAATTACCACATTAGCTCAAGAATCTTTAATGATCAATTTTTTTATAAGAAACACAAATTTTATTTCATTGAGCACGCTACCTTGCATGCTAATTACCACATCATGTCATTGAACATGCAAGGCAAGCACCTTGCATGCTCAATGACATAACATTTTTCAGAGTTAGTCTGAAGAGATAAGGTTCTTCATATTTAAAACATGAAATGTAAGTCAAAATGAAAATAAACAATTTTCCCAAACACCCTTCACAAAATGAAAAGAAAAAGAAAAACAGAAGGAAAATTAGAGTTTGTAAGAATAAATCTACACCTAGTAAATAGTATGTGCAACAGCAAAAACATAATACGAAACTACAATCATGAACATGGTGATGGAAGTAATAGGTAATTTAAGTAGAGAGACTACATTGGGAACCAGTCAAGCTGAAGCCTATGATAAAGTACTGCTGTATGTCCATCTACCTCCTCAACTAAGCTACCATACTGGAAACTGCAATCCCACCTGCAACAAGAAAAATATCATGATTCATACTTCTAAAGCTACAAACAAATGATCATCACTATAAGAAAACCACAGATTTTAGGACAATTGGGAATGTTTGAACCAATTAAGATCAAAGAATTCAGTAAGAGTAACTATGGAGGAGTGCAAACAGCTCAAGTTAATCAAAGATTCAAAAGTGTATCATGATACATTAAGAAAGGCAATGACACTGTCTGACACATCTTTATGGAAAAGATGCTGGCTACATGCACATTCCAGATAAAAACCCAGAGGGAAATATACAACAACAAAATCAAGCCAAAAAGGAAATTGGTATTATAATACACAAGTGCATTTGTGATTCTGATAAGACTCTTAAGATAAGAGACAATTTATGGTAATGCTACATCAGACTGTTGAGCATGCATTTACTGTATTGGATACTCATGGCGAGTCATGCCATGCAAGATAGAACTGAAATTTTATGGATTAAATTTTGTTCATATATGTGCATGCACACACACACACACACACACACAATGTATATAAGATAAACCAACAATGTATTCTTTCAATTTGATACCATTAGTACAGGCCAAACAAGTTTAAACAAAGCATTATTAGCATACAAAATGGAGAGCAGTTTCATGCTTTTGTCACATAAAAAACTACATAAAACAAGCTATTAGAGCAACTCTACAAAGACATAAAATTGTAAAAGGAAAACACCTACTCAAACCGTGTTCCATCCATGCTCATCACAAGCTCAAAAATTTCTTCACAAGTAGCCTCCACCACTCCAACAGCCTTCATGGCTCTACTACAGCTCCTTGGCTGCATATATATAAAATTATAAATTGTGTCTAAAACAACCTGATAGATGGAAAACTACCATAACGTACATAGAGTAATCAAAGAAAGCATTCCATACAAGGTAATCTACTTCAAGAAGCTCTTCAAAAATACGCAGTCCTGCCAAAATCCAGAATTTAAAAAAAATCATCGAATTATTATCAGTTCCATTACCAAATAGTTAGTAATTATGTTACCAAATTCCATTTCTAGCTTAATAATGAAAGCTCTATGACAGAGGGGTGCTTCACCATTTTGGCATTGGAGAAGACGCCAGTGCTTTTGGGAAAATGCTTGGTTGTTGTTACTCTGGTTTAAAAGTTCTGAATCTAATTCTCTTGTCCAGTCAAATATTGATTCTGGAGGACCTGCACTTGACAAACACACAGAGATTCAGGAAGAGATTGCACCAATCTATCTAGAAGTGAATGACAGAAAGGAATCAATCTAGACCATTTCCAATTGTTGTTCTCCGCGACAAATTTGGATGAGCATCATCTTCATCTTCCTGGGCACTAAACCTGCATAGGAATTATAAAACATATTTAAAAATTAAGACTATACAAATTGCTCCCAAACCTGGGGCACATAGATGACAAGCATGGTTTTTTCAATTTCCAAAAGCATATGCTGAAACATAAGTTAATTATGGAATAACAACCCACAAGTGCAAAATAGGAACACTTGAAGAAGCAGTAAGCACAAAATTAAGACAACAGTCAAAAGACACTTCTGAACTGCATACCTAAGGCACAATAATAATACAATAGTCGCATCTAGAAATTTTGAAACACCAGTAATATAAAATGATCTGAAGCCAGAGTTATGTTGTACAACTTGTATTAAATTTTGGACTAGAAATAAGCATTAACAAGTGATCAGGTAGAACTTTTTTTTTCCTTGACAGTCAAAATCCTCATGTTACACCCAACCATTTCGCTGTCCAAGACTAAGAATAGGTCCAAGAAGCCCTTTTTCCATTTCCCTTCTTCCTTTTCCTCTGTTTTTTTTTTTTTTTTTATTTCTTGTAGAGGGACATGTGAATGCTCGTAAAGCACAATCAAAAGAGGAAAGATAAAAGATCCCTTGGTCTATATTGTCCATAAGCATGCAATGTGTGGTCATATTCCATAAATTACAATACTTACTGACTTTCATGGTCTGATGAGGAAGCAGTCCTCCCATTATCCATTCCAGATTTGTATTCAAAAGAAACATATTTGTTACCATTTGCAACTTGTGAACCTTGATGCTGCACAGATCAATATGCAATCAGTCCTGTATCCATTAGCCCATGAGATGCAGGAAAGCATAATTTATCTCTAATTTACATGAAGTAGATACAGAGGGTACGGAGAAGAGGAAAGATATTATCACATAATATGAAGTAGTCCAAAAATAACTACCAGATCAATGACATATTCAATTTTTTCCTTCCATAGTAATGCCTCCTGGATGTTAAATGCTGCCATCTGGTAAAAGAACATAACAAATTAATTATCCCCAGCAGCAAGTTGAAGCAGTATAAGTTCAGCACTCAGGAGTTTAAAACACTTACCAAATTAAATATATAGAGAAGTGGTGATATCCATAGGGAAATTAAAGGAAAGGTATTATCTGGCCTCATTGTTGAATGTTTAAGGAGAAAAAGATAGGTGTAATCCTTCCTCTTGTTTGGATAGATAATTTGAAGGGGAAAAAGAATTATGTATATTTTAATTTACCGTTGTACCCTTCCTAATTAAAAAATCAATTAAGCCTAGGTGTTTCAACTAGAATATTTTTAGGTAAAACTATATCTTTCATTAGATCACTTTCCTTTCCATCCAATTTTGGAAGGAACAAAATAAAAAATAAAAAATAAAAATATGGGCCAAGTGTCTCCCCTCTCCTTTATGAAAAGAACTCCCAATCAATGCATAAGTACCATCCTTTCCTCCCTAAATCAGACTCACACTCAAGTTCTTAAAGTCCAAAATGAACGCGTGGAAGCTCCACAAAGAATATGGATAACAGTTTAATAAGGAGAACTATCTCATTGGCAGTTTAGTGCCTGAAAGATCAAATAGCATGCCCCTGCACATATCATGCTGAAGCTAGAACCAGGGACTTAATAATCTATAGCTAATGCACCTAGCAACACAATGCTGCATGTGTACCCTAAATCAGGCCAATACCAAAATAAAGTCACTTCCAAATTAACCCAGCCCTAATATAACTCATAGAAAAATGATATAGTAAACTTATTGGTGGCACCCACTAAATTCTCAATATTCTGATTCTTGTCAGACCTAATTTGCCTCTCTCTAAAGTTTTTCATTTTGAAACCAGTTTATCTTTTGGGCAAATAAAACATAAAGCTGACCTTTCTTTCTCAGTTTATCTTTCACCTCTTTCATAGCTATATTTGTCACCAGTCTTGACATAAAGGTAAAAGAAATTATTTTAATTGTACCCTTGAAAATGTAAGTTAAGTTGACAAAAGAAAATCTATGTGAACTAGAAAGTTTATACAACTAGCAGTATTATTGTGTGAAACCAATAGTAAATAGGCATGATTTAAAAGAAAATTTGAAGGTAACAAATGTACAACATACTAAAATTTTCAAACTGCATGCACATGTGCATACAAGATTAAAGAACATCAAAGGCATTATCTTCGTTTTCTTTCAAAAAAAGGAAATGAACAAGGCCACTCACCGTCATTCGAAGGTATTTCTCTTTCTTGTTGTATACAGACAAAACATATACCATCTGCACCAAAAATAAATAAATAAAAAGAATATCAGGTAACTAAATTCATAGAGTTTCAGGAAAATATCCCATCATCGGGAGGAATATTGAAACCGTAACACAACCACATTTAAGACTGAATCTAAACCAAAAATTAGATGTGTCAGAAGTAGATATCCACGTACAGCAAACAAGTGACAATGCTGCAGATTTTCTCACAAAGCCAGTGCCGAAAGAAAAGTTCAAGCATTGCTTGAGCTTGATCAATCTTGTTACTTGTTGAAGATTGAGGTGGAGCACCTTCTCACTTAAGGTGCATTGAGGCAAGAAGTTTTTTGCCAAGGTGAAGGGTTCTTGGAGGATTGTTTGAGGCTACTTTGAGACTAGAGGATTTCTCGAAGGTACAGCATTCGTGGCTTTGGTTCCTACTCACCAAGATGAAGATTGTTGTGTATGGCTCGTCGGGAGTTTCTGAAAAAACTGCAGAAACTAGAAGCTTTGGTCGACCAGTCGGAGCTCTTGAGTGACTGGTTGCCCAGCTCCAGAGAGGATAGGACTTTCGGAGCAAGTTGGCCGACCGGTCAGAGGCAATGCCTGACCGGTCGCTCAGAACCAGAGAGCAGCAGTGGCCAGTTTTGGTGTTTTCCTAGTGGGGTACAGTTTATTTGGAAGTCTAGAGATCTTGCGCAAGACCTTCCTAGTTTTGGAAGGAGTTCTAAGCGTTTTCCATTATGTAAAAGGAATAGAATTAGCTAATTAGGTGTATTACCTAATTCTATTAGGATTAGGAATCCCAATCATAACCTACTTGTATATGGCAGCCTATGCATTATACATAGGCTGCTATAAGTCTCATAGAGAGTTAATACAAAGATTAACAGTGTGAAACTAGAGAGAGAGAGAGGTGCAGCTGTACAAGAGGGTTCTAGGGTTAGGGTTTTCAATAAGTTCTTGTAATCCAATTCTATACATAGTGCAGCTGTGATTCTCTACGGATTACACAGGGACGTAGGGAAAGTTCGCCGAACCTCGAGAACAAATCTTGGTGTTCTTTGTGTTTTATTTTTGCTGCTATTTTATGATTGTTTGCTAATTGTTCTAACTCTAGAATACATCTAAGACAAGGTCACGGGAAGGGTGTTAATTCACTACATGCACAATATAGCATACCAGACTCTCTAGAAAGATAAATTTGATACATATATATGTCTGTTCTTGTAACATATATGAATTAAAATATATATACACTTTTGTAAGTAAGAAATACAGAAAATAAATAAAATATATTGATCAACTCACATGCCCACAGTGAGTCTTCAAGCCTCGATCCTCCACTCTACAGTTTCCATCAATTAACAGTGTCTTGATCGGAACCTAATAAAGCACAAAAAAAAAATAGTCATTATAATTTACATAAAGAAACTATTGAAAAGAAATAAAAACAACCCTTACTACTACTTTTTTCTTAAAGTTTATTCACCTAAAAAATCAGTGTAAACATAATTATTCCAAAGAATGAAAGAATCAAAAATTGAAAGAGAAAGACCTGATTATCTTGAGGCTTCCTCTTGTAGTAGGCGAGAAGCCGAGACTCGAGCACGAAATACCGCATGTGAATGAAGGACCGGCCGATCTTCCTCCGGCCATAACGCACCATCCACCCTTCGTACACAACCTTGGACGACATCGTTTCAATTCACACGCGCCTATCAGAGTCCGAGTCCGAAATCTAATTCTGGAAACCGAAATTCTCACAGACTCGGAAGCTCAGATCGCAACCTTCGCTTCCAGAGAGACTAACCTCACGCCTAAGTAATCTGATCACTCATGGTTTAACCCCAGAACCAAACCAATCGGCGAAAGCTGACCTAGTGTTTGAAAATCCACATTGCCATGGAATTGGAATTGGAATTTCTAGAGATATCGGATTTCGAATTCGACGTTAAGATCAGGGACGATGATGGAAAACGACGACGTACGAGTTGGTGAAATGCCGGGATCAGGGACGACGATGGAAAACGACGACGTACAAGTTGGGGAAGTCAGCGAGCGAGGGAGTGAGTGATCAGACGACAGCGAATTTGAGGGAGCGATTCTGACGGGCGAAAGTGGGAGATCCCACGTAAGTAAGAAAATTGTGTGTCTTCGAGGAGAGTGCGCCACGTGCAGGAATCTGATTAGAGGGGGAAGGTTGGATGTGTCTTGGCGCCGTGGAGGCTTCCGCTAATTTTGAAACGAAAGCGGTGGTGCCGTGGTGGTAGTGTCTTGGATTTACCTACGAGACTAACCGTCGGGACGGGATAGAATATTGGTGGAAAATTTCAACTTCCATCACTAATAACTAGGCACTTTATGCCAATAATTTTTTTTTACAAGTTCTTTTACTTTTTTTTCTTTTGATAAATAAGTTTTACTACTTCTAAGGCCTTAAAATTTTTATAAATTAATTTATGTATAAATTTAATTTAGACATATAACTATATATGTTATTTCAACGGGGTTTACGAACTTTCAAATATTTCAAATGTATACCTGATTTATTATGTACATTGAAAAATGAAATTTCATCCATCAATTTATTGAGAGATCAGTTAAATGTCAACTTGACTTTTTCTAATAGAGATTAATTGGCGACGT
Organism: Dryas drummondii; assembly: GCA_003254865.1. Taxonomy (NCBI): domain Eukaryota; kingdom Viridiplantae; phylum Streptophyta; class Magnoliopsida; order Rosales; family Rosaceae; genus Dryas; species Dryas drummondii. The sequence continues at coordinate 305,842 of QANW01008183.1, read as the reverse complement.
AACACTAACTCAACATACATTTCTCGCCAAATGAGCAATACATATCCACTTGACACGAGCTCACACATCCATCACCTCTTTCCCGCTCGTCGAACGCTCTCATGACCATTTAGTTTTCTAAAAACATCGCGTTTTTCCCCAAATTCGAATATAAATCTCTCACTTGTGTTCAACGAGCGAGAAAGAGATGATGAGTTTGTGGACCCGTGTCGCTCATTTGGCGGGAAATGAGCGACATAAGTCCACCTAACCCCTGACACGGGCACACAAACTCTCTCTCTATTATTATTATTATTAAATTATAGGCATGTGCAGCTCATTTGGCAGGAAATGTTTGCTAAGATAGCTTCACATCGCCAAGTAATCCCGGTCAGCAAAAGCCAAGCTGTCATTTAACTTATCTCTCAACGAATCAATAAATAGAAATTCATTTTTCAATTTAGATAATAAATCAGGTGTATATTTGAAATATTTTAAAATTTATGTACCCCGTTGAAATAGCTTATATAGTTATGTGTCTAAATTGAATTTATGCCATTAATTTATTAATCAAAATGATAGTTCGCATTTATCATTATACTTAAAAGTCGATCACTCGATAATTGTATATGCATTTGTATCTACGATTGCCACTTAATTTTTATCTTGTTTTTATTGAATCTTAATATTTATGGAGTTGATTAAATTTTTTTTATGATGTGTTAAGTATGTTTTGGTTGTTAAGTAAAATTTGTGTTTTTTATTAAAGATATATAATGGTGCGAATGTTGTAATTGCATATGCAATTAATGTTAGATGTTGATGTAATGTCGAGTGTTCTATAATGTAATAAGGTAATCGATTGTCCTTTTGAATAAGAAAATTAAATGTATATCACTCATAAGTAAAGTAAATTTTTTTGTAACAACTAATCCTTTTTTATTGTTAAATATATGGTTAATTTTCGAAGGAGAGAAAAGCTTTGAATTGGGGCTGAGACAAGCTTTGAACCGAAGTAGAGAGAAGCATTGAACTTGGGCAGAGAGAAACTTTGAATCGGGAAGACATAAACGTTAAACTGGGGCTAAGACAAACTTTGAACCAAGGCATGCCCCAGTTCAAAGCTTGTCTCTGCCTAGGTTTAAAGCTTCTCTCAGTCCCAGTTCAAGTCTTCTATCAGCCCCGTTTCAAAGCTTGTTAAATGCCCAGGTTCAAAGCTTTTCTCAACCCTGGTTCAAAGCTTGTTTCTGTCCCGGTTAAAGCTTGTATTTACCCTGGTTTAAATCTTCCTATATCCCTAGTTCAAAGCTTGTCTATAGGTTTAAAGCTTCTCTCAGCTCCACTTCAAGTCTTCTCTCAGTCCCGATTCAAAAGCTTGTATTTGCCCAGGTTCAAAGCTATTGACAAGCTTTGAATCAGGGTAAAGAGAAGCTTTGAACCAGGGCTGAGGGAATCTTTGCATCGAGGCGAAGATAAGCTTTGAATTAGGATATGGGGAAGCTTTGAACTGGGGCAGAGACAAGCTTTGAAATAGGGAGAAATAAGCATTGAACTGGGGCTTGAAACGTTGAACCAAGACATGTAGAAGCTTTGAACTGGGGCTGAGGGAAGATTTGAAACAAAGCAAATAAAAACTTTATACCAGAGTTGAGGAAAGATTTCGAACAAAGCAAATAGAAGATTTGAATTGGGGTAGATAGAAGTGTTGAACGGAGCGGATAAGGTTTAAGTTTACGAATGGTAGTCAATTTGAAGTTTGAACTTACCCCTAATTAAAAAAAAAAAAAAAAAAAAACCATCATGTGAAAATAACGATCAGAATGATGGACGGTGTAGATCACTAGATCTCATATGGACCCACGCCAGCTGAGAAGTCAAAGGCTTTAAAGAGCAAGGACACACGTGAAGCCAATTCCTTTGGCAATTTCGGATTCTTTTGGATTTTTGGGTTTTAGCCCTCGGTCCTCGATCCCCACCACCATCATCATCACACAACACAGCCCTTTACACCTCTCTCTGTCTCTCTCTGAGTCTCAGTCTCGTGGCCTTTTGGTTCTGAAAAGAAGAGAAGCTTTAATCAATCATACCCTCATAAGTATTGTAAGTACGTCGTTGTTTTATTTGTTTTTATATATTACTATGATTGCTCTTTACACACTAATTAATTACTCTGTAACACCAATTTGTTCAAACTCACTCAATTAAAATGACACTAAGGAAGACAAGAAGCTGGTTTTGTGAATTCTGATACAATTCCTTTTATATGTATAAAATTTGGGTTTCAGTATTCTGCTGGGCTGTTGTGTACATTTCTTCACAGCCTGAATCTTGGGTTTTTTTTTTTTTTTTTGTAATCGTTCTTAGTCCTAAGCAGTGCTTAAAAAGGTTGTCATCACCAATTCAACTTTTGACTGACTGGCGAGACTTCTTCCTCCTTTTGTATCTTTTATGTTTTTTATACCTTCAAATACCAATAAAGAGCTTGACTTTCACGAATGGCTCCTGGTAAAAGAAAAAAGTATTTAGAAATTGAAATTTGAAAAGTTTTTGTAGCAATTTGCAGCCTTGTAAAATTGGAAATGAAATGAAAAGTGGAGTTATGATCTCATCATACGTTAGCTGACAGCTGCTGGCATAAATTTCCTAATACAGTGTACTAGAAGAACCAAAGCAAGGAACACAAAAAGTCAGCCAAAGAAATTAATGACCCAAAATAAAGAAAGAAAACAATTCAAATCGTGAACCCGGAAGTGCTTCTCCTTGAAACGGAAAATACTGGTTTTATTCAAGAAAACAGCAGAGTTCCAATAAGGCTTATGTGAGATTGAATAAGAAATCTCAGAGAGATTGGGACAGTGACTGGTAGATATATATATATATATATCCAAGATGGGTTCTTTCAAGGGTCATGCTCTACCAGGGACCTTGTTTCTTGTAGTTGGGCTATGGCACATATGGAGCGCGTTGGTGAGATATGTATCCAACCCCAAGTCCTTTCAGGTTCACGTATGGAATCCTGTGCCGGGTTTTGATGGGAGGCTAAAGTACTTGGAGCTTTATCTTGTAGCCATTGGTGCTTTCATTGATATGTGTATTGAGCTTTTGTATTCCACTCATCTCAAGTTCCTTGTTGACGGAGTCTTGAACCCTCATCACATGAACGATTTTGAGCACTCAGGGATGCTTCTTATGTTCTTTATCTTTGGCGTCGTCATTCTGCTCTCAGAGAAGACAAGGTATAGTCATAATCATTTGAATATGTTAATTTCCTTTTTTCCTTAAACTCATGTTGTGTAAAAATCTGTTTGGTTCTTAAAAATACACATCAAGATACTATTTATTCGTTTTTTTTTTTCAGCTAGCAGGCATTTGTGTGTATGTATGTCTCCTCTGTTTCTCTGGCAATTTAAAGATTTAAGTTTATGTATCATGGATATTGATGTGACGATAATTACTGAAACCTGCTAAGCAATCAAAACTGTTAAAATAATAGTACTTGCATGTGGAGATGACTGGGGTACTTGCTTGTATGATGACTATTTGTTCTGGTTTACATTAGGAGGGGAAAATAATTTGCAATTAGAATTCCATGGTAAGGGAGTAGGGACTGGCTATTATTTTGGTGTTGTGGTTTTCACTGGGTGTGCCTAAGCTTCCGGTAGGCATCTATATGTGCTGCTAATGGAATTTATGCAGCTTCTTTCTTAACACAAGCATACGAAGCTAGACAGGTGGTTAGATGGGCTAGGCTGACTTGGTTTTGGCAAAACATTCTTAGGATGAGCTTTATTTTGTGGCTTACAGTTGGGGACAGGCTTGCTACAAGGATAGGATTTGTCACTGCCTATGTTCTTTGTTCCTCAGCCATGAAATCACTTGATAATATGGCTGAATGAATTTTTAATATATCTCAAGGTATATTTATACAGGATACATAATACCATTTAAGGTAAGTCAACTATACAGCTATGACATTAATTCCTAGCTAAATAAGGAAAACCTATATACACGCTAACTCTCCCCCTCAAGTTGGTGCATAGATATCGCTCATGCCCAACTTGGATAGCGATACATGGAATGGACCACTAGCAACAACATGAGTCATCATATCAGCCAGCTGATCCGCACTCCTAATATAAGGAACCTCTATCACACCAGCATCTAGATTATCCTTGATGTAGTTCCTGTCAAGTTCAACATGCTTGGTTCGATCGTGCTGTACAGGATTATTAGCAATCTCAATAGCCGCCGTGTTATCACAAAAGAGCATCATCGGTTTCTGAGGACCATACCCGAGTTCACCTAAGAGAATTTTGAGCCAAGTAATCTCTGTAGTCGCATGATGAAGGGCACGGTATTCAGCTTCTGCACTAGACAGTGATAC
>QANW01008183.1:266355-298737 GCA_003254865.1 Dryas drummondii | reverse complement strand
GAGGGAGGGACATGTGTCAGCAAGGGCAGATTGAGAGGGTTTCTTGTTCCTTCTCTCGGCTTGCTTAAGCTTATACCACTCCGGGCATGCTTCTTNTGGCCGAAAGCTTCTTTTCTGGGCTACCAGGGCTGAAGCCATAGAACTATCTTCAGTTCCCATGGTGACCTGTCGTTGTGCTTCGCGACGAACCAGTGAGTAGGCTTCTTCCAGGCTTGGTAAAGGAGAAGCAGCCAAAACACGACTGCTAACTTGATCCAAACTGTGATCAAGACCTGCAAGAAACATATAAACCCGATCCTCAGCTATACGCTTCCTCTGTTTCTCAGCATCAGCTGTACACTCCATATCATTAGGCCGTCGATAATCTAACTCCATGAAAATGGAGTTCAGCTCATTATAGTACTCAGTGAGAGGTCGGCCACCTTGACGCAATTGAAAGGTCTTCTTCATCCATACATAAACCTGAGAAGAGTCAGAGGCATCAAGATAGCTCCTCTTAACAGCATCCCAAACTTCCTTCGCTGTTCCACGCTGAAATGAGACATGNAGGTCTTCTTCATCAATTCATAAACCTGAGAAGAGTCAGAGGCATCAAGATAGCTCCTCTTAACAGCATCCCAAACTTCCTTCGCTGTTCCACGCTGAACGAAATGAGACATGAGGTTGGGCGTCATGGAGTTGATGAGCCATGACTTCACTATGGCATCTGCAGCTTCCCACTTCCCACTCATCATAGGTCGGATCAGTCTCTGCAGGTGCAACCTTCCTGCCTGTAATATAGCTCTTCTTATTTCTGCCGGCAATATGCATCTCCAAAATCTTAGACCAAATACGATAATTAGTACCATCCAATTTGATATGGATTGGAGAAGAAGTCTCCTGAAAAGTCACAATGGATGACATCTTGTTTTCAGAAATCACAGGGGTCTCGCTAGCAGAGGCAGTGAAAATTTCGTCAAACATAGGATGCGGCTAGGATTTCTTTCAAAGAAAGATTGAGGCTAGGGTTTCGGCTTGGCTGATCGGCACCTTCCTGTTTGGCTAGGGTTTGTTGATGGTGTTTAGCTAGGATTTTAAGAAAGGAAGATAGGCTAGCAGCGGCACAAGAGAAGAGCTGGAGTTGCTCTTGGAAGGGTGCGGCAGCAGCAATTCTTCAGGTTAGGGTTTCAGCAAGAACAAAGAAAATTTTTTTTCCGATGTACTGTAGCAGTACTGTAGCGGCGACACTGTAGCACACTGTAGCGGGGTACTGTAGCGCAAAAAAAAAAAACTTTGGAAAACCTAGATCTCTAGGCTCTGATACCAACTTGATAATATGGCTGAATGAATTTTTAATATATCTCAAGGTATATTTATACAGGATACATAATACCATTTAAGGTAAGTCAACTATACAGCTATGACATTAATTCCTAGCTAAATAAGGAAAACCTATATACACGCTAACTAAATCCCATGAGCTTCTCTTTTTTGACTGCCCTTATAGCGAAGGTATTTGGCTGCAGCTTATGAGGAATATGGTGCTCCTTGGCCTGGTCTCTCGTGGTCATAAAGCATAGATTGGGCTACCTCTCATTGGAAGGGAAAACATCTCACTTCTATTGCTAAGAAGTTTTGCCTTTTTGCCTCTGTTTATGCTATTTGGGGTGAAATAAATAACTGGATTTTCAAAAGTGCAAGTGTCTTGCTGTTATTCTTAAGTCTGTCATCGCCACTGTGATGATAGGCGGGAGCAAAAGTAGAGCCTCCCTGATGATATTCTCAGCTTGATTTGTAGCTTTTCCTGTCTTTGCTTCTTGCTGCCAGTTCAACTTGTTCCCCTAGGGTATGCCCCTTGTAGTTTGTTTGTTGCTTTGTTTCGGCTTGTTAGCCCTTGGCTGTGGTGTTATTTGGTTTTCTGTTTGCATGTATTGGCTTTTTAACCCTAGGATGGGCTTAGTCTTATTAGATGATTCATTATTCTGGTTTTGGTTGGTTTTCTTGCTTGCCCCTTTGGGTTTTGGTAGTAGGCTCTTTTAGGCTTCCTTATGTGGCTTTTGCTGTTAACATTTTGACCTTGTTTCTTCCTGGGATAATGCCCCTTCTAAATTTGTATCACTTTCTTATTTAATATGCTTTTATTTACGGAAAAAAGAATATCAGTTGACTCTGTTGAGGACTTGTTATAAACATCACATACCCACTTCTAACTGAAGAAATTCTCTATTAATACTTGGAGCTTGAAATGATTTTTCTGATCTGAAGTTTGAACATTAATTTAAGTATAACTTTATGTGCCAATGGGGGGATGTATTTTGACTGGTAATGTGAAAGCACTGGGTAGGTTTATTACCTGAAAGAAAAATCTAAGATGGTGGCAGAGTTTAACCTCGATTCAGTTCATTTATTGCTGCACACTGTTGGTTTGGGGTTTGAAGTTCAAACATCAAAGCCTCATTGCTTGGATCAGGATGTTCTGCTGAACCATTGCCACATTAGGCCTTAAGCCATTTGTTGGATGCCTTTTCCTTAGTGGATTTTTGGTTGAACTTTTAACATTAGAGACTACAGTTAGACAGTGATAGATGGTGGAAGCTATGTTCACATTGTTATCATAGGATGAGTGCTTATACAATTTTACAGTGACATGATAACCCTATATTCTTAATAGTTAATTTAGTGCTAATTTTGGCTGTTCATCACTTCATCTATGCAATAACCATAGTTTTGTTTTTTGCCATCTATGTGATAACCCTATAAGTATGCTAATATTTTTTCTTTTCATCTTTCTAATTTCTTGCATTTAGATTTCTTCCGATGCCTGAAGGAGCTCTTTGTCTGATTGCTGCGACAGCATTCTGTGCAGAGTACCTCCTGTTCTACTTTCACTCAACTTCTCATAAAGGCCTCGAGGGGTACTACCACATCCTCCTTGTCCTCTTAATTGGGCTCTGCGTATTATCAACTGTTGCTGGAGCCCTATTTCCAACCAGCTTTCCAGTTGATTTATGTAGTGGTATTGCCATGACTCTCCAAGGCCTCTGGTTTTATCAGACTGCATTCACTCTCTATGGACCCATGATGCCAGATGGTTGTCGGCTTAAGGAAGGTATGATCTCATGTCATTCTGTGGACAATGAGATCCGGGGCGAGTTGCTTGCAAACTTCCAGTTCTTTGCCCTGGTTCTTGGTGTACTTGTTGCTGTTGTGGGAGGATATGGTTTCATTGCTTCAAGATTTGGGCAATCGGATGTTAGGAGATTGAGTAGTTGAAGATCGAAATAAGGGTATGCTATCTTAACTTGCCCTATATTTATTGCAACCTTTTTCTGTAGCTTATGAATTAATGTTTAGATAAAATTCTCTCTCTTTTCTTGTCTTATCAACTCTAGGCTCCATTGCCTTCCCACGAGAAAGTAAATCTGATTTTGATGCTAATTGAAATTTTGCATTACTAACCAATTAATGCTGAAAAAAGCACTTTGTGTGATTTTACAGGTTTCGAATGCACATCTGCCGAAAACTAACGTTTAATCAAACTGGATGGTGGCAGTCATCACATCAGTTAGAAGGAAATGGATATGACTTGTGAAACATTAAATATACAAATAGAAAATAATGGGAATAAAGATAGCGCAACTTCAATTCTTTTTGTCAATAATGTGCATGCCTTTGTTCAAGGTCATGTTATTTTCTAATTTCTTAGTTTCTTTTTTTTTTTTTTTACTGAGTTTCTTAGCACTCGTTTGGTAATGAATCTTTGTATGGCTTTTATTTTTAACTAAAGAAAGGAGGGAAAGAGATGAGATATGAGAGCTGTGAGGAAGAAATCCAATTGCCTTGGTTTTTTAATTTTTATTGTAGTCTAGACGACAAATGTAATCTATGTAGTTTAGTTTATTTTCCACTAAAGTTCTTGGAATTCTAGTTTGTCAATAATAATCGTGTACTTTATTAACGTGTTTTTCACTTTGGTCAAATTACATTTTTCATCATGCAATGCCCACGTGAACAACAGATGCAGATATTGGCTCAAATACATTTGCATGCACCAACTATTAGACATATTTCAAGTTAGTCCAGGTACTATTAAAGATTTCAAATTCACATATAAACTAACTAAAACATACTAAATTGTCCCTCTCGTCTATTCCACCGTTAATTCCCATGCTGAATCAGTTCACGTGGATTTTTTTAATAAAATGGCATTCACCGTGGGGTAAAACTGAATTCGCTATCCCTCCTCTCAATCTCCTCTCTCCCTGCCGCCCTCTCCCCTCCCCTCCCCTCCCCCTGCCCACCGAAACCCAACCCCCAGCCTCGACAGCTCAGGTCCATCTGTCCCGGTAGGGAGAGTGAGCACATTATCCACTGTATTGCCACAATCCCAGTGACCAAATCAATCCAGAAAGCCCAGAGACCTGAAACTCAAGAGATCGGGTAGGTCGCCAACCTCAATGGCAAAAACAACAAATTTCAACCAATCCAATCCAACCAACAACAAGAGTAGAGAAAGAGGGTCTGAATTGATACCTCACTCGACGGAAACAATTGCTGGAATCTCCGAATTATGGCTGGAAAGCCGCCGACCTTCAACTCTTCTATTCGTCGCACACGATGGTCTGATGAAGAATTCGAGGGCTTGGCTGGACTCATCGTGGCGAGGGGAAGAAAACCCAGTAGATCTCCGACCTTAATTCCCGCAAGAAAAAGGTCAACTCCGGCAAAGCTTGGATCGAGTTCGAATTGGGTTTTCGGGGCTTGGGGCTTCATGGGTTGATTTGGTCATTGGGGAAGGAAGAGGAGAAGTAGGCGATCTCAAGGCGGAAAGCTCATCGCCAGCCCCGGCCGAACACACCCACACGGGCCGGTGAGATGGTTGGCATAAGGAGAGTGCATAGAGAAAAAAGAGAGTCGGGGGGAGAGGAGAGAAAAGAGAGAAGAGAGAGAGAGAGAGTGCAGGAGTGAAGAGAGGAAAAAATTATTGTGTCCACGTGGCATTAATTTGGTGTGCACATTATTAAAAAAAGCCACTTCAGCTATACCCATATGGCATTTAACAATTTTTTTAATAAAAATCCCAACAAATGTGTTAATCGGTAAGTTTTCATTAGTTAATGGATAAATTTGAAATTTACTAAGAAATGAATTTGAAATCTTTAACAGTAGGTGAACCAACTTGAAATAAGCCCTATAGTTGGTAAATGTATTTGTAGTACTTAAGCCTAGATAAAACTAACTGAAACTGCATATGGCTTCAGACATTCCATAATTTATTCTTAAACCAGTTTGAAACTGAAGCTGGTGAGCCACTAGTTCTGACGTAAAACCAACAACAGATGCCATACCCACTTTTTCGTTTCTAGATGATAAACCAGCCGCTAGATGGTAAGACTTTAGCCATTTCCGCTAATAGCCGCTCTTACGAAGAGCAGGGGCTTCCCAATTGCTCCCACAGTATCATTGATCCATATAAATTTGGAGAGAACAACTTCACATCTAAGGCACACAGAATATGCACAAGGAAGTATTTATAACATACAACGTAGGAGACTGTAAAGATGAGTAGAATTTATTTTAATTTAACTATGCATCCCTAAGGGGGTATGCAAAACCCTGTTCAGTAAGGAACAACGATGGATTCTACAAGCTCTTGGAGCGGAGCGAGCTCCTTCTTGTCAATTAGCCCAAATTCCTGCAAAAACACAGCATAGTGGATTCAGACCACGACTATGAGCATCAAGTAAGGTTCAACTTGATAAATAGCAAAAAAGCACATGTTTCAACACCTATAATATATTGTTTGTATATTTTCACACACAACTAAGTTTTTCTATGATAAACCTGAGCACCTCTTTATTGGCTAGGGGCGTTTAAAAGCATATTATAATAGATATATTAACATCTAGACACTTGAGTACTTGACCCAACACTCCTGAGGTGTCCTCATTTTTTAATAGGTAATTCAAATAAATAATGAAAATGGGTTGTCCTTGTAGTAGGTTGGTGTTTCACTTTTCAGGGAACCTTTTTCCCACTTTGCTTTGGCAAACGCCTTGTTCTTACTGGAGTATCCCCCTTGTACGTTGTATTTTCCCTTTTTTTCTTTGATATACATTAATTGACCAAATAAACAAATCTATCCTATGGAGTCCAAAAGACAAGGCCATAGTATCCTATAATAAACACTAATAATGCAAATTTCTTCATGTAAACTAGATTCCTAGGCATGACATGAAATTGACCACTAACAACATGATATTCCAAAAAAATCAACTAAAACTATCAAACAACAACTGAATTATTACCACATAGAGTCTCAAAGAAAAGAGCTGTATAACTAAAAACAAGGTTGACATCTATTGAAAATGAATCGTGAAAAAATGATGAAAATATTCAAGATACATGTTGGGCTTCTTAAAGATGATAAACATGATGAAAAAGAAAAATAATCATCCAGATATTGAAAAAAAGAAAAATACCATATCATAAAATACTTACACAGGTAAATAGTATGAAATGCTTGAAGCAAGTATTTAAGTGGGCCTCCTCCTTAAGGCTCACAATTTTCTGAAAATGAGAGTGATAAATGTGGGCATATACACGAAAGAGTCTTTTGAATATTGTCTTCACAACCTCCCTGAAATTGGGGGGAAATGGTGCACCTGGAAAACATGAAAAACGAACAGGCAATGAATTATAATAATCAAATGAAGGGCACAATATGGAGACAGGGTTAGGATCAGGGTAGGTCATTTGTTCAATCCCATTGTAATGCACCAAAAAATAAAAACAAAGCAAACCTAGTAATAAATATTACCAAGCTTTTGAGGAAATATGGATTCATCATCAAGCTGAGATTCAATCCAGTCCATTAGATATTCAACATATTTTGGAGCCGAAACCTCAATGGGTTTCTTAATTTGTACACCATCTGCCCATCTATACTCATACCTGTAAAGTTTATACAATTAAAAACCAAAAAAGTTATAAAAACAGAAGCTAGGTTAGACTAGAAGACATAGGAAACTATTCGATTAATTGATAAAGCTGACCAAGCCATCTGGTAAAAAGAGAAATTTGGATGTAAAAAGATCATTTTTCAAAGTTTCACTTGAAACGGGTGTGATGATTTTCTGAAAAACTTTCAAAAATGATTTCAAGTATGTAACAGAAACAGAAAATTTCAGTCTAGGAAGAAAAATACATATTATAGCAAGGAAAACCCTAAAGATTTAATAGCTGCAAGAAAGCATGTACCACCATAATGTGAAAATTAATACGGAAGTAAGGAGTAGCAACAATAACAGACAAAAACTTCTAAAGAAACAGTATATGTGAATGTTGATATGGAAATAAAAAGTATCACAAGAACGTAACAAAACTTCTAAAGAAATACCATGTATTTGATTATCATGAAATATTACTTCAAACCGCTCTATTGTGTAAAAGGGCATCAAATTACTATTTCTTAATAACAAGTGCACTCCTCAATCATCGTTTACTAAAAAGCTGAAATATTGAATACCTCTCTTTGTTAAATAAATAAGCATATAAAACCAAGAAAGAGAACGACAAAGCGCAAAACAATGAATAAGCCAAAGCATACCACAAGGCCCAAAAACAAACCAGTGCAAACTAGCAGGCAAACAAAAAGACCCCATAGAAAAAGCACGGCCAAAAGAATACAGAAGCCCCAATGTTGGGACCAATACAACAAAAGGCAAGCCCTCAAAACACTAAGAACCTAACAGCTAGAAACAAGCAGAGCTGAAACAAACCAAGGAAGCAACAGGAACAAGAGCACTGCATAAAAATCCTAATCTGCACAAGACACATTCCCTTCCTGAGCAACTGCAAGATTGGATGAAGAGGGCTTGAGGCATAAAGATATCAACCTGCATCTGATTGTAGAAATAACTGAGTTAACAACCAAATTATTCTTTCATTTCTAAAGACTATTATTCCTCTCTTTCCATAAACTATAAACAGTAAAGCTTCTTCACAACAGCAGATAATGACTTCCCTTTCCAATTTCCAGCGGCCCATTCGAAAAGAGAAAGGCCAAGGAGGGTTCAACCATGGGACACCACACTTGGCAAGAAACTTTCCTCTAAATCAGCTCACTGTAAGGGAACTCAAAGAACAAATGACTATGGAACTCCAATCCAACATCACAGAGAACACAGCCAGGATTTGCAAGTGAGGAGTAGGAAATAATCCTATCCAAAGTAGATAGCCTTCCTCTAATTTCCAACCATAAGATCAACCTCATTCTAGGAATGTTTCACCCATAGCAACTTAGTCCCTCACACAGTATTTAATTGTTTTAATTAGATTTTGTATTCCAACGATCCTCTTATATTAATTGTGTTAACAGTAGAACTCCGAGTGCATTGCAGTTTTGAATCAACAAGGGATTCAGGCTAGTAACAGCTTGACAATTCCAGAAAGGCATCCGGAATTGAGGCATTATAGGCTAGCTAGCAATAAGGTGAGCATATCAAACAGCTGAAGCTGGAGTATAGAAACCAAAAGAAGAGGGAAATCAATGAATAAAATCCTTTCTAGGACCATTGGGATAGTAACTATCTAGAGATTCATTGTTATCCACAAGCACAAACAAATTAGATAAGGCCTGCACCACAAGTCTCCATCAATTATGCTAATGACCAGGGCCTCAGGTGGAAGACTGAAGCATCAAGAATGTCAGGACCTAGAGAATGCCAGTTGTCATGCCATAGAAACATAGATGTACTGTCCCATATTGAGTGCAGAATAAAAGGCCCAACCAAGTCTCTAAATTTCAATAATTTCCTCCAATTCCAAGAGCAGACATGGGGAGGGGACACAGTCCAAAAGCTATTGCCTCTTAACTAATGAACTCAACCCAAGCAGACCAAATTTGACATGAAAATTAACGAGTCGGGTTAGGGTTGACTAGTCTTCAGCACAAATACGAAATGACAAGACACAAACATGACACACTAACACAAACTGTCAACCCTAGCTAATTCAAAGTGGATAGGGCTGAACATACAATTGGAGGGGGGGGGGGGGGATGTGCACATGAGAAGCAGGGCCAGCTCCCAGTCTGGGAGGACCTAACAGCGTTAGCAAGACCATTAACACCACTGCAAGGTTGCAGCAAGTGTGAAGCTACCTCAGAATGGTATTGCACCAGGGAAGGGCAGCCATGAGCATTAAATGCAGGTATTAGAATGATAACAGAAATATGTTCACCATTTACAACTCTAGATTTGTAGGCAAGGTTGGTTAGCTAAGAACATAGGAGGTGGAAAATCCAAGGGGGAAGGGGAAGCAAAGGCATGAGGAGGTTCAGATACCGTTTGAAGAGGAGGTTGGTTTGCCATGGGAAATAGGTAGTCAGGATTGGTGGGGGAGGGTGGTGCAAGGTTCAGAGAGGAGATTCATTTCATTCCATCTTATGTATAAATATCCAATAATTCACTCTTTTCATGTAGAATTCATTAATTGTATTAAAAAACATGTCAGTATAAAAGACTAAAATTAGTAGTTTAATTAAAAAACCGCCCATACATGAATGGCTTGTAGCAAACCAAATCAATTTCTATTAACGTTAACAATAACGAATCTACTTTTTTTAAGCCTCTTGGTCTTAGTGTGCTTCAATTTGCTCCCAGATTCTCTTTCAGGTTTCACTTAACTTCTTAAGAGTATAAAGATGTCAGAAATATTTGACAAATATACTTTAAGAAAGAAACTGGAGCACATAATGGTACAAAAGTTAGAACAATAAAATATTAAACAATTACATTAACATAAACTAATCATATAATAGAGATATAAAACAACAGCATTTGATATTTTTGATAAAAAGTAATTGACAAACTGCCATACTTGGGGCCTGCAGTCATTGTAGGACAAATCTCTGGAGTACAGAACTCCGTGAGGGTACCATATAACAAATTGACTTGATTGAAGAAATCCACAGCTGAAATTGAAAGATCAATAACCACATTTCAGATATATAACACATAGAAGAGATTGCATTAGATAAGAAATTGAGGGAAAGAAGTACTTAAACATTTGGCTCCATTGTTTTCTCATAAAATAGATGGCCGGAGTAAAACAAAATTCACATACACTAATTGGACCCAATTAGTGTTATTTTTGTTTTTTTGTTTTTTTTTTTTCAACTAAAAAGAGCAAAGAGGGAGATGAGAAAGAGATGAGAGATGTGAAGGAAAAAGGAGCAAGAATAAATAGCATGGTCTCTGAAATAAAAAGAGAAAACAGTTTTAAAAGGTTTTAGTGCTAGTCTTATCTTTCTTCAATCATTTCTTCCTCACCTCTCATTTCTCTCTTTTCTTTCCTCTTTCATTAGAAAAATAAAAACCAAAACATTATGAAACAGACCCTACAATTTTCCAGTTTTCGTTTGGAACACAGAAATATTATATGGTAAATTGTTTATGTCAAATTATTATCTTGAAGAGAAAACAACTTTCCTACAAAAGACACTACCTTTTCAGCTTAAATTTTCTTGATAGTTTAGCTATTTTCTGATAATAAATTTCAATCAACCAAAAAATGAAAGTACAAAAATATTTCCAGATCATTGTCCAGGTTACATCCAGGCAAGAGAAATTGGGAGGAAAGTGTCCCAATTTCAGGTAAATGCTTTTACAACGAAATTTTATCTATGCAAAAAATTTACAACAAAATAAACGTACCCTTTATGTATGAAGCATGTAAAGAACCAAAAAGAGAGTAACACATCAAACCAAACTAACTGAAAAATTGACAGGCAACTATTTTTGGGATAGGGGGGAGAGAGAGAGAGAGAGAGAGAGAGAGAGAGAGACTGTTAACAGCAAGCCACTCATTTAAATCTTCTCCAGTTGGAAGTTTTACTGCTTCTCTTAGGTTCCCACTTCCTAGTGTAGCATCAATGTGCTTCCTAAGCTGAGCCCCCTGCATCAAGAAAAAATAAAAATTAATAAAAGAATTCAGTTATATCTATATTGTAGCATAAAATCCAAAAGGCTTGATAGGACGTTGACCACATGCAAAAAATTAAATAAAGCAAAAGAACAATAATAACTCATTAAATCTTCAACTGGAAGCTGAAACTAGAGAACTGGAAGAAGTGCTCTAGAAAAGGCAATGACCAATAAATCTTGCAAATCTAGTGTAAAATACATTCCTTTTGCTTCACTTTCAAGAGACTATATGTTCCATACAAGTATTCTCAAAACTGAACCGCAGAAAGAGAATTATTATCTGAAGTAGGGAGTTCTAACCACTGCAGTAAGGATAACATAAAAATAAAAAATGAACAAAAATTGAAAATGAGTTTATGTTCCATTTCAAAACACCAGACATTGCACTTCTAACATAAAGAGAAAACATGACACATACGTCGCGCGCACACACACACATTTCACCACTGAAAAAATTCAACCCAAAAATCAACTCACAAATGTTAGCAAAGTTCAAACGATCACAAAGAAGATGCCTAAAATTACAAGTTAACTAAAGGGATACAACCTTACTCCCTGAGGGTGCGCTCTTTTTTGGGCGGAATGTCCTCTGGTTTCTGCATCAATAATAAACTTAAAAAATTGAGAATGACTACTAAACTGGTAAGAACATATAAAAATGCATTTTTTTTTTAAGAGAAACAATAATGAATTCACATGCTCGCACAGGGAGGCAGAAAGAGGGGATCAGAAAGTTAGTTACAAATTATGGGTTGTTGGTTCAGGCATCCGTGACAATTTTATCATCCTCACTCTTGGAGAATTTTAGGATAGAAATATGTCCCAACTTTTACATTCATTTATCTACAGAGTAAATAACCAGCTCTCATACATGCCGCCACACGATTGTGAAATCAATAATTCATTTGAGTAAATCTAACCCTTGAATGTATTGTCCTCATATGAGTCGGATTGATCATACGTACCTGTTACTGAAATTCAATAACTAACAAAGGGTGGGTCAATTATCAATCGTCGATTTAATTTCTTTCTTTACACTAGCGTCGACTACCCAAATATTGCATCTACATAACACTTCCAGTCCTACTTATGGTTGAATCGATTAATACATCCAATAACGGGAACAAAGAAATGGATGAAATTAAGATCAACAAAGCCATAAACATATCAAGAATCACTAATTTCATAGATCAAGGGAAAGGTTTCCTAGTATAACAGATCGGACATTAACTGATCAGGAAAAGAACAAAAAAAGAAACCTCTATTATACGATGCAAAAGTAAAATAAGCAAGGAAGATAATTATATATTTTAGAGATAAAAAAAATTATATACGCTGCAAGTGTTTACTTGCCTGCCCAGACCGAAGAGACTCATGGCTTTCCCAGAGAAGAGAGTGAGAGACGACGGAGAGTTTGTGTGTTGGCAATTTCCTTCGTCTTTCTTTGGTTGCGTTCGGCATGAAAAGGAAAATGGCTAATTGCATGCGGATCCTAATGTTTTTACTTATTTCAATTAGACCCTAAACAATTTTATTGATTTAAAAAATGTCCCTACTTGACTTCTATCTATCTAGTATCTGTATCTATAAGGGGTATCCCCAACTTAGATTTTATTGGATTTTAAAAGTCCAGTGAAATCTAGGTGTACCCAATTTGGATTTTAATGGATTCCAATAAACTTTAGGTATCCCAAATTCAGATTTTAATGGATTCCAATGAAATCTAGGTGTCCTCAAAAAGTCATGAATTTTATTAAGTGAAGGATTCAAATAGATTTGAATGGATTTGGTTGGATTTGAATGCATTTTTTACACATAACAAATTCCATAAGAATTCCACCCAATTCCTTTGGATTTTGATAAATTCTATGAATTTTAAGATTCATTAAACTGCTTTAAAATCTGAGTTAAAGACACTCCCTAAATTTATTAGGGGTGTTGGTCGGTTTGAAACTAATGGTTGTTAGCAAATCCGCATTATATTCTGATTGGACCTGGTATCAACAATGGAAATGAAAGGAAGATGCAAGAGAAAACAAAGATAAAAACACTTCTTTAATTCATTCATATCTAGAGTTTTACAAAGCCAATATGTTCTAATGTTATAATCCAATCTAATTTCATCTATTGTTGATTGGATTGGATTTGATTAGATTGGAAGATCGGTTTTTCAAATGAAGAAAAAAATATATTGATACACGAAAAAAGTTTATCAAATCAAATTCAATCTCAAATTTGATTACAATTAACAATGAAAGGAGGATTGAATGCCAAAGAAAAGTGTTTTATGAGCTAGTTGAGACCAATTAGCCTTTTCAACACCTTGTATAAAGTTGTGTCAAAGATTCATGTCCAGAAGTTTAGGCCTCTTATGCCCAAGTTTGTCAGTCCTACTCAGGTTAATTTTATTGCTAATTCTTTGGGAAGCTGGTCTCAAAGGCATATTTCTAGAGTTAATTCTGGAGTGTATGACTATTGTTAAGTTTCAAACAATTATCAATGGCGAGTTATCTGAAAGTTTTTCTCCTGGGAGTGGCATAATGTGAGACAGGAATTTTTCCAAATTTATTTTCGAATACTTAATAATATTCTAGAATTTTCTCTAGAATTGTTTTGGTGGAGAATTTATTTTTTCCTCCCTTGTAATAAATTTTTGAGTTCACCTAGAGTGGCCTTCTGACCAAAGTAACACCTCGGAAAGGTAGTATTGTCACTACAAATCCAACGGGACCAGCCTCACATTCTTCGGAGTTTGGAAAATCATTTTATGAATTTTCAAGTTGAAATTAATTTAAGAGGTAAATTAAAGTAAACATGTGTCACATATCATTGTATCAATGTAAGCATGCCAGCTGGTTTATTGGTTACATTTACACGAAATAATCTCGCATAATATAAACCGCAAATAAATTCAATTCCATTTCTCAGTATATAAATGTGTTACAAAGAACAAACGCTTACACTCCCATAATTCCAAATACTATAAGGCCCAAAAATGAAGGCAAAAATGGACACATCTGG
Organism: Dryas drummondii; assembly: GCA_003254865.1. Lineage (NCBI taxonomy): Eukaryota > Viridiplantae > Streptophyta > Magnoliopsida > Rosales > Rosaceae > Dryas > Dryas drummondii. Next base: position 284,749 of record QANW01008183.1, on the reverse strand, counting down.
ATATCCCCACCTCTCATGAAGTCATGAGCCATCAGCATCTCGATATATCTATATATATATATGATAGTAAAAAAGGTAATTTGAAGTGTTAGATCATATAATGTCAATTGAATTTCTAACCATCATTTTCTGTGGAGGCGATCCATTTGAATGTTGTTTCATTTTCTAGCTTTTGGAGACATCCTATCCTATATTTCAGCTTTAACTGGAATCTTCCATTTCATCCACCAGAAAAGCAGAACTGTTTGTGTTGGTTGTGTAAAGTCAAAATATATTTAAAGGTATTGAGTTTGTATTCTCTCTCTGTTTTCTTCCCACCAGGACTTGGCGTTCATCTCCCCAAACCTTTCACGGCTGTGCAAATCAGAGAGAAACAATTCAATTCAGGTCATGATGAATGTGATGCAATGCATGCAACAGAGAGAATGAATGGATGAATGAAGATGGTACCTAAATCTCACACGGCGGAGCTCACGAGTGCCATCAGCGAGCTGTCTAATGGTTATATAGACTCCAGGCTCATCTTCCTCAATCCATTCAGAGTCGACATCACTAGCATTACTAATTGAAACTGAAGCTTCGTCTCTGGAGGAGGTTGTTGTCCTTGATGCATCCACAGATGATGCCTCTCCCCTGTGACCACCACCACCCGTGCCTGTTCCATAAGCACCACCACCACTTGACCCACCTGCTGCATTATAGTACTGCTGACCGCCACCACCATGATCCAAAGAGTCGGATGATGGGAAATATCCTCTGCTTCCACCTCCAGAGGGCTTATAGTAGTTCCTTGGTGTCCATTCTTTGTTGAATGATGGGGCCATAGGACTTTCCCTAGCAGATCCAATCCTTGTGTATGAAGAATCTCTCACCTGATCAATCAATCAATCCATTATGTTTTATGTGAAATTAATTATGTTTATCAGTTATGTTTATGTGAAACTATATTTGATTATTACGTACCTCGTCTTCAGACCTTGGGGGAGTGTGAAGAGCTTGCCGATTGAATCTCTGCACATTGTAGAGCTCCATGATCCGGTCATAATTCTCGCCCCACCATCGCTGAGCTTGCCATTTGTTGAACATCTCCCGGCTTCAAATTTGTTCAAATTAACCACCCATATGCATGTATCAGTTTGCAGAAACTTGAGGTGTCATGCAATTAAGTTTCAACTACAATGTTAAGCAATTGTATGTCTTGAGTACTAGGACGTAATGGATGGAGAGGATCATGAGATTATATATTGGCTTATACAAGGCTATGAATGAATTCCCGGCGTGGGAATTACTCTCAACAATTAACAGTCGCTATACCTGAAGCAAATTCGTTTGAGAACATGTCCTCCATTTGGAAGAGGTACAAATTAAATTTGAGGTCTCATATAATTAAGTTTCAACTACTATGTTAAGTAATAGTCTTGAGTACTTGGACGTAAAGGCTCATGAGATTATATATCGTTATGCAAGACTACGACTGAATGAATTCCCAACTTGGGATTTTGCTCTCAACAATTAACAATTGCCATACCTGAAGCGAATTCGTTTCAGATCATTTCCCCCATTAGGAAGAGATACAAAGGTGATGTGCACGCCTGGTTCCACCTGTGCCATCCACTCCTTGGGCTCATCCTCATCCTCCAACACAACATCACAAGACTGAGCTGAAACTGAAACACCTCCTGGGGTCCGATCACCGCCATATCCTCTGGTAAATCTTGAGTCTGATCTTGGACCCAGCTGGTGAGTAGAGGTAATGTCCCATGCTGGTGTGGAACTTGCGCTTGCACCCCCTCCAATGTAGGGGTAGGGAACCCCTTCTGAGGCAGTGTCAAAATCTGGGTAAGGTCTCTGTCGTCCTTTCCTATAGTTGCTGCTGCTGCTTGAAGACCCTGTGCATGGTTTGCATTGCTTGTAAGCACCAGAGAATTTCAATGCCATATCCTTGATCTGTACAATATTGGAAGAAAAAATTTATATGAGAGACAATTCCATGTAGAATTAGAATAGTATTGAACAAATTGCAACAGAATAAGAGAATTGAACAAAGTGTAGAAAAAAATTAAACGGGATGCACAGATAATTGTACCCAGATACTTCATATGGACAGATAAGTAACATGCATTTTTGTTACAAATTTTCGCAGGGTGTAATTACAACCATCATTAAGAATTTCGTCTTTAGATATACATTTTCTTTTTTCTTTTTTTGGCCAAACTTTAGATATACATTTTCAAATGATCTCCAACAATATATATATATTTTTTATGATAAAATTTATAAATGTAAAATTATAACAAATAATTATCATTAGTTACAATGTAAAACATAACAAGATGATAAATAAAATTCGTTTGATTTTTTTTTTTTTTTTGGTTTAAGCTAAAAGTGTAGGGACAATATGGGAAATAAGAAACAAAAGTGATTTTCTAAAATTTGAATATCGATTTTAGACTTTTAATGGCTTTAAAGACAAGTTGGAAGACTTGTTGGAGATGCCCTTGTTTGAGGGGTAAGTACAAAAAGTAGTCTTGTAGGTGTGTTTTTTTATGTTTGTTGTGTTCATAGTGGTGCACTATTTGGGTTGTAAATTGTAATGCCAAATGGAGGTTGTGCAAAAATATGAACACAACAAATGACTACCAAAGTGGCACTGATGATGTCTCATATTAAGCGATCGATTATCATATGAATTCCATATTATAAGATAAACAAATATTGATTTTTTGTTTGTTAGAAAAAAAATTACAACACAAAAATGATGTGAATCCATATGATCTAAAGTAAAAGTCGAAGCAACAAACATGCGAAGAGAGTAAAATAAAAACTTAGACAAATTTTGATAGTGGCCCAACAAAACAAATGCATCCGCTTAATATTAATATACGAAAAATAACAAAAATCATTTGAATGCAGGTACCAAATAATGATGTATTTAACATTTAAATTCACCAAAATGTAGCTTTGGAGACCCAAACACTGGAGATAATAAATTTAAATCTTATTTGCAAAAAGTGATTGGTGTAGCAAACCCAAACTAAAGTGAAGGCCTATGATCAAACACAATCTTGAATGATTATGCACTTTTATGCTCTATATCATGACTGGGTTGGGTTGTCATTTACTTTTGAAATATACTGATTAGACAAGAATTCAATGGTGGACCAAACTAAAGGACATCAATTAGCAGTCTTTTTCTAAATATAATTACTTGTTTTTTGTGAAGACCCGCACTATTGATCCCCATTGCTTATTGTGGAATGTGTTGTAAATATACTGGCGGGGGCGTTCATATTCTGATTCTTTATTATAAAACTTTAACAATTGTTATTAGAAATTCTTGTTGGCCTATTTCGGCCCTTGTGTGCTACCCTAAACAAAAATTGAACGCAAGTAATGAAATTCAATTTCAATTCCACATATCCAAATGCAAACATGAGGACATTGGTAGTGAAATTAGTGTTGGTTAGGCGGAAGAAGGTTCATATTTAATTTTTTTAAAGTATAGTGGTAAATCGAATTTATAACACTTTCTATGTGTACGTTAAAAAAAAAAATTGTGAGAAGATTATTGCTAGAACTGGATATGTTCTAGTATCCTACCATGCCTAACTTGGAGGACCAGTGTGTAACCAAGTGTTGAATTTAATTATTCAATCCCCGATGGTCAAAGTTTGAATTTGGACCCCATGGTCCATGGATGGATGGGTACGTCATGCATATTCATCTTTTTTTTTTTGAGAGATGCATATTCATCTGACAGACAGTCTATATATACAGAATCTAGACTGGGCTCTCAGGCTCAGGCTCAGCCTCACGCTCAGCCTCACTCATAAATTCAAATCCCCGTGCTTATTGCTTGCCTTACACCCTATTTTAATAGGATATGGAAGCACTACATACTACGTAGAACAAACCCAAACCAAAGGCTACATGATTTTTTTTTTTTTTTTTTTAAAAGAGATCGAACTTGAGTGAACGAATGAATGAATGAAGAAATTTTAGGGTCCTTTCAACTGAATAATTCCAAAAATTACAGCAAAGGCTACATATGCAGGTGTCCGTTCTTAATTCATAAATAATATTTTTATTAGAAATTCAAACATGTATTCGCGTAAATCAAATCTAATATGCATTAACTCTAGCTATTAATGGATTCATGATTTTAAAACAAAGTAGATGGTAGTAGAGGGGAGGGAGGGTGTTTATATGCAGAGTCAGAGAGCTGTGAAAGATGCCAAAGGTGGACCCCACCGTATCAGACCCCCTTAATGCACTTATGATTTTGTTTTGTTTTATGGAAAAAAGAAGCTGAAAAAGCAAAGCTTGTGCTGTGTGTTGTGTGCTGTGTAGGTGAAGCAAAAGACACTCTCTGATAGAGATAGAGATAGAGAGAGAGAGAGAGATTGATAACCTGCGCCGTCAGGCTTTTGACGGCTTCTTTTGTACTTGGGGTGCCACTCCCACGCGCTCCTCCATCTTCTCCATCATCTCCCGTTTGCTTCGTACATGCTATGCATGTAAACATTGTCTCCCTTTTCTTTTCACTTTTTTGCCCCTGAACGTACCATGTAATTTCCTTTAACCAACACACATAGTAGCTAGCTTTCAAAGTTGCAAACTTGCAATCGAACATGAAACATACAAATAGTGATCAAATAAATTCGTCTGTCATGGTTATACCTTACTTCCTTTAAAGGGATAAGGCAAGGGGGTGTAAAAATTCTGTCTTAGCAAGAAAGCTATCTTTGTTTAAGGTGGTGTTGCCAAATTACCAAAATGCCCATGGGGGAAAGAATTTTTAAGGGGTAATTTGGATAATTGGTTGGAAAATAGAACATTCTTCGAATGGACCCAATACCCAGAGATTTCTAAATAAAATAATACAGCACTTGCCCGCCAAATGCCCAAACCAATACTTGGTTTGGTGGAAGAAAAAAAAAAAGTATGAAATCAAACAAAAAAATAGATAACTACATAAGGTGTAAAATGCAATTTTAATTGTTGTTCCTTTCATTTTCCCAGGAAACAAATGGGTCCAAAGAAAGAGAATAAAAGTGAAAAGAAAAAGAGCTGATCGGGATCAGAGAAGACCAAGAAAAATGAATGTGTAAAATATAAGGAGTCAATAATTGAAAAAGGAAACCAGAAAATGAAGTAATGGCATTTGAAACTTTGAAAGTGGTCTTATTAAGCCAACTGGAGGCTGGAGGAGGAGGTGGCAATGTGGCATGGCATGTGCTTTGCTTTAATGGTACACAAAGCCAAATAAAGAAGCAAATGCCAAAGATTTTATTAAGCCTGCCCAAGTTTCTGACATACCCATTTACAAAACAAAATCAAACCAATTGCTTCATTCTTTTCTTTTCTTTTTTTCCTTTTATGTAAATGTCATCAACCCATTCTTGCTTCCTCAACAACTCCAAAAGAAACTTAGAGAGAGAGAGAGAGAGAGAGAGTATAAAACAAAAACAAAGTACCACTCTGTTTCTCTCTCTCTCTCTCTTTCATTGTCTTCTTTTTTTTTGGATTTTTTTTTCTCAGATGGGTGTTGGGGTTTGAAAGCGGTGGTTGAATGGACAAAGAGACAAAGAAAACAACTAAAAGAAGAATGACATTAGATATTATTAAATTGGATCATTATTATTCGAAAACGACTTACCCAAGCAAACCCCAACTGTGCTTTTTGCTCTTGTCGCTTTTGGCCTCCTACTTGCTATAGCCTTAGCTACCACTACTCAAGTCACAAACACACAAAAGAGTAAAACACTCTTTCACTCCTCTGAACCCTGCCAATATGAACCAACCAAACAAAAGAATCAGAAACAAAAACTTCAAATTCCCTCACATTTTCAAAACCGTATTCTTGATGGGAAATGGAAACAGAACCAAATCCTTTTCAAAGTTTGGGTACAAAATTTACCGTATGGGATCAAATAGTACTACTCCAAACAAAGTTAAAGAGAAGAAAGAAAATAACTAAAGGGAGATAAAAGCAAAGTGATGCTCTGTTTGGTTGCTGTGAAAGGAAAAAAAAGTAAAGAAACAAAAAGAAATTGCAACTCTAGCTCACCTAAGATCAACACCAGCTCATCTTGCAAAAACGGCACCCGAAACCCAACATTTCAATCTCCAGAGAAAGTCACAGAAATGAAATTTGACCCTTCACTGAACTCTTTTGTAGCTCCAAACAGAGTGAGCCGAAACTTGTAAAATCCAAATCGCTGGCAAAATCGCTTGAATTTCGGTACTATGAAGTCAACCCAGATCACAAAACTTTCTCTAAATTCGGAAACAAAATCTTCAGGCGCTGCCTCTACTAGAAGATTCTGCTAATTTTCGAGCAACAATCTTGGTAGCTGGGCGAAATGCCGGGCGATATATTCAAAATTTCCGAAACGGGAATGTATCGGATGCTACAGCTCCGGGTTTCACGTTACCACAAGCCTAGAAATCGGAAATTTACAGACAAGGGAATGAGAACAAATTGGGTTTCTCGTATTTATATAGAGGCAGGGGTTTAACGGCTTTATTTTCTCTGTTAAAGATAACGGAATACAGTGGTTAAGAAGAGTGGGGTTGGGACTTGGGAGGCATTTGGTCATGAGAAATGAGGACATAAGGGTCCACATGTCTAGGTGATGTAAGGGAAGGGATCTATATGAGGGTAAGTAGGACAAGTGGCGGCTTTTGGTTGGGTATGATGTAGAGGGAGAAATGGAAGAGTGAGGTTTGGTTTGCTTTGGAAGAGTTTTTTTTTTTCTTTATTTTTGACAGATCAGAATTTAGAACTCAAGGACACATCTCATCAAGGTGTTTTTTATTTTTTTATAATGTTTTTTATTTTTTATGTTTGAGGTAGGTGAATATTTTTCTGTCAAAAAACAAAAAGATAGGTAAATATATATTATATATTAAAGAGGGAATAATTCAGGAGTCATTTATTGTGGCCACAGCCTTATACTAATTTGGTATGGTTAAATGCTATGGATTCAGCTTTTTTATAGCAGATTTTCTTCTGTTTTAGGCTTTCAGACACGAAAGTAGTTGAAAAAGTAAATTGCATCTTGTAATTTGTGATGTATTAAGATTTAAGAGCTTTATTTTCCCCCCCGGTTGGCCAAAAAAAAAAACAGAGAGCTTTCTTTTTCCCCCTATGCAATCAAGGGCAATGGCCACATGACTTTGAGTTGAACATGATGGTCGTGAATGGACTGGATCCTACGTGGCAAGGGAACCTCTCTAAAGTGGGCCAAACAATTCATTGGGCTTGACCGTAATCCAATAAGAATGACCCACCTTCATAAAAAGGTGGCACCCTAACAAAAAAAAAAAAGCAGGACCAGGGACGAAACCACAATCTTATGTTTGGGGGGGTCAAAACACAAGTTTTCCTTGATATGCGATTTAGTCACTTGTTAGGATTTGAACGACCACGTACCATGAAGGACTTGTTAGGATGAGAAGAGAAGTATATGAATGCCGATGACCTTCATAAGATACATGATACATAATGCAAACATGAAGATAACAACATTGACAAATAAAATATTGTATATTCCATACGAATTATGGCCACATTACAGAAGATAAGACAACCAGTATTTCTCTACATTAATTTCCAAAACGTGTTGATGGCATATTGGTGCAATTTATAAACTCAAAACTTTTGGTATAAATTTTGTTAGGCAGAAATATATAATGACATCACGTATAAATGTATAATATAATGAATTTCACTTTATGAGAGCATATAGATATAGGACCACGGTGAGTCAGTGAGCAAGCAATGCAAGTACAGAATTCCAAATTTCCAATTCAAAGGCATGGTCACAACTCACAACTCACAACTCACAAGGACACAATCCGTAGGAGACCGTATGGTCCTATCAATCAGAATGCACGAGTGAGTATTGCGCGCGTCCGGTTAGCTAGTGTGGGGTGGGAATCAGCACTATTTTACAATTTACAAAATGCAAATCCAAATTGGAACGTAGGAAGATCTTCAATCTTGTCACTGAAATCACACAAAGATTCTCTATTGCTTCTGATTTTCCCATCCCTATTTGTCCTACTCAACTCTTGCATCTCGAGGACCAATCTCTCCATCTCCTATTAGCTTATTTTTAATTTAATTACCTTCAAAAACTCACATTTTTTATCTTAATATTCATGGATTTAACTTTTAAAATCACCATTAAAAATTGATTATAGTTTCAACTAACATCTCACAATCAACTAAATATAGTCGATTAAAAAAGTCCAAAAGTATTATCCTTCCGTCAATAATGAGAATCTTTTGGGAAGCTCTTACCCAAGCACGGCCAGATGGGTGCAGCCCAGACCCAAAGGTCCAAAGGACCCAAACTATATGTGCTGGTCTGAGTCAGAGGAAAATAGTACGGGTAGCAGACAATTAGGCACTGCATACCGGCTATGACCGGTGACTAATCGTTAATTTTGGGCAGAGAGTATTTGGTTACTGGTTGTTGTCGGTTGTCAGCTAGCAACAGCATTGGTTATCATACCATACCAAATTGCTATAAATATATATATGTTTGTTTGTTTGGTGCTTTGGCAATGTGGCCAAGCCATCGATGTGCTATAATGCTATATATTTGTGCTTTAGCTAGCTTTTACCAAGAGCGTACTGCTCTCTTGTCCCTGTTTTATTCCTGGGGCTCATCTCTCTTTAAGCAAAGAGTGCTTAGAACAGAGTGATCTACAGGGACAAACGATATAAACCTATTCTCTCTCTCTCTCTCTCTCTCTCTCTCTCTACAATGAGGGCATGCCCACGTGTCATGGTTTAGAAGGTACAGCTTGTATTAATTTAAGAGGTTCAGCCAAGATCTTTTGGAAAAAGAAAAGCATAGTGAGTCAAGCTTCACAGCCATTCCCAAATCTCTTTTTACTTTCTTTTTTTATTAATAATTGTCAGTTTATAAGGTATGCTCAAGATCGTCTTCCATAAACAGGGGATTAAGTACCATCTACTAGACTTGTCATTGATGTCATTCCCAAAACTTCAATTACAACTTCGTGTTTTTTTTTTTTTTTTTTTTTCGTATAAGGGACGATTATGCAACAACTTCTTCTTGTAAGAGGGGGTTGGAGATGTTGAAATGAGTGTCTGCCATTAATGTCGTAGAGTCAACGTTTGTCATTAATTGAGATTAATTGTCTAATGTGCTACATAATTGGATGCTTAAAATTATACATTTACAATTAAGTTAGATTTGTAATTAAAACAGATTAGTTGACTTTGTGTAAGAGTTTTAAGTTTCTCCTATATAAACTTCTCATGAGGAGAAGAATAATAACAAGATATTATCCCAAAACATTAGTTTTTGACATGGTATCAGAGCCAACCTCAATGTCCTTCTGAAATTTCTTAAGGAATTGGGGCTTGGTTGTTTTGGGGTTTCTGGGTTCAAAAAATAAAGAAAAAAAAATGTCAAATTTAGTTCCTGCCAATTTCTCTGGTTCTAGTCCATCACCAGTTCAAGCCCAAGGCTCAACTACATTCGCCAATACAACCTGTTACAGGAATGAAGATTGGTCTTGGTAATGGTGATTATATCATGTTGGGAAATAAGAAGGATAAGGAGAAAAAAACAAAAAAGAAAAAAAAAAAGAGAGATGAAAATAGTTATTGGGTTTGGAGTTTTTCCATAAAATTTCATGATTTAGGTTTCCACACTTGTTATTGGGTTTCGGAATTTTTCCATAAAATTTCAAGCTTTGGGTTTTGGAATTTTTTCATAAAATTTCAATATTTGGGTTTAGAAATTTTTTCCATAAAATTTCCATTATTGAGTTTCAGAATTTTTCCATAAAATTTCAATATTTGGGTTTAGGAATTTTTTCCATAAAATTTCCATACTTGGGTTTCGGAATTTTCCACAAAATTTTCATCATTTTGATAGTTTGTATGTGAGACAGGTTGTCATGAAAAAAAAAAAAAAAAAGTAAGAAGGAAAAGTCTTTTATGAGACAAGGAGAAGCAAGAAGAAGGATAAGTCTTTTCCAAGACAAGGAGAAGTAAGAGAGTAGATCGTGACTGATTGATCGAGACAAGATCAATGTTGTTGGGTCTAGATGAAAAGATACTCTTCAAGCTAGACATCTGAGATATCTATGTCCAGCTTGAGGGGGGGTGTTGAAATAAGTGTCTGCCATTAATGGCGTAGAGTCAACGTTTGTCATTAATTGAGGTTAATTGTCTAATGTGCTACATAATTGGATGCTTAAAATTATGCAATTGCAATTAAGTTAGATTTGTAATTAAGACAGATTAGTTGACTTTGTGTAAGAGTTTTAAGTTTCTCCTATATAAACCTCTCATGAGAAGAAGAATAATAACAAGATATTACCCCAAAACATTAGTTTTTGACAGGAGAAACAGTGATGACGGGATGAAGGAGGAAGAATACCAATGGTGGAGCTGGGCAGTGAAGACATGGTGGATGTAAATTAGGAGGAATTGGGAAGTTATGGTGTATTTTATTTCTTTTGTTTTATGTATTTTATGTTTTTGATTTTGTTTTTCCTTCACATCATTTTAATTTAAGTTGTAGAAGATTTATCATTTATGCTAAAAAGACTTCTAATAGAACTTGATTTTTTTTTTTTCATAATTTTACTGTTATATGAAAGGTTAAAATAGTCTTTGTCAATAATAATGTTGCAAATAAATTATAAGATGCATTTGATTAAATTAGATATTTTAATTGACAAGAAATTTCATGTCATTAGGGCAGATGAATAGGGCACCATCGCATTACCCTTTTTTAATTTTCACATCTCTTAATTATCTACTTCAAGTCTCAAAATGTGAGTAAATTAAAGAGAGAGCAATATATGTGCACCACAAATTTCATTTTAGTTCAGTTTAATTTGTGACGCACCCATTACCCATGATGGAGGGTCTTTCACGTGGTCTCAGACATTCCATATATGCATGTGTTTCATGCATGGCTGTACTGTAATATTATTTAATTATGAACTGCACGAGTGGTGGTCAGGATTTAACACACCGTGGTTAAAGTTCAACACTGTCCAAAACAAAAGGTTCATTATTTATTATTATTATTATTTAAAATGCTATGTATTTTATTTTTTCTGTCCCAACTTATACGATGACACTGTATCGTTATATTGAAATGGATTGAATTGTCTTTTTTTTTTTTAAAATAATTTGTTTCCCTTTGTTTATTTCATCACTTTAATTATGTTAGACAAAATACATTAAAGATTGCATATGAGAGGGTACCGATCAATTATAAAGACCATCAATTTCATATTTATAATTAAATGATACTTTTTCCCTTATTCTGTGAAGGCTTGGGTAAGTAATGTGAGGACAAAATTATGATTCATAATAATGCCCATAATTTACAAGGTTTTTTTTTTTTTTTTTTTTTTTTTTTTACGTCTATACCACCCAAATTTTAGGGGTTGTCTTACTGTCACAACTTAAAAGAAAATTAAATTGCCACCTACATTTTATATTTATTGCAATGTGAGACTCAAACTTAACTCGTCAAGATTTTCGTCTAAAATTTAACACTTGTTTTGCACACGATCTCTCTCTAAGGGGTATTGTCATCTTACATATTTTGCTACTTGTTGCTTCATATAAGTTTTATTTTGCTGATTCTTGAAAAACGAAATTTCTAAAGGAATTAGGCTTGGGTCCCACATTGTAACAAATTTTTTATTTTTGTAGCTATGTGGTTCATTTTTTTTAAGTGGCAATGTGAGACAATCCCCAAAATTTGAGTGGTGTAGTTATAAAAAAAACCTAATTTACAATAGAAATATTTAAGATGTATACACATATAGAGTTGATATTTAGACCCAACAAATTAATCTCTAGTTACAAGTTACAACATAGTCTCTACACCAAATTCCTGAACTGAAAATACAAAAATTATATATTATACCCAACAACTTTTGCCAAAGTACCCTTACAAAATCCAAATAAGTTACACAGCAATTAGTCAATTTCTACTCTCTATACTTAATAAACCACACCCAAATCATACACCACCACCAAATAAGGCACCGAACACAATTGCTACTCTGATTATGATTATTATTATTTATTTTTAAAAAGATGAATGCAGATATTTAATGATTCTTTCAAAAACCTCTACCTCTCTCTGTCTCTCTTCAAAAATAAAGAGAAAAAAAAAACACTAGAAAAGCATATGAAACATGAGAGTATGGTGGTGGATTAGACCACTTTTAATTTTAACGTTAAGAATGTTCTGTTTTCAAATTAATAATATTGTACTTGAAAAAAGTGACTACAAAGCCAGTGATCCTCCCCAAAGTAGATATCTCTGTTTCAATCCCAAGTCTTTCCCTATTTCCAATGTTTGATTACCTTGATTTGTTGTACGCGTCTTTTGAATTTGTGTTTCAGATAACAACATTACTTTAGCCCAATGTTGAAAGATAGAAGAGACCAAATAGAATGATCATCTCTCCCAATAAACCTCACATTCAAATGTTTCCTTGTTTGTCTTGAAATAAATTCTGCAAAAACTTTTGCAGCATGTCGTCTATCAATAAAATCAAACTTCACAATGCATGGGAATATGACTCACAAAAACAACAGAAAGGGACACATTCAAACTCAAAAATAGCATAGTATAAGCTCTCAATATCAAACAGTAGCAGCACCAACACTATAAAAAGGTCCAATTGCCAAACACTACTGGGCTAAAGACTAGTGAACTAAGTGAAGCCAATCTCAAAAGGACAGCAACATATACTCTGCTATAAGAACTATAGGACCATAAGGTCCATAATATATAACAAGTAATATTGTATGCAGCCCATTCTATGTTAACTCTGCCTTGATTATTTGCAGTTCTTTGAGAACGTTCTTCATGTTCATTCTTTTCTCAGGCTGCAGAATTTTGAGTTTTTCTCCCTTCCTTGTCAACCTCGTGTTTGTACTAAAATTTATACAAACACGAGGTTGATCAATTTTAGAGGGTGTGTGATCAATTTGTATGGCTTGAGGAGAGTCTTTCTTGGCTTCTCTCGACATGATGCAACTGTTTGATGAGAAATAAATCTTAGGAGGCTATATAGGCCTGTTTTCCTCAACAAAATCACATTTAGTATAATTTTTTTTTTTTTTCAATATGAGGGGAGGGGAAATTCAATTTTAGAACCTGTCCCAAGTCCCAACCAAAGTTAGCAAAATCCTACAAAAATTGGGGAAGAAAAAAGAAGTAAAACAATATATATATATATATATATATATAAAAGAGGAGGGCTAGTCCTTGGTAGATCGACCCCCACCCCTAAGAGACTGCCAAAACACAGGCCAATTCTTCTTAGCCTCATTCCAACCCAAGAGGGAGCCTTCCCTCATAGGATCCCAACTGGAGGACACAATCCCATAACTGACACCCAAAAGAGCTGTCCCAAAGAATATAAATGACACAATGAAGGGCACCCATGTGGGCACATCGATTTTCAGACCAACTTTTAAATAGTAAAAGAATGGGAAGAACAAGAGCCCCAAAAACAATGGAACCCCAACTGTGAACCCCACCCTCCCAATCATCCTGTTGGTCACTATCTCTGGTATTATGCCTTCCTCTGCCTCTTCCTCTTCTTCCTCTTCGTCTTCATCATCATCATCACTATCATCATTCGTCTTCTTCGTTGACTTCTTCTTCTTCTTTGGGGACGGTCCAAACCCTCTTGGGCTCCTCAAGGTCGCATTTAATTGTGTGGGGGATGAAAATTGCTTCTCATTTCGGCAGTAGTGTTCTTTTGTGGAAATTGGGTACTGGGTTTTTTTTATTTCTTCTTTCAAACTGTTGGTGATGGAGAGGGTCCAAATCTGCTGCAAAAATTTACAAGCAAGAGCTCAACATTTACAAGCAAGAGCTCAACAATTGCATGATAAAAACTAAACACTACCAAAATAAAAGAGATTTTTCATCCCATATAAATTAAAATCGTCTTTACAGATGCAATGAGACTGAAACAACCCGCAATTTCTATTTGTTGAAACACAAACGCAAACACAATTTTTTTTTTCCTGTTATATTTATTTATTTTTTCAGTAATAAAGGGTCAGGGGGGACACATAAAAAATTACAAGCACTGTCCAAAGAAAGTTCATACTACGGTTACTACCATTAGCACATTTATAAGAAAAACAAAATAATAACATCAAAAAACTATAGAGCTGGCTAAAAACAGAAAAAAAAAGAAAAGAAGTGCAATTATCTCAACTTTTTCCATTTATTGGTGAATCCAGTGAGTTGAAACTACAGATGTGAGAGAGAGAGAGAGAGAGATTTAAAGGTACCTTACTAGGTGATGTTGGGTAGTGGTGCGAAGGAATTGGAGAGGGCTTGGATGACCATGAAGATAGCCCTGCAATTGCAGCCATGGGCTTCCTTTCTAGTGCTCTCTCTTGACTGAAGATGAGAAGAAATAATAATTGAAGCGTTGCTTGCTTCAGTAAGAGCAAGCATTTACCATGTTTCTTTCAATTTTGGAGACCCTTTTAAAGGGCCATCAACAACTCAAGACGACAGACTTGGCTGCACAAAAGGATAAGGTTACAATCTTAGACATAATATGCGCGTCCATGTATAAACCATTTTTCCCAAAAAAAAAAAAAAAGAATATAAGAATATGCGTGTCCCATCGTCATTTAAAGGCCGTTGGATTGCGCACTTAAAATCCCAAACGTTGATGAGTGTTTTAGACATCAAACAGCCCACATTATTGAGAGACTCTTTCGATGTGCCCGGCATCTCTCGCATGAGATGGGATCCAAAATATTTGTAAGAATATGAAACGAAATTCCCAGGTCCTCGTTGATTAATAAAGAAAAGAAGGTAGATGTAGATTTACGTCGGTGCATAGAATAAAATCGTAGCTTAATGATTAGGATGAAGAGTCGTGGTATGGATGGGAAGTGCCGAAGTGGTGAGTGAAGAGTGTTTAGGATGATTCTATTTATACAACTGTAAATGGCGTAAATGTCCGGTGCATCAACTTTACTTTTAGCTAGAAAACACAAGCCTTAAAATCACCAATTTTCCCTTTTTAGTTTTTAATGCAGAAAAGCAAAACGAAAGCCCATCAGAATTCAGAAAGGCTTGTTCTGCTTTGCTGTTGCTGACTTGCCCGTGTGGTACTGCCCTGTCGAAAACTTCATCCCCAAGAGGAAGAAGCCGTGAGAAGAAGAAGAAGAGATTTACTGAAGCAGAGAAAGACATCAGCATCAGGTTCTTTATTTTCACTGCTTCTTCTTCTCTTCTCTTAAATTAAAGATGAAATACTCAGAAATTTTTCAGTATTAGTAACAGCAATTTAAATTTGAATGCTTAATTATCGTGAAAACGGTGCATGGGTCTGAAAGGGCATGCTTTGATATCAGACTCAGGTGAAGGTCATAATGATTATAAAAGGAGTGTTCAGGAGGTACGAGAGATGGAACCCAGTGCATCCAACATCTGGGGCATTTTGGGGATTGGGAATAGGCATTGGTTGTGGTGTTGGATGGGGTCCTGGTTTTGGCCCCGAAGTAATTGGTTATGTTGGAGCTGGCTGTGGTCTTGGATTTAGTGTGGGCTTCACTTTGCTTGGTGTTGGCATTGGTCTTCCTGCAAATTGGCTCTTTCAATTCCCTTATAATGGTATTCATACTTTCTTTCAACTCCCTTGTATTTGTTTCTTAACACCTATACATTACATACACCCTCTACGAATATAAGGGAACATTGACGATAATGCTCTTTCTTTGTTGGTGTGGATGTTTACATTTTCATGGTATTGTAGTCTTGAGTTCCAATCCTGATTTAGTCTTTTCCAGCTGCTATGGCAACAAGAAGTGGTGCAATGGGGTTTGCCCAACCTCGTAGTCGTCCTTTCTCCAAAAACATTGCACAAGAGGGATGGAATAGCATTGCACCTTGCATCACAGGCCTGCAAAGAGAAGCCAGTGGGAGATTCTCTTGCTTTAAGCAGCAACATCTCTTGGATAAAGGGTTTGTTTCATTTGACATGAAGAACTGGCTAGGTGCCAGTACTAGGTCTATTTGCGAAGGTTTAGCCGCATTTGGTGGACGCTTCTTCCACTTTCCCAAAGGTATGGTGACTCTTTCAACTTGCATTCTAGTTAAAGAAAAACTCTTTATTACTATTAATGCCACCATTGCAGTAGTTTTTTTGCCGTTTCTTACAAGCTAAAACTACAATCATCTTCGTTCTTTTTCCCATCATGATATAATTTTCTTAAAAACCCAAAATGAACTACATTAAGTGAAAATTAACATCCTGTCATATGACAGTATAATGGCTACACAATGCCCAAGAAGACCTTAAGGGCCTGTTTGTCTCATGGAACTACATACCGGTCTGGACTAAGTTTAGTCTATACGGTGCTTGATGATTTCTTAAGGTTAATGTATCTTATCACAGAATAGCATTAGGAGTCCCTCCAGAGGGTGAAAATGATATGGTTCTTTAGAAGTTTTCAACCATCTTACTTTTAAGAATTTAGATAGCTATGACAAACATTAACTGAGTTTTCCAAACAAACATACTGAAATAAGTCTGATACACAAGTTTTGAGGATAAAAAATTGTTCTAGTTTCATTCTTTTCCTTTAGGTTCATTCTAGGTTTTAAGGAATTTTTAGAAGCATGCCCATACTGTTAAGAACTTAAGAGTAATGCCATTGCCACCCCCTTTCTTATTTCCCCACACCCTTATTTAGCTTCCCACACCAACTTCTAGAAAATATTAACCTACTCTTCCCACCCACCAATATTCCCAAATATTCTTTTCTTTTTTGTTAACTCAATGGTAATATTGGACAATAAGGGAGATACAAATTTACAAGGGGCATACCCCATGAGATAATATTACCAAATTTCCTGTACCTCATAACCCTTCCCTTAACCCTAAGTCCCTAACCTAATCCTATAAAATTAAAGAAGTTGGTGGCTTCCATGGCCAGATCCCTTCGCAATTTGATCACAATGTTTGGTTATTCACAGGTGTTGGGTTTGCATTTAGTTGTCTTTGTTTTGTGATTCTCATCCCATGACTGATGTTATTATTTATACACTATTTTGTTTAAGCCCAGGATGCTGTTGTCTCATTAGACCTGATTTCGGATTTGCTTCTTGTGCTTTTGTATCCTTTGTTCAATCACGGAAACAGAAAATAATAACATATGTCCCTTGGCCTTTCAGGTCCAAAAGATTGACACCATGGAGAACTTGACTATCTGGTGCATATACTATAAGGATGGTAAACCTTCTTACACTTACCACATTCTCCATAAACTGGTTTCTTTCCTATAGGATTGGTCCATCCTAATATGTAAGTTAGAAACCGAGAGAAAGGTTTCATGTAAGGAACCCTTGTTGCTGATTCATATTTTGAAAAACTGCTCCCATCTTAGGAGTAGCATTATTATAGTTTTAAGAAAGCCTCTTTTTCATTAGTTGTGCAGAAGTCCTTTTTTTATTAATTGTGCAAATTCCTGATCTAGATAACCAGTAGTTCCAGCACCAATTTATTTCTTGTACCAGCCTCAAATGCACCATGGGTTTAGCTGTCTTCATTTTTAGTTTAAATGTTACATGATACTTATCAACTATCGATTTGATCTCTTCTTCCTCACTATATCTACAACCCCGAGTTGACTATCAACTATAAATAAGTTTGATATCAACCAACGATTTGATTTGTTTGGTTTGAGTTTGGCCAGGAGGAGCAATGGTTCCCGCAAGATCCTTGTTGTTCAGGGTACTTTGGATGGTTAGCTACTCATGCCTTGATTCAGAGCTGCAAACACGTCAGTTGCAATCTGCAGCACATTCATAGATAAATGAATTCATTCCGTTGCCGATAGAGTTTTTATTTTTTTGGGTCAACCTGTTGACGATAGAATGGCCTTTCAATCTGGACTTGCTGTTGGCCCATCTTTGATGTACGATCTCCTTGGATTCACTAGGCCCAAGCCTGTTACTTTGTTTTTGTTTGTCAGGCCTTGAGCCCTATTCTACCAAAATAAAAGAAATAAAACAAAGAGTAAATTATTCATAAGTACCTCAGTTATACATTGATGTTTAATTTAGTACCCTAACTTTAAAAATTTGACAAAAAGTACCTTAATTTTCATTTTGTGTCAAAATAGTACTTTCGTTAGTTTTTCTGTCAAATAAACCGTTATCTGCTAACGTGGTAGGGGTATTTTCATCTTTTTCCCTACATTTAAAAGATAATAATATTTTTTAAAAATTTTGAATAAAAAAATTCTTAAAAAATTTAAACTTTTCAAAATTTAAAAAAATTTGGTGGGGGGTGGGGCAAGGAGGGTCGAGGGGGCTGG
>QANW01008183.1:52749-264418 GCA_003254865.1 Dryas drummondii | reverse complement strand
AAAAATTAAAAATTAAAAGTTTTAATTTTTTTTAATGTTTATTTTAAAAGCTTTAATTTTTTTAAGAATTTTTTTTAATTCAAACGTTTTAAAAAATATTATTATTTTTTAAATATGAAAAAAAAAATGAAAATACTTCTGACACATCAGCATATAATAATTTATTTGACAGAAAAATTAACGGAAGTATTATTTTGATACAAAATAAAAGTTAAGATACTTTTTATCAAATTTTCAAAATTGAAATACTAAATTAAAAATTAGTATATAATTAAAGTACTTACAAATAATTTGCTCTAAAACAATACAGCCAAACCATCATTCAATTTTATAGGCATTTTATTCAATTGTTGTAATCTTGGCAAATCAAAGTTTTTTCACTTTTTCTTTTATTTTTCTTTCCCGAGTGGTAAATCAAAACTTTATTACATTCAAATGTTTTGAAACNAAAAAAAAAAATAAAAAAAAAAAAAAAAAAAAAAAAAAACAAATAATAACGTTGCAATAAGCATTCAAAAAAATTTGCGTTTAACAAAAAAAGAAATGGAAACTTATCAGTTTTATACTCTTTATAATTGGGTTACACATGCATGTCTGTGCATGTCCAAACCTCTCACAGAATCCATAGCAGTCACAAGTGAAAATACTACAAACAACAGAAATCCCAGTAATATTGGTTAAATAAGAGCTTAAATTACAGGAAAGCGGGAACTCCAAATAGTACAGACATAAAAGAAGACGCGCATAGATTCAGCTCACACGTTCAAGCATAGGCATCTGCATCATCATGTAAATCAAATGATTAAATATTTTCATTGGTGGCGGAGATGGGATAGAGGGAGATTCATAACTGGCATATATTCTAAAAGATGGTCTAGATGAAGATAAACATACCATTGGGAGATTCAGAACTCTTAGTGAAGAATTTAAAGGGAGCCGTTGCATTTGACATTGACAGTTGAGTTGTGTTTGATAAGTTATTGTTGGATCTATGATCAATGAGATGGAACCCCAGATCCCTTGATTTAGGCCATTCATCAAAGAATGGCTGAAGAGAATGCTGTTCGTGTTTTAAAGATCCCGGTAAACCAAACTCTCCACCAACATACTGCGGTTGCTGCTGTTTTGCGATGGCAGCATCAACAGTCAATGGTTTGATATCTTGCAATGTTTGCGAGCTTGTGTTTAGCAAAAGAGAACCATTTCTTGGTTCAGACGAGGAGTTCAAGGGAACTTGAGACATCATAAGACGCCATGGACTGTCTACAGAACTGCTTGTCCCAAGACACCTCACACTCCCTGAAGCTACTGGCATGAAATTGTGCTCCTCTGCTCCATCGAGGCCCCTACATTCCCATTAGATCAAGACACCCATTTGGTTCGTTAAATGAGTTGGAAAATTAATAATAAAATTAAAGGCCACTAGAAGCAAAACATTACGTCATACAATATGGAGGCCAAAGAAAGTATCTCCACTACGTCTGTTTAGTAATGTTTTAATGTAAATAACATGAAAGTATTACATGATAGTAGATATTCAAATATTTATTTTGCTTCATCTACTTGCCGTGGATCAACATCCCCTCAGAAACCAAGAGTAGTTAAATGTTTTGTAAGGGATCAGACGAGCCAAAAAGAAAAAAAAAAAACTAAAAAAATTCTTTCAATGGTGTTTGTTCTCAATTTCCCATATAACTCTTTCGGAATAAAAAGATTATGAGCCTCAAAATCGTCCCCCGGTAGATCCTCTCTTATTATGTAGAGCCCAACAGGGTAGGTACATGTTTTGCAGGGATCAAAAGAGCAAAGGCAAAAGGCTTATTAAAGAATAATCCTCCCAAAGTGGTGTTTTCTTCTCAATTCCCATCCAATTCTTTTGGCAGAAAAAATAGTGAGCCTGAAAATCCTCCCCCACTTCACTTATTCTATCCCACTCTTTCTCCTTACAACCAACAAAGGAAAAGGCCATTCCACCCTGCCTTTAACTAGCTTGCTTTCTACCAACCAAGTCATTGACTTGGTAAAGTAATGATTTCTCTCATCTGTTTCAAAATTTTTTTTTCTGGGTAGCTTCATGGCATCATAACAAAGTGACCAATGTAGCAATTCATTGTTCTTTAACTAGGTTATTCCAATAACTAGATCACAGCAAGATAAGAAAGCTTCACACAACTAATACAAAGGACCCAAAAAAAATTGAAAATTAGAAATTATAAACAAGATGCGTCAAAGCCTAAATCTTTAATTTTGTCTCTTATAATCATTTATCTCCTCGTTTTAAGGATTCACAATATCATTGTCTCATGTCACTAATCCAAAATCCTATAAGGAGGACCTTTCTCACCCAGGCTAACAAACAACAATGGAGGAAAAAATCATGTGCTTTGCACTTGAATTATACCTCATAGCTTATTCCTCAACCTGCAGATATTCAAATTGTTGGCTGTTGTTGAGTATCACAGCAGAACAAAATCCAAATGGTACTGTTGACAGGTTAGGTTCATCTTGTTGCTAAGGAATTCTCAAGACCTATGGTCTCGATTACACTGAGACATTCTCTTCTATGACCTCACAGGACTCGGTTCGTATTATTATTCCAATTGCCACCAATCTTGAATTTCACAACTCACTTCATCAGCTTCATGTCAAACAGTATACGCATACAATAAGTAGACATGACCAACGTTTTCAAAGGTGAAAACATAATGTGAGGCAGTTTACTATCCATGAGACAAGGTGTAAAGGTATAAGTCTTTTGAGAATGAAATTTTAAAAATTAAAAATATAAAAAAATCGGATAAAAAGAGTAGAACAAACTACTAATCATTAAGCATATAATAAAATGGGTATTCTCTTCGATGATTCTTAACACATACAATAAGTAAAAGCACTTGGCTGTTAAGAAATAACAGCGCAAAAGAAACAAAAGGCATTTACCCACTATATAACAAAAAATAAAACAGCAAAGATGAAACAAAACCAGTAAAACATTTTTTTAGTGTTTATTCAACACTTGCCATTTGGCACACAACACTTTTCTTTTGCCCAAAGAAACGTTAAAAACCAAACAAGAACAGTAAGCCACCCAAACCGACAAACCAACATTCTAAACAACAAACAAGAACCTTGGAGAAAACGGTGCCCAAACTGAAAATCATTTGAAACCTTAACCCCCAAAGTCCACTGAATTTGCAAATGAGGACATGGAAGCTATGCGGCTGATGGTTGGATTGAAAAGAAAAAAGCAAAGAGATGCTGCAGATGGTACCTAAGCAGCAATGGGGAATCATGATGTTGCCGACGAAAGGGCAATCACAGAAGGATGGGCGATGGAAAATTCATTGGGGGTATAGAGTTCTAGGCAACTATGATGGGTATTTTAAAAAATCACTCAACCACTTGAGTTTTATGGTCTCAGGAGAGTATGTTTGTCATCTTAAGAAGACCCTTCATGGCTCAACCCTCATGACTAGAAGCCAAGCTGACCGTTCAATGTTCCTCAAGAAGACAGAGCTTGGTATTGCAATATTGGTTGTCTATGTGGAAGACATTTTCATTACTGGGAGTGATAGGAAAGCTATGTACAATGATTCATCTCAGCTGGAATATCTTACAAAAGACTTGGGCAAGCTACGGTATTTTTTGGGAATTGAGGTTCCAAGATCAGGAAGGTAGTTCCTCTCTAATTAGTAATCTGACCTACTTAAGGTCGGGAATCCTAAGTCTAGGTTCGAGACACCTAGAGGAACCCTAGATGGTAAATACAAACCGTGGTTCCAAGTGGGTCTGGAGTCCCCACATTCATAGAAATACAGTCCTTTAGACGAACCTTAAGGCCCATTAAAGTTCTAGAATTGATCACCCAAGGGTAACTGGGGAAGCCATTACTTAGGCTTACCATTTTCTTACCCCCTTCAGTTCGCCACTTAAAACGACGACTAAATAGACTAGTTGGCACACTTAGACAAGAATGTCTCATTCCATTCATTGAAGATCACTACCTACTCTAGGATTGCTGCTCAAGACATATGAGGACGAGCGTGGACAACATGATGCTTTGCTTGCATCTTCACAATCCTAGGTAGGGGACTTTACCCATCTTCGATTAGTGATTTTCTAATACATGCGTAAATGTATGTACATAAATATGTGTACACGTGTTTGCATGACCATATACTTAAAGGTGTATATATGTATGAGCACGTTTACATGACCATATACTTAAAGGTGTATATATGTATGAGCATGTTTACATGAATAAGTATATTGGGATAGGTGCATGCACATAGTAAATAGTACGTATGGTACATGTCCACAGGTTTATAGGTGTATGGGCACATATATACACATATATGCATAGGTGTACGTACAACCTTGTGTGCTTATAAGGGGGTTTCAATGGCCTCTATAGAACATCTTCAAATATTGGCGTATCACAACTATGAGGGCCTAAAGTTAACTTTAAACGTTTTCTGTGTCTTATTGGAAGATTTCTTGACGATGCAGGGCACTGTTTTTTTGTGTCTCGGAGTATCACCCTAAGCCAGCCTCTGCTTTCAAATCCCTGCCTACAGCTCCAAGAGTATTGGCATGTAGAACCTACTAACTACTCGAACTAATCAATTTAAATTCCAATCAACACATTATACACTATAATCAATTGAGCCTTTAAAATGTGTGTTGCATTTTGTTTAACAAGCATTGATAAAAAAACCTTTCAAAGCTGACATCAGAAGCATGATGTCTCAAAAATATCTTATTAAGATGTAAAACTACAGCTGTAAATTATTGAATAAAAATCCCCTGGGGACTGGGGTTAGCCTAAGCGGCGAAGGAGGGTGAGGAGATGAGTTAGGNACCTTCCATTCATTTTTTATTCCTTAAAACCCCCCCCCCCCCCCCCCCCCAAAATAAAATAAAAAAAGCCAATCAAAAAACATAACTCCACGAAAAGGGGGCCATCATCTGTTGTTGGCATAACCTAGGCCCAATTCCAATATGAACATCTTAGGCCTTGGTCATTGATACTTAAGGAAATTATCAGTCATTAGGAAGATGAGTACTCTCTCAAGAAAATAAAACTTTAGCCCTCCAAACATAGATTATGCACAGGAAATACTATTTTCTTGTTGCAAAGTATAAGTTCAGTCATAGCATATAACAAATGGTAGGAATGCAGCACAAACTCATGAGTCATGACAATTCTCCCAATAAACAAATAATGTAATGGGTATACCTGTTTGCACTGTTTCCTATCCCATAGGGTAAAGGCTGCATCTTCAACTGAGATGCATCGCTTCCAAAGCACAGACCCCCACTACTTGCTATTGAGTGCAAGGGCATGGTTTGGAAGCTCCCACTGTGGCTACGGCTCCCAGTCACTCTGTCTGACGTCGCAGTTGACAAAGATTGAGAGGTAGTTTGTGATTCCACAAGCTTTCTTGAACGGTAGCGACCTCGATTCATGTGTCGCTCGCAATACTTGGAGTCTGGATGTGCATCTTTGGAGCACCTCCACTTCTTGCCATCTGTCCTGCGACACCGCCCTGGCTCCGGATCTATTTTCTTCCCACAATAGGAAGAATAACTCACTGCAACAGGTCGATAAAAGTTATCTATAACATAAATCCCAGAAGTAGGACATGCATATCATAAAAACAATTTAATGTACCACTAGCATAGAGCATGTAATGAGAAAGACTACTTAACAAACTGGATCTATCTCAAGTCAAGACAAATGATATGACAAATTTATCCATTTTGTTACTGTATTCTGAGAATAGGCAGAAACAGTACAGATCATTCTCATTAGATTGCCTACTATAACCACCCCATATCTACACCAATTGGAGCATACAAAGTCTCATTTAAATTTCTTTTGACATTGCTCAGGTCCATAGCCTGAAATGAAGCAATAAAATAAAATTGAAGCTAATACCAAAATTTGCAGTAAAAGAAACCAATAATCAACAGAAAAAAATAGTGTGTATATATATATATATATATGCATAGTTTACCTACAAAAGGCTAACGTTTTCATTGTTTTTTAATGTCATAAAATAGATAATTGAATAATGATGACATTCAGGAAAGTTCTCCACAACCCAGATACTAGAACAGCATGCCCATCAAAGAGAACAATCAATCTATAAACCATGAATGATTTTTGGAGGAGAGAATTTGAGGAGCGTACAAGTGGGGTGGCGCAAGAAACTGGGGGACATAAGGTTGAAACTGTTGCGAATAGGGGCTAGAAGGTCAGGAGGGACAGGCAATCCTGCCTTGAGATACTTGAATACCAAAGCTTGATGTTCCATCTCCGCCCACTGCGCCACCGTGAAAGGCGGCGCGTGGCCTCCATTGCCCACCAACGACCCGCTCATTTCAGAGTAGAAGCTAAAAAAACAACCAAATCTTAGTAACGAAGCACCTGACCATTTAGATTAAGGAAGAATAGAGAGAGAGAGAGAGAGAGAGAGGGAGAGAGAGAGAGAGAGAGAGAGAGAGAGAGAGAGAGGCGGTTACCTTGGAGAGGGTGGGAGAGAAGAGGGATTTGGCCATATTCGTTGGGAAATGAATAAATGAGAGGGGAAAGAGGGTTTTGGACAGTATATATCTGTTATAGACTTTTAAGCCTCAGTCCAAGAGTGGTTTGATTAAGACAATCTCCTTTTTCACGATTCTTTCTTTTCTTCTATGCTCTAATTAACACACCTCATTTCTTCTCGCTTCACACTTCTTTCTTTTAATTAAAAAATGACAAATTTTTTTTTTGAGAAGAGATAAAGAAAAAAAAAATGACAAGTTTAATTCAATATAAAAAGACTATAAAGAATACAACCTTTTTGAAAGGTGTACATAGGTTTATTAAGTTAGAGTTTGTCTGACAATATTTTTAAAACCCTCAAAATCGCTTTTAAATAGTCAAACAAATTTTTACTTGTGTTTGATAAAAAAGAAAAAAAAATATTTTAGGTTATAAAAACACTAGAATATTTTTTAAAAAGATTATGTATTTCTAACAAAAATGCTTCTAATGAAAGTACTACTGAATAAAAACACTTCTTACAGAATCACTCCTTAATATCATAAACAAATACATTAGATAACCAAATAGAGTTATCTTTAACACACGCTTAAAAATAAAAAAACATAAGCACATTAATGGCCTAATTACTATCACAATACATGTGATTACACGTAACAAAATGAGAAGAACATAAGAGGCGTTGAGTGACCTCCAATTATCCCTCTTTCGGCATTATGAATAAGAGCTCCCAAAACCCGAACATCATAAGTAGCTTGGATAGCTCCAACAACATTACTTTCGACATAAACACCCGTAGTTCTAACAATATGAAAGAAAACCAGCCCATCTGATGAAGCCACCAACTTATCAGCATAAGAAGAAACTTGGGCATCAATGCGGGCATCAAATAGAAGGTGACACCCCCAAAGCAATAAAGGACACAACTTTAAAAAAAAAAAAAAAGGGAAAAAAGAATACCATACCCCACCTCGATTCTAGCCCCAGCCTCCTCCCACTTGAATGTATGGTAAGAGTAGCTGACCCTTGTTGTCAGTAATCAAGATACATTTTTGAACTTTGGTACCTATTGCGTTATTCACTATTGATTTACGATACTTGTATGAGTGAATGATTTTAAATTTTCAACTGAATACATAATTCGATTATTAATTTATTAGTATTGGTAAAAAAAAATTAAAAGAAAATAATGGTAGTGCTAGACGAAATCTGGGCCATTCAAAGTGATTTACGCCCAACTCAAAAAGTGCCATTTGCGTAACATATAATGACACTCTTACAATTGGAGGAAAAGAGAAAAATAAAGATATCTCCAGAAATAAGAATGCCTTAAAACAAATATATATCGTTTGGTTCCATTTATTTTATCTGATAATCCAGGTCATTGTTTAGAAAGCAACAGGAAAGCCAATATTGGAATAAAAACCAACACGTATTACATTCATAACCGACTGCAGAAAATGCCATTAGGTTATACCACACTTGCTCACCAATATAAAACCAAACAGCAGGGCAAGCACATAAGTTCAATTCTAACAAAACACTCCGGACAAATCCACATAACAGCAGGTGATACCACACATGAAACGGTTGATTATATATATGACCACGACCATTTCAATCATCCCACAACTTTCCTAGTATAGGTTCTGCCAGGTTGAATCTCTTGAACAGGCCTGAGATACAAGTTCCCAGACTCACCAATCCACTGGACTCCAGCCTTCATGGGAGGGGGACGCGGCTGCTGCCCCACAGACTGCCTGCGAGAACCAATTGTCATATTTGCCAGCTTCTCAGATGTATCCGAAACCCCACGTGCAACCCTTCCCTTGTTCACAGAGGCTGCTAACAAACATGGTTTTCTTGGTTAATTAAAAAGGCACTGACAACATGTATTTGAAAGAAAAAACAAAAGTAAGACCCAGAGCTTAAAAAACGAAGGTAAACCAAAAACCACAAAAAGAAAACCGAAGATCACATCCTCCCGATTAGTAAATTTCATCTGCAAAGTACATAAATATTATATCCAAATGGCTTTAAAGAAAGCAACACTATAGAATATCTATTAAAAAATAATCCATCTAGCAAAGAAACTTACTAGGACTGCTCTTCCCCGGGGGTCGATATTTTTGTTGCTTAGCAGAGCTCTTCAAATATTTATCGTTCTTTTTTGCATCCTTAAATGACAAAGTTGAAAAAGAATTACCAACAGTAATAGCAATTGTGGAATGTGTTTGTCTGGCACGGCACACAAAATTTAATAAAAAAGACCAAAGAAACCACTTCTGCTCTCACCTGGTTAACCATATCTAGTTTCCGCTGCACACCTGCAACAATATTTGTCACATAATGAGAATCTGTCGAGAGAATATATTAGTTCATTAGGGAGGGGGAGGGGGAGGGACGACATGAACCCAAATTACATTAAAGAAAATGCTATAATTTCCTTTTGATATCTCCGTTCAGGAGGAATTTTTTTTCTGAACCAAGAGTGATAACTATTAAAACCTAAGGGAAGACACCTGGTGGTGAAGTCCACCAAATTCAAGTACCCATTCAAGGGTTCGATCCTGGGCTGAGTCACCAAAAAAAATCTAAAAAAAAAAGGTTTCTACCACAATTACTAATATGTGTTTTTTGCTAGACTCTGCCATTGTTGCAATCCTTTAGAAGTAAAAATAGAAAAGACTCGTTACTGTACTTTAAAGAATGAAAACTGAATAGAACTTTTGTTGAAAAGTCAGAAATTAAGGTCTACAAGTCAAAATAACAATATTCATAATAACCTGTGGCTATAGAAGCATGCAATTTCGGAGAAGGAAAACTGCTAGTAAGCTTTGAATTAGATAAAGTCCCAGTAAATTTTCTAGCACATTGCTGCTCCAATGCTCCCCTTGTTCCAGCTGTGCAACAATGCAAATAAAATTATTTCCCAGATGAATCTAAATAATTAAATAAAGAACTCAAAGCTAATGCAATTCTGCATTTATCAGAAACAAACCATAAGGAGGTGTCCTAGCAACAGTTGATCTGGAACGGAGAGATGGTGGAACATAATAGCAACTCTGCCACAAAGAGGGAAGTGTACCTCAGAGTATGACAACACTTACAAAAATAACCATACATTAACCGAGGTTGCACTAATTATACTTTGTTACAAAACAGTACCTGAAAGAAAGGATGCTGGAGAGCCTCAGAAGCTGTTGGCCTCTTGGAAGGGTCCCAAGAACAAAGTGACTACATATTGAGAAGAGAAAAGCGAAATGGAAGGGCAAACAACAATAGCAGAAGTCAGTTGACTACATCATCTTTCTCTAATTTGATCTGATAACTAATAGATTATCCACTACTAGAAAATTCAAACTTATGTACAAAAATAGGAAAGCAGCTACAGTAAATAAAAAACAGGACTTACTGTAATAAGGCTGATTGCATGATCACTAGCTGATGGAATCAGTGCAGAAAGATGAACACCAGCAAACTGCAATGTTTGTGAAGAGAAACAAACATCCAACTTAGTACCCCCTGTTGTTTTTTTTTTTTTTTTTTTAATGCATGGGATAGATAATAATCTTATGTGGCCACTAATATCGGTAAATGAAGATAAGAATTACATCCAAAACTAGCATGCCGCTTCAAATTAACGTATATTAAAGAACCTTCATTAAATGAGATACAACAATCACAGCACTGTCTGCTATTAGTAACAATAATGTCCACAAGATTTTAGAAGTTTATGCACCTCAGACAACACAAGCACCAAGAATGAATGAAGAAAAGCAAGAAAAAACTGACCTGTGGGAATTGGTAGTTGATATCCCTTGCAAGACGAAGCCCATCAGCCCATGAATCCTTGGTTGGACTGCCAATTACACTGCATATTTTGTATATCTCATCTGCTTCACTGCAAGCATAATGGGAGGGGAAGCAAGGGTGAGAAGAACATTTGAGCTGAACAAACTTGTATATCATTTGCTTCTCCGGATCACACAAAAATTGATACAGTTCCAAAATGCTTTCCATCAATCATAGCAATAAAAAACGGAGAGTAAACAAGGAAAGCATACCTAACTCCAGGAAATAAAGGACGGAGAGTAAACAACTCAGCCATGATAGCACCCATTGCCCACATATCTGACATTTTAAACAATAAATTAACGCATTTAAGAAACCAATCCCTGATAATTTTTTAATTTTTTAATTTTTTAATTTTTTAATTTTTTTATTAAAAAATAACTACATTGATCACAATTTCATTCCCATCGACCACTCACCAACTTTAGAGCTATACAGGTATGACTGAAGCAGCACTTCAGGGGCTCGATACCTAAAATGTCCGCATTTTGGAGGTCAGTATTTAACAGAAACAAGTTTGCATCCGAGTAGAGATATATAACTACAAAAATAAAGAAACCATTTTAAAAATAAATAAAAAAATATACACCCACCAGCGTGTTGACACGTATTCTGTATATGGCGGTTGTGAATCAATTTCCCGAGCAAGCCCAAAATCAGCAATTTTGATTAGATCTTTGGTAACCAACAAGTTCTCTGCAAAGGAGTGAAGGTATCGGTGGTATTAAAACGAAGTCTGCTAGCAAAAGATGCAAACGCAATAGAAGATAAAGTGAAAAACAAGGACACACAGAACATAAATTGAAGAAACTAATTTAGAAAAGAAAACAACCACCCAAAAGAGTATATAAGGATCACTTCCTACATGATATTAAGAACACAGTAATAGAGCAATAATTGAAATTAAAGAAAACAACACAAATACAATTTGAAATTATTTTGCTACTTGAGCATTTAGAATCCAAAAGAGAGAGAGAAATAAACCCAACTGCAAGAAAGTATAGCAAGAGCATACAAGAAGCAATTCAAATAAGGCAACAAAAAAACACACACATTTTGGTGGATAGCACTTTGTGGAATGTGTGAATTAAAAATTTGGCCAAGTAACATGTTAAAAACAGACAAGCTGAAAGGATGCCAGAAAAGCTATGTCCTGCTTATCAAACAGCATGTACACTACTGATCCAAGGGGCCCTTCTACCATTTCAGAAGTTCAAAACTTTGGTTTAGTGGTCAAGGGTTTTTTTTCTTTGAAAAACAAAAATGAAGAGCTAATGAGTGGATTCTAAAGCTAGCATAAAAATCTTAGTTTTGAATTTGAGATTCTCTCTAAATATAAATCTATAACTCGAAACCATCAATGCAATTTGTCTATACCAAATTTCATTATCAAGGGTTTTCACTGGAATAATAAAATATAATATCAATTAATAAAAGAAAAGGAGCTAATCAAAATTTGGCGTCCAAAACCAACAGCAGCAGCCATTACAACCCCAAAGGAGAAGAATAAAGGGAAATTGGCTTGGACACCGATGGATATTGAAAGCAAAAAAAAATATATATATGCAACTGAAGGACAATTCTTCAACAAAATAAATTCAAAAGGTAAATAAGAGTACATGCCATCAGCCCTTGAATTTCTCAGCAAACATTTTACTTGCTCAACCAAGCTCATGTATTACAGTTGCAACAATTACCTGGCTTAAGGTCACGATGAAAATATCCACGCTGATGCATGTAAGCAAGGCCTTGAAAAACTTGAAAGCACCAATTTCTGACTTCAGCTTCAGGGAAAAGTTTTTCCTTATCTTTCATAAGTTGGTACAGGTTGAACTCCTGCAATGTCCATATGGCATTATAGTGATGACGCTCGTCAATAACATTATAGCAAACAATTGCAAGTTCAGAAACTATTCCGCTTACCATGTATTCGAACACAAAGTACAAGATGTCATTTTCTCTGATGACTTCCTTGAGCTTCACAATATTTGGATGAGTCATTCTACGCAATGACTGCATAAGAAGATACCCATGATATAATTTAAATATATTCAATCAAAATATATATAATTAAAGAGGACATAGCAAGTCAAACCACCTTAACTTCTCGTAGACTAACACACTCCTCCCATGAATGATATCTTTTCTTCATTTTTTTAATTGCAACCTGTAAAAATGTCCAATTGATTATAAGCAGAAGAAAATATAATTCATGAACTAAATTCTCAAGGAAATGAAAAACACACTTACAACTTCACCAGTCTGCTTATTAATAGCTCTCCAGACAGTCCCAAATGTTCCATCACCCACTTCCTTTATTAACTTGTACCTAGACAAGCCAAAAATTAATATATAGGATGAACACAAACAAACAAAATAAAGTCACACAATAAACAAACTTACCTCTCCATTCTTCCTGTGGAAGACAAAGCAGCTCTTTCTTTATTCAGTGAAAGCATAAAGACTCGTAAAAGATAAATGGCATTTATCTTAGAAGATGATCCTCAAAATACACTGTAGGATATAAACAACTGCCTTGCTGGTCCAGCTCAATCCACCATTAATTTTCTGAGGCAACATGCAAAAGCACAAAACCAGAATTCTTATGATGGATGGGCTGCACAGCCTTATTTATTACTAACTCCACGGCTTCAAGACAACAGAATGACATGGATGGCAAAAAAGGACAAGAAACACAGGACATATCGCCGCCAATTGAAAAACCAACCAGAATGACTGATCCCGCCAACAAGAAAGACTCCTAGCTCAAGATAATGTCACCCAAGGTTCAACGAACTTAACTAAAAGCTATCTCATCTATACTAAGTAGAAATAAGTGTGGAATCTTCAGCTAACAGATAACTTGCCACTTTTCACAGTAACCATCAGGAGCAACGGTGAAATAATAGCTATGAAAAAAACAGTCTGCACAGGTTTGGTTTGACGTAACTGATTATCTAATATTAACTATGTAGAGATCTTCAGTCACAGATTGGCAGACTATCCCTGTCATAAGAAAAATATGAATAAAGTTAAGGAATATTAAGCAGGCACTGGATAAATAAATAGATGCACAACATTTGATGTGAGATGTATATGCTATACCCCTGAAGAAGTTTTCCCAGAAATTTGAACTGGATGTTGTATCAGCAATGCACTATGCACTAAAGATCCAACACCTAACTTAGAAGTAACTAGCATCACGGCTCCTGTACTGATCATTTAAGAGAAACTGACCACTAAGTGCAATTAACAAAGGAAACCAGAAGAAAATCTCCAAGGACAAGAAATCTCCAGTCAAGCACTTCCTGGAAAGAAAAGACCCGGTACTGGTGGCAATTTGACCAGAGGCGTACTTGCTCCATGTCTTAAGAAATATATCAAAGCTAATTAGATCCAAGCCCGGCACACCCTGAAATTAAAATTAACAAATGCACATCAGATCAATCATGCAGACAAGATATAAATGAATGAATTACTGAATATCATGGCCACGCAAACCGAATCTCACAAAATATTGCACATGCAAATTCCACTATTAGAAAAAGGTAACAGTTACACCATTAATGCAGCTTCTTGATAGCTAGCACTTAGATAGAAATTACAAGAACTTACAGAAAAATTCAGACTCAAGACAAATAAATAACAGAAACCACATAATGACAAGTCGGGAAAACCAAAAATATAAAACGAACTTCCTTAATGTGTACTCCCATGAACACAACAAATCAGATAAACGCTGTATCATAAAATTACATCCAGAGAAAATTTATACAGTGCACACAAACTTTGCTGTTTCATTGTTCATATGCATTCCCAGGCCACTAAACTGAATTAAAATACTTAAGCAAAGACAACAATTATGAAAATTCCATGTGACAGGATAAGCTGAAATCGCAAAGGAACATCAGGGACCTCAATGAGATGGTCATAAATATTCAAACAAGAATATGTATAACTGCTAAGTCACCAGAACGAGATTTAATGCAAAATTGGATTACAGGGATCCAAAAGCAGTACTTAGTAATTTTGGTTGCCGAATACTTTGAGGTACATATGAAAACAACGCTGCATTACACTATCAACTAAAACTGTAACATCTCTATAGTGACCAATAAGCAACAAGTATACAACATTAGCCGAAAAAAAAAAACAAGGAGCATACAATCAATCAGAGATTTACAACATAAAAATAAAACTCAAAATTACCAATTCGAGTTAGGATTAATCACAACCCTTAATAAACCAGACGTAAAAATCAAATTTTCAAACTGTGTAGTATTTTCCTTTACAACAATTTCACACCAAACAAAAAATTTGTAATCGAAATCGGAAAATCAAATCCAGACGAATAAGTTAAACGAGAAAAAATCTAACCCTAATTTCAGAAAACCCAGAAAACATGGAATAAAAGCGAATTAGAATATAAATCGAATTATGAAACAAATCGAATAAAGTCAAATTGTAAACGAATCGAATAAAAAGAAATTGAATAAGAAATCCATAAAAGCAAATTACAAAACAAATATTAAGAAAAAGAAAAAAACATTAAAAGGAAAAAAGGGGATCAGATCTGAGGAAAAGGAATCGAACCTGAAAGCCAAGCGGCATAACCACCGTCGCCAAGGACGGGAAGAGGTGGAATCCAGAGTTTCTGTTATGCGAAACCGACTTTGCCTAAAACCCACCGAATTCTGATTTGTGAGAGAGCCAAGACTTCGTGCTAACCAAGGAATTTACCTAATTTATGCTTGCGTTTCGATTATTTATAGCTCCACTCCTACGAACTCCAGAACCAAAGGGTATTCTTGTAATTCTCTGGACGGTCCTGACTCCTGATCTCTGGCCTTTTAGTTGGCTCCTCTTTCTTTCTTTTGTTTTCTTAATTATATTTTCTCAAAAAAAAAAAAAAAAATATCCATCTACAGTATTTATCTTCTTCTATCTACTATTTTAAAAAGAATAACGAGGAGTAGGGTTAAACATTTAAAACTCCAAAACTACCCCCACTTAAAAAATTGACACAATTGAATAAAAATGTTTCAAAAGGATAAAACGGTAAAACACAAAATTGAAGACACGTTCAATTGCCGTTTATGAAATTTTTACAAAATGCCCCCACCTAAAATTAAACTAAAAAAACAATCTAATGTAAATAAAGGGTAAAACAGTAAAAGACATGAGGTAAACTCCAAAATTACCCCACCGTCGACCCCTGCCTTCTCTATTTTTTTCTCTCTCTTTCTCTCTCTACTGTGCGTGAACGTCATCAGACCCAAAGGGGTCGGCAGCTTCGCTGACCACTAGATCGAAGGCTTGCAAAGCCGCTGACACCTCTTAGATCTGAGAGCATTCCCGCCCAGTAGAGAGAAAAAGAGATAGAGAAAGAGGCAGAGAAAGACAAAGAGAAGGGTCACCACAGTCGTATATTAAGACATCTTAAATCGTTCTTTAAAAATTTTAGTTTGTAACTCGAAGCATTTTAAGTATTTATAACTTTGGCATTGAATATTGTACCTAGCTAACAACATCGTAAGTTATATCATGACATTTGTCAAATCATACCCTAAAATTTCTCAAGTCCTGCTTTTGGACATCTCAAGTCGTTCTTCAAAGCATTTTAAGTCGTTTTTTGAAAATTTCAGTTTGTAACTCGATGCATTTTAAGTGTTTATAACTTTGATGCATTGAATATTGTACCTAACAACATCATAAGTTATGTCATGACACTTCTCAAGTCATACCCTAAAGTTTCTCAAGTCCTGCCTTTGGGCATCTTACATTGTTCTTCAAGGCATCTCAAATCGTTTCTTAAAAATTCAAGTTCGTATCTCGAGTCATTTTAAGTGTTTATAACTTTGATGCATTGATTATTGTACCTAACAACATCGCAAGTGATGTCATGACACTTCCTGAGTCATACCCTAGAATTTTTCAAGTCTTACATTTGGGCATCTCAAGTCGTTCCTTAAAAATTTTAGTTCGTAACTCGAGATATTTTAAGTGTTTATAACTTTGATGCATTGAATATTGTACATAGCTACATCGCAAGTCATGTCGTGACACTTCCCAAATCATACCTCAGAGTTTTCAAGTTTTGATTTTGGACATTTCAAGTCATTATTTGAAAATTTTAGTTCGTAACATTTTAAGTGTTTATAATTTTGATGCATTGAATATTATACTTAGCGACATTGCAAGTCATGTCGTGACACTTTCAAAGTCATATCCTAAAGTATGTCAAGTTCTGCCTTAGAGCATTTCAAGTCGTTTCTTAAGACATCTCAAGTCATTTTTTGAAAATTTCAGTTCGTAACTCAAAGCATTTTAAGTGTTTATAATTTTGATGCATTGTGTATTATACTTAGCGACATCGCAAGTCATGTCGTGACACTTTCCAAGTCATATCCTAGAGTATGTCAAGTTCTGCTTTAGAGTATCTTAAGTCTTAGCTCAAAACATTTTAAATGTACGTTTACAACTTTGATGCATTGAATATTGTACCTAGCGACATTGCAAGTCATGTCGTGACACTTTCTAAGTCATACGTACCCTAGAGTTTCTCAAGTCATGTCTTTGAGTATCTCAAGTTGTACATTAGAGTATCCCAAGTCGTTCATTGAAAATTTTAGTTCGTAACTCGAGTCATTTTAAATGTTTATAACTTTGATGCATTGATTATTGAACTAAGTGACATCGTAAGTGATCATGTCTTAATGCTTCAATAATTTTGAAGAATAACTTGTCTGCCCTGTGATAGGGGCAGACTTGTGTAACGGTAGAGAGAGAAAGAGAGAAGGAGATGAGAGAGATAGAGAGAGAGAGATACCACAGCTGGTATCCCTGGGGCAGATAAGTCCCTCTCATAATTTTGTAGACGTTTTATTTGTCATACAATTACTACCCTTAATTATCTATTATATATATTTTATCTCTTTTTGACATTTCTATAAAAGATATAAATTTTACATAATAAAATATAAATTGAGCTACTTTCAACGCAAGAACATGCAATAGGTATTCACAATTAGTTCTAGTTCTAAGGAGCCAAAATGTAGGAAGAATGAAATTTATAACTTTTTTTGTATTTATTCATGTATATATGTGGGCATATACGTGCATGATGTGTGTGAGGGAGAGATACAATTTTTGATTCTGGCACTCGATCATCAAAACAATACAATCAATAATAGGATTCTAAACTCCATTCAAAGGAGTAAGACTGTTGATGATAACATCTAAGAGAGATTAGTGGCGACATCTTTCCAGCAGACATGCACCAAAACCAGCAACGTATGCATTGAAGGGCCTCATTTTGTAAGAAACGAATTGATCACAGTGTACAATACAGTGTAGAAAACCTGTAGAAACTCTTTTGAGTGTAGAGTGTATCTTTGCGAGTATAAGGCGTATAGGAATTTTGTGGGATTTAATTTCTTCACATACCATCGCAAGATGTGAAACAACACAAGAGAGTTTTAATGCTGCAGGGTGTATATGCATTCTACTACATATTCCGTAACTTCTCAAAATGCAATCAAGTATATTATAGAGCCAAAAAATTCTAGGATTTGTAAGGATTATATTAGGGATGTTAAAATCATCATATGGAATAGGAGAAAGAAGAGGGTGGAAAGGAAGAGAGCAACGACAAGTGTCATCTGCATCCACTAATACATGCATAATGATCAATACTACTATAATAAAAACAAGTCTCCTTCTGTCCATGGCTTCTCTCCCATGTGAAAGTTAAGCACAAAACCATAATATATTTATAAGATCTAAAATTCTAAATCGATCTGTAATCAATGATGCATTAGTTGCTTGCTTTTATTTCAAAATAATGATACTTATTTTTTGCATAGTCAAATTAAGGATACTATAATCTAATTTATCATCATTAAAAAAATCGTATTTCAAACCAAAAATTTTAATTAAGTGGAGAGTACGTCTTTGAGAATGGTGACATTTGGTAATGCATGATAAATAGGGATTTTAATTCCAATGTCTTTTAGACAGAGTCATAGAGTTATCATGTCTCTTGGTTGGAATCATGAGTTCCCAAAAGAGTTGTCTGGCAATAGCCACCACTCCCATGTACTCTTCAATTACTAGAAGTAATTAAGTTTATCAATTTGTTAGAGTTACTCTAAATCCTAAATTATATTTTAGAATTAACATTTTGTTTAAAGTCTAAAATTGACATATATTCTTGGTAGTTAGAGAACATATAGAATGCTTATACAATAGTTGTCCACCTCTTGGTCTTGGGGGATATTCGGATGCTTTTGTTGGCTCACATTTGTTGGGTCATTGAAAAAAGAGTGATCCTAGCTTCTGACTCCTCTTTAAGTTAGCATACTTGGATCTGGAGTATCTCGCAAGAAAGTAATGTCCTAAGGAATGCTTTTTTTTTGTAGGGTTTTCCAGTTTATCCTTGAAGTGTTAGCAAGGGATAGCTTTTTCCTCATTCCTTTAGGTAGTTGGGCTCTGGTGGTGGATGAGCGGATGCTTATGATGGTTAATTGAAAAGGGTTAAAGGGCAAGGGACTAAGGGAGTGAGGAAACAAAAGGTATGTAAGTGAATAATGCTTATAGATGCTGGAGTTTGTCTTACGAAAGCTAAGTGAAGGTTGTGGCAAAAAGATTCTTTGACAAAAGAAAATGGATAGAAGAAGTAGAATGGTTCTTCCATATGCATTGTTGATTACTTTATTTTGTAGCCTGGCTTTACTTGGGTTGTGACATCCTCTTTATAAAAGATTAGATGGTTGAAATTT
Organism: Dryas drummondii; assembly: GCA_003254865.1. Classification (NCBI taxonomy): domain Eukaryota; kingdom Viridiplantae; phylum Streptophyta; class Magnoliopsida; order Rosales; family Rosaceae; genus Dryas; species Dryas drummondii. The sequence goes on along the minus strand of QANW01008183.1, from coordinate 245,236 downwards.
TGGCCATGGCTTAAGATGAGAGTATTATGGGCCTTTGGGCTGTGTTTCAGTTGTGATGCACTCCCATAGGCTCCTAGGTTTCGGGCCTGTTGTCTTAACTTAAGACCCATAAAATGAATATTTGAATTCTAGTCTTCCGATATGTGGGGCATTAAATATGGGCCTGGATAATTAAGAACTAATGTCCAAATTAAATTAGTTAAGCTCACAAAACCAAGTTGGGCTTCTATTCTATTTAAGTTAAAGCTAGAACAAAAAATAATTATTCAATTAATTTATCCAAACACAATGGACCACCTGTGCCACGTGTCGAGCCCCTATTCAAGCCATGTCACTCAAACCCACACACTCCACTTGGTCCGAGAAGAAAATTACCATTTTGCCCTCCAACCCTAGTTTACGTCGGGTGCTCAAGCATGCGAAATTAACAAATAAACAAATAAAATAACAATGGTAATAGAAATTAAAACACAAACAAATTAATACTAACACATATCACATAAATACATGGCAAACCCAAATCGATTTTATCCATATATACAAAATAAGTATACAGTCACTGCTAGCCATCAAAAGAAAAGTCGTGTGACCCTAGAGGTTAGACCTAATAGTAATAGTAAGTGATACCGCAAAAAAAAAATCATAATAAAATTTTACCGGGTATCACACAAGCTAAGTATCATACATTAGTGTATTGATACACCAATTTTCTATATCGATTGAGAGTATTGTCATAAATTACTGGACAAGGATCTTGACAGGCAAGTGAGACACTACCAAGAATCACAATGAATAATAGCGAGTTTGGAAAGACATTAGCATATTTGGCAAACAACTAAAAATGGCTACACACACAAATAAGTGTAAGAGTTTAGCTTGCCAAATGAACATATATAATCTATCAATAGACATCAAGGATTTATTGATAGTCGCAATTAAAATTGCTCATCTGCATTCATCAATTAATAGAGTATTAGGGACTCTATTAATCAAGCATACAATTAAGCATATAAGCATTTTGAGCTGGTAGAGGAATAACCATTTGTCAATAATCAAATAGTTCTATTTGATTGAACGTGCACACGGATTAATTATATATATATATATATGACTTTGAGTGAGCCAAAGTGACATGATAAATGATATGTGATGTATGACATGAGGATTGTTGAAAATATATGGGAGTGGGCTTTACGAGGTATCCTACAAATAATTTTATATGTAGAATCTTATATAATAGAGCCTTGAGTCTTAGTCTAATTCCACTATACATAAAGAGCATTTTGGACTAGAGAATTGACAATTACATATATATATGTATAAGATTTACAATCTCCCGTATATATGCAACACTTCCATCCAAAAATAAATCATATTCATTTTATGCTAAAGGCGTATTACCATGATTTCCTTTTCCACTCATAAGTAATAATTTTTATAAATGTATCATGCTTATTTATTACATTCAAATTGTCACGAGGACTTACACTTTTAACAATAAAGCATCAATTGATAATCCATACATGTTATTTGTATTATTACAATTTGTATTTCTTTATAATAATAAGAAACACCAAATAATTCTTCAAGTTTGAAGTGTTGAAGGCTAGTATATAGAAAATATTTTGATATTTATTCCAAATGCTAATTAATAAGAACATCTAATGGTTCATCGTGCAACTGTTGTAGCAGGTTGTTACATAATCTTCCAAATTGTCCCAATCTGCCAATCAAGAACATATATATATATATATTAAATTTAGTAACTTAATTATTGAGAAAATTTTTTATAAGCATGAAAAGAATGAATTATTAGATTGCGAGATTTTAATTTCAAAAAAATAAGTTTTTTGTAATTCAATGACTCACTATTTTCATGCTTATATTTCTCATATTTATAATGAGCATTTCATGTTATATTTCTAATTGATTTAATTACTTTCACAAACTATTTCAAAAGAGTAAATTAAATCAATATCAATAGCCAGCAACGAGGAGCATATGTATACCTCGACTTATATTTTATGTGCTAATATTGTATTTAAAACATGAACATGTCTTTAAGATTTAATTAGGCTAGATCTTTCGGGTTTAAAAATTTGAGTGCATGTTTCGGGTCAAAATCACCACCCATATTAATCAAGAGAAGTTTCAATCATTTTTTTCGTCATGAAATATTAATAAAACCAGCAAATCAGCAATACTTTTTAGTATGCTTGGAGTTTCGTGTAAAAAAAAAAAAAAAAAAATTTATTCTCAGAGACTTTTCTTAACAGTACGTTGACAATCAAAACAGCACAATGAAGAATTACCACGTTCAATTTTTGTATTCATGCATGCATTTATTGGTGCATGTACGTAGGAAGTAATGAGTTAATTAGAAAAATTACCACGTTCAATTTGGCCGCTCATCATAACAGCACAATGAAGAGTACAAGCATAAACAGCATCAAGAGCACTTTGATTGTTGTTAGAGTCCGAAAGAGGACGCTGGCTACATCTTTTTTCCACAAAACATGCACCAAAACGAGCAACGTATGCACTGAAAGGCCGTATCAGTTTGTTGGTAGACAATTGACATTGTAAAATGCATCGAAGAAAATTTGCAGAAGTTGTTCTCACCACAACCTCCATTTTTCTGAGTATATTGCCTATATGAATCTTAACAGGCTTAGCATGCTGGCATGCAAGACTTAGATGCGAAACCATACAAGAGGCGAGTAACGCATTAGGGAGTGCATGTATTCTACTACATGCTCCGAAACTCTCCATAACGCAATTAAGAACATTATAGAGTGAAAACATTTCGGAATTTCCAAAGATTTTAGGGAAAAAAGTATCATGTGGGTGATCAGGAAGATGATGAGAAAGAGGCTGGGGTTGGGGTGAAGGGGAATAAAGGGAAGTGTCATCAGCATGCACTACAACTAACACATGAATAATCATTGTTAATATCATCCAAGCCAGTCTCCCTATCCCCATTGCTATATATTATCTTTTATGCTTAGAATCGTAAGTTATAAAGTACTAATTTATACATGAACATTCATGCATGAGTTTCTTGTAATTAATTCATTTAAAAATATAGCATATATGCTTAATTAATTTTGGTATGTCATTTATCCTTAATTATGTACAAGAGTCTTATTTCAACGAAGACAATTATAATTTAAGTGAATGGACTTTGAAAAATGGTGACGGTATATGCAAAAACATGGTTCAAAGTGTCTTTTAGCCATTCTCATGAGTTATCATGTCTCTTCGTTTGGTTGGAATTATGAGTTATAAGAGTTGTCTTGCAATAGCCGTCACTCGTCCTTTACTCTTGCATTTGTCGGCAGAAAAGAAGTTTCATCATTTTGTTGGAATTTTACTATAAGATATATGGTGTGCTTATGTATGCCTAAAGTGCGCCACTAGCTGTTCTTGACCTGTATGTCAATTAGTAAAATAAAAAAAATGAGAAAGTAAATTTTATTGATGATATTTGATACGTGAGTCCTATATCCATTGACATAGAATTAATTCTAAGTTATTTGGGATTTGGATTTTTTTTTTTATTTAGTAATTGAATTTGAAATTTTTTTTTTTATTTTTTTTTTAAGGAATGAGGGATGGATTGACAGATTGGACATAAAATGATAAATTGGAACACGAGAAGTAGAGAACAGTAGCAAAGTCGGACAAAATAAATTTTAGGAAGTGATGTGAGATTCGAATTAAACTTTGAGTGGCAAAACATATATTAAGGCTATCATTAATACGTAAACAGAAGCAGCAGATTTCATTAAAAAAAATCACAAGCTGTCAGGATCGTACTTCCCAAACCCCTTGCATATTTTCAAAACATTAGGCATCCTTAGAATACAGCTTGACATGAAAGGAAAACAAATGATGAAAAATGGGTAAAAAAAAAAAAAAAGAAAAGGAAAAAAGAAATTATACCAAGTACATGTTGAGACCTTATAAAGAATATATCTATACGAAAAGCCCTGTAAGTCAATTAAACCACCTTATTGGGTAACTGAGACTTGAATGATAAATTTGAATACTCATGGCTTCTTATAGAATGAACTAATTCTCTGTGAATGGTATTGACTATTGAGCATGCTTCTTTCGCTTCTATCCCTATTTTCGGCCCTCCAAGAGATCAACTTGGTTTGGGTTTCTATGTGTTCATCATCTGGAACTCCGGTTCGCTGAATACCAGAGTTTTTTCTGGCACACCAATACTTTCTCCTTCTCTATGCCATACTCAGTATCTTCTTTGTGACACCCCCATCTCATTCCTTTGGCAATAGTCGCAACAGCATCCGCAAAGTAGCTGGATTCTCGAACTACTGCATAGCCACCGGGGCGCAGGATTCGGTCCATCTCTAAGAGCACGTGTTTCATTTCACATCTGCCCAAGTACCATCATTAGAAGTTTAGAACCATTTACAGTATAACCTTAATGTTAAATTCACAGTGAATGCTGTCACATCTATTATCCATCATTATAACCTTAATGCTATTCAAGTATTTCAAACATCAGTCAGGCAGCACCATTATCTGATAACTAAGAAAATGAAATTCCTATCAGAACAAAAATGTACTAACAAAAAGTTATTCTCTAATAAGGTCTTTAAATAAGATCATGTTTGTTAGTTTTACCATTATTTCCAAAAGCCTAAGCGCCTCTTTTGCAGGGATCCGAACCTAGGATCTCTTGCTCTATAACCATGACATTTGTTGATTTACCACTATTCCCAAAAGTTAAGTTCTTAACAATCATTTATATTTTAACAGACTTATTTCTCAACCATAACATCATATATGGACAGCAGAGCCGAGATACATACGGTGGATGAATTTGTCTGAATACATCACATCCTCAGCAATTCGTATATCATGTAATAGCTTAGAAACATGTCCTGATTTAAAAACCTTATTAGAGAATAATTTACACACACACACATTTATATACATGAAGAAATCTTACACTTTCCAGGTTATCTGGGTCACACAATATGATATCTGAAACTTATTTGTTGCAAGGAAACATACTCATTCTATTATTCCTAGGGCTCAAGATAATGTAACCCCTATTGTCTTGCTATGTCAAATTATGCAAGAGTGCATAGCAAACCTAACATCTAAAATTAACTAGCTAGTCCAATACGCTAAATTAATATCAGCATTCATAATATACTCATGCACCTCACAAAAGAAAAACAATACATGGAGGCCCATTTTTAAATACCTGTGGCTTTCTGCAGTAAAGAGGCCATCAAGATGTAGAAGATCATAAGTTCGAGGATATGTTGAAAAAGCTTCACACCTGCCAAAACAGAAAACAAATAAATTAACACAAAGAAAGCTTGATGTCATAATAATGACCACATGAGAGGTCCATCAAAAGTATTCTGTTCATGCATATCAAAGCTTCAATGTTTATATAATAAGTCAATTCAAAATTACCAATCATGGTAAGTTCCAATAAGGCCCCGATCATAGACCACAGCCAGTGTATTTGGAGCATAGGAAGAGACCACATTCATGACCCACAAGGGATCATCAATCGTTGCTGCGGCAAAACCTCCATATACTGTATTCATGTCCATAACATTTCTGATCTTATCTGTTCCAATTGCAGGGAGCAACTTCTTGTAGTGCTTCAATCGTACCTTCCACTTGCTGTCATCATGCTTGAAAGCACTGGCACTCCCACCATGAACATCAGAAATACGTTCAGGTGCAGCATGCAACCGCTCTGGCCATTTAGGGATGGAATCCAAAGCTGACCTTTTAAGTGTTGGGCTTGGAACGACAACACAAGAGCGTAACGGAGTGTACCATGCTGAATCTGGTTCAAGGCTATCATCACATTTTGGAGGGTAGGAATCTGGCTCAGCAAGTTTTTTGTAGCAACTATTATCTGACAATTTCTGCCAAACAGCAATATCATCCTTTTTGTTGTACAATTTGAAGCACAATGAAGTTAGCAGATCTTGCAACTTCTCATAATCTGATTTCTGCTCTTCTATAGTTGTGTTCCATCCACGCCAGCGGTTTTCGTAGTTGACAGGTGGACCAGACAGGACCCAGAAACCTCCAGGACGGAGTATACGATGAACTTCTAGGAGGTAAATTCCACCTGACAGCAGGATAAAAGCCATTAAGACAAGTGGTACAAGATGACTGAGTTGGTGCTAAATACCATTATCTACCACAGTTTTTCTTTTAAGCATCTCCAAATTCCTAGAAAAACAGTGAAAACAATACAGATACTTATAGACTAACAGGAAAGTTCTGCAAAACTAACATTGCATACACCTTGGTCAATATAGTTCAAGCGTGCTGGGATACATTTTATGTTAATTTCCATATGTATGTTTCTTATTGTTGAGCTAGCAGGTAAAAATGCAATACATCACTGCTATTAGATAACATGATCCATGCATTCCCACTATGCTATGATGAGATATTATTTAAAAACTGGTTCCAGCTGGACATTGAGCTCTATAAACTTAATTATATTCTCTAGAATTCAAAGATTTTTGATAGCAATTTGATAGATAAATTACCAAATTCCGTCCATGGGATGAGGCATCTTGAGCAGTGAGCCATATCAAATGAGTTTGAGGGGAAAGGAAGCCTCTGTGTAGAAATGATGCCAAGAATTGCTGGAATTCCACGTTCCAATGCAAACTGAACTTGAGCTTCATGATTATCTCTTGGGGCGAGCGAAACTGTTAAAATCCCACGATCTAACAAATCACCACCCCAACTTGCAACCTAGAAATAATCAATTAAAGAGATTAGCTAATGTAATTTCTTACAAATTGAATTATTTAGAGCCAACATTAATTTTAATTATCACACTCCAACCTTCCAAAACAGTAAACGCAGCTTTAAGAACCATAAGAAATAGATTTTAGATAGTGAACAAATTACAACCACGAAAAATTAAAGCTACAGATTAAATTTCAACTTACATCATTGACTAAATTATGCTAAAATAAGCACCATCCTGATAGTAAATAGTAAAGGTAACATGTGTTCACCCACCAGAAAGTTTCATTTATATCTTACCATAAAAAATTCTGGAAAAGTAAAATAAGATGAAAATTGGACTCACCCCACAACCAGTATCAATGGCAGTTCGAACAGTCCCATCTTTCATTTCTGGAATAAGATCTTGCATTAAATCAACATATGCAGAAACGCCTCTAGGAAACATAGTTCCCCCACCAGGAAAGTGAAACTTCTCCCCTTCTTTTCTCAGCCAATTCTGATTAGATTTCTGCTTGTTAATCCAATCATATGGCACATTCCTGAAATCAGATCCGCAAAGTAAACTTGGAGACACTTTAAAATTGGCAAATTTTGAGCATACGTAGTCCTTTGACAACAAATATCATAAATAAACTATTAAACTATTTACCTGTACCAACATTGATCCCTGCTATTGGGCCATCTGATTGGAAACTTATACCCATCTGGAGGTGGAACTAAGCATTCCATCCTTTCAAATACTGGAGGGCAGTGGCGTTCCAGGAAAGTAAGCCGATGAACACCATACTTTCTCCACCTCTGTACAAAAACATGCATAATTTCCATCAAAATTTGACAAACATCTAGTGGTGCCCAGATTCCAAAAGGCCTATAGTACCATAAGATCAATGATTAAGGAAATACCCTTGGATCTGTGCACGGAGTGTAGTCTTGATAGTCACTGCTGCATTCAGCAAAGGTAACAGCTTTTATTTGCAGAGGAGCCGCAAGTGACTCCTTGGAAGGTTGAACTGCCTTTCCGACATCTTTGACATCCTCAGCCTCAAATTTGCTCTTCTCAGAACAGAAGATTCCACCAAGATAGAATGAAAACCCGCATAGCACAAAAAAAATGAGTGTCTTGGAGAAAACCCTGGAACTTTTATCTGTTTGGGAACCTGGTTTTCCATCTTTATGCTTCATCATCTTGGAAATTATTAACTATCTGCAAAGATACAAGACATATTATATATCTTCTTGTAGGTGGAATAATAATGCTGATCTGCTAAGAAGTAGTTGAAGTAAAGAACACTATGAAACTTCAAACAGCCGCTCAAATCAGGCTGGTCATAAGCTTCACAGGTTTCTTGCTTCCCCATGTCATCCCATATATCAAAGTAAAGCATCACAAATCAGAGAAGTGAAAAGAGTAGTAAATGCACTACACTAATTCTAACTTCACACATTCCATTTATCTTTAATGCCTTGCAATTATTGTCTGCATCCTGTTAATTAGATGGGTATCCTAAATCTCTTCAGAAAAATAAATGCACTGATCCATAAATGCATATTCTACATTTATGCAACAACTTCAATAAAAGAGTAAAACATGAATTTAGTTAAAGAAGGAAACCCATCAATCAATCTTATTCTTAAACATGGGAAGCACAAATTAAGATGTGGATCGCACACTGGAAAAGTGCAGCAACAGTTTCAGACTCAATTTGCTTGGATAGATCCAGATCCAGCTCATGGATAACAAATCCACTCATTGAACCAAAAGTTAGGGAAGTGGAAAAGGTTGAAGCAGCTTTCCAGAAAGAAAATAAATAAAAAAATAAATAAATAATGCAAACCCAGTGGTGAAATGTGAATAAGATTAAGATCTGATAGCAACCACCGACACTTTCTACTTTCCATGTTAACCTCCTTTTATGCCTCTCACATGACAATGGGGCCAACCCTATCAAACTCTGCCGTCCCTGACAAGGTCTCTCTCTCTCTCACCCCACCAAGGCACCAAGTCAAAAAGGCCAAAGAACCATGGAAATCAAAAGGGAAAATAAAGTGAGAAAGCATTAAGTAAATTTCATCATTTTCTTGAAGCGTAAGAAACGTTTTTATGCATGACTCAATTGTCACTGCTTGCCAATCAGCTGCTTCCTTTATGAATCATATCGAAGGAAAGAGACAAACAAAGCTACATTCATCCAATGCATACCCACCAAAGCATACCATGAAATTCACCTAAATTTTGCAGAAACAGGGCAAACCAACCAAGAAAAAAAAAATGTTGAAAGCAGATTACATGCAACCAAGACACTTCATGCAAAAATAAAAGAAAAAAGAAAGAAAAAGAAAAATCTTACATACCGGTCTTGTCAATAACAGAATTTACCAGTCATTGCGTGAAAACAGAAGATCAAAGAGAGCAAGAAAGGCAATAGAATTAGATTTTGAAAACAAAAGAAAAAGAAGGTAAGAAATTAAGCATTTGGTAAAAGTGAAGACCACGTGTGATTATGGTCATCCAAAAATAGGAAATTAAAAGAGAAAAAAGAGGAAGTGTGGACAAAAACCAGATCTATCGCGCAAAAGAAAGGAAGGGTAAAGCCATTAAGAACAAGATCGCAAATGGGTTGACGAAATTGCGGAAGAAAAGGCCAAAGAAACAAAAGCAAAACAATGGTATGAGATCGATCTGAAGGAGAGAGCAAGTGACACTAAAACAGAGTAAGAGAACAAGTTGACGAGAGAGAAGAGGGAGGAGTAGTAGTAGTACCTTCGTTTTTGTTTGTATGTATAGTCAGAGAGACTATTATTATGTGTGTATCTGCAATTAATCTGTGTCTCTGTGAAGAAATTAAAACCCAAAAGAGAAGAGAAATGAGAAAAGTGAAGAAGGAAGGAGGATATGGATATGGATATGGATATGGCAAGAGGTGGGATCTCTCGGCCTCAAATGCGGAGCTAAACCATATATTTATATATAACTACACTACTTGCTTGCCTTCTGCTTCGCTGTCCCCTCCCTCCAAGCCTCTTGCTTGTTTCTCAACTTCGCTGCTCTTTCTCTTTAATTCTCTCTCTCTCCCCTCACTCCTCTGTCTTTTTTTATTTTCTTTTTCTTTTTCTTTGGCTAAATAGTAGCCACTTTTTCTTACCTCACGATAAGAATTTTCTTTTTTCTTTTTTCTTTTTCGTTTTTTTTTGTTTTTGATAAGGTTATGATAAGGAATGAACGTATAAGTATAACCCATTCATTTACAGTTCCCCATCCAACCAAACGGTTTATCTGAACTCGAGTTTCAAAAAATGTTATTGAGTTGATGGGGTTTTCTCTTTAGAGTTTTTCAAAAATGAAAAAAATTAAATGATTTTAAAGTATCATGTTTATGCCTTTTTAATAATTGTTTGCACAATGAGTATAGACGCTAATCACCAATAATTATGTATTACGGTCACTATTCAACAAAGCCCACATTGTAAAACACAAAAAACAAAATGTGTGTACAAAATTCGGTGCCAACGCATTTTTTTTATTTATATGAATTAAATTATCATCGATTTTTCAAAGGAGGACAGAATTATTATTGCGTTCTTTTTATTTTGGGCTTTTAAAAAAAAGCTTGTTTACATTAGCCCACTAAATAATTTCAACTCGTATAGATTGGTCCATTACAAAATTAATCTTGTTAAAATATGTTACAAAACGTCAAAACCAACTTGTTTTAAATTAATCAAAAGTCGCGTCATAATCAAAATGAAGCACCTATATCAAAATTGGTAAATGGGTGCTTCGTAATCGGCCTTATATTAATCTTTTTATATTTGGCATCAATAAATGTATTTCTAACTGTAATACTTTAATAAAAATTCACTGTGTTAATTTTGTTAGTTGACATTTCTCATATAATAAGTTATGTACAATCACATTAAACCTGAAGAGGTATTAATGTGAATTTTAAAAATTAAATGATTATGTAAAAGCATGTTTTGTGTAAATAACCAATTCAATACAAACCTGTATGCAAAGTTGCAAGAGTCACTAGACCAGTAGATGGTGATTCTATTTACTTTTTATAAACGCAGACAAAGCATTTGTTGAAAATGATATTTCAAGAACTGTTTAACTGATTACTAGGAGCTGGTCATTCCATAATTAACATAATTGACTATTATTATGTCTTTGACAAAAATTTGATCCCACAAATCTCAACAACGGCAATTGGCAAGGCGTGTGTTTCAATCCTAGCAAAAAGAAAAGGCGGGTGATTTAGCTTGCTTGTAAGTTGTAACAAAAATATAGTGTAATTACTGCATAGTCCTCGCCATGATTTGCTAATTGCTATTGTGTCTTTTGTACGAGCACCCGCAATTTTAACTCCAACTTAATTGTGAGTTGTGACGGTGCCGCTGTTATTTTTATTTTTTTTGTCTGAGTGCCGCTGTTAATTTAATACAAGTGAATAAGGTGACACATAGACAAATCGACAATGCCGTGTTTCTTCAGCAAAACAGACCATTTTTAAATTTATTATTATTTTATTTATTTTCTTTGGTGTTTGTGGAGAAGACCTGCTCCTATTTGAATTAATTTTAGGAGGAGAGCGGTGGGGAGTTGAGATCGCACAAAGCCACAAAGTCAGAGAATCACAAGGTTTCTGACTATTTTTATATTAATTCTTTTTCTTTTTTATTTTATTTTGTTTTGTTTTATTTTATTTGTTTGGTAGGAATTAGGATTGATTGATTATTACTGTTTCTCATTCGCCTTTGGTCAACCAATCCTCATTGTCAACGTCAAGTTCTGTAGTTTAAATCCTCTGTTTCCAAATTCTCCGTTTCCACTATGTTTCTTATCTAACTTGTCGACACATGTCAAGATTTTGTTATCATATAAACATTTATGAGAAAAACTTATCTGCAGAGAATATAATTGATTTGATATCACAATTTAATAATACGATGATATCTATATTTTTATATTTCATCACATCAAAATTTATTAAATTCTTTTTAAAAAAATTATTTATTAAGATGTCAAATCAACTCCTATATCTATTGTAAGTTTTTCTTTATATAACATAAAACATTTTTATTACTGTTGAATTAATGGATTCACTTATTTTGATTCGTAATGAATAGTTTTTTGGACTATCTCATCGTTTGCATCTTATGCGGACAAATCTATACTTTTTTTTTTTTGGTCAATAAAACATCAATTCATGGCAAACAACAAGTTTACAAAGAAAAAACACCATCAACTATTACATAAACAAATCAACAAAACAGTACAAAACAAAAAGAACAACACCAATATACTAACTAATTTGCAGTGAAACAATGATCAACCAAAAAACTAATCAAAATGAAGCTCATCAGCTACCAACACACCCAAAAGAGAGGATGGGAGTACAGAGACCCAGTCCAAAGGGCACATCCTCCGTAAAGCAAGCCTAGAGACCACATCTGCGGCTTTGTTGGCTTCTCGATCCACCTAATTCCAAGTCACAGATGAAAAATCTGCAGAGTGTGCCAAATTTCATTAAGCAAATGGTACAACTCTCAAGGAACCTGCTTTGAGAGCTTCTGAACAGCTGAAACCACAACTACAGACAAATCTATACTTAATAGAACTAAAACTATGTTAATTCTTAATTTAAAATAAAATAAAAAGTAAAATGGTGGGTTTAGTCTCTATAATTTGAATGCCTCTTTAGTTAGATTATTGTAATTTCAAAATTTTCAGTTATATTTCCTTTACAAAAAAAAAAAACAAAAAAATTTTTTTTTTGTTAATGGGAAATATCATGTAAGGGAGTGCAAAGATGTAATAAAAAATAAAGACTTATTCATACTATTGCCCTGTAAGATACACTTTTTTTCACTTTGTTGATTTTCCCAAATTGTTGATTTTCCCAAAACAAAACAAAGAAAAAGAACGGACAATAAAGGTGTAAAAATCACAGCGAACAATAGAGTCCAGCGTCAGAAACCATAATGTTTCATTTTTTTTTTTTTTTGAGTAACATAAATGTTTCATTCGATCATTAGTGGTGTTGTACCGAACTTTTTTTTTTTTTGGTTACAGATAGTTATTGAATCCAAAGTCTAAACGGCCACCAAACCACTATTGACTATTTTGTGATTGTAGATGAAGTCTAAGTGGCTCCCAAACACTATTGACTATTTTGTGAAATTGTGACGTTTAGTGATCGATGTAGTTGAATTTGAACTACTGGCTGGTATTTATGCATCTCTATTTGTTATGACGTTTGATATTAAGAGCATTAATAATTGCTTTTGAGAACTATTGCAAAAGAATCGAATAAATACCCTATCTTAATAATTATCAAGAAAACCATACAAAAATAAATCTATAATTGTACAATGACTCATACTGTCATACAATATGTATTAAAAAAATAGTTGACCTAAATTTTTTTTTTTAAATGAGAAAAGTTACTCATTTTCTTCATATAACACTGGTTAAAAATACTAAGCTGACTCATTTATTATTCTTGTTTACTGTGTCACGTCATATTCATCTTCGTGTCAAAAAATGGTCCACCCAAATCTGTTAATTTTGTATTGGGTTCGAATCATGTAAAAATTGCCACATTTATCAAATTTTAATATTTTTTTATTTTAATTACCAAATTTTATGATATTTTAGTTTATATCAAGAGTTGGGTGAAGAAAATGGTGGTAATAAATAGTAATACTTAGGATCCATGAGTTGACATCCCATTGAATTGATAGGGAGGAAGATTAAGGGGAGTCACATGGTTTTAGGGACCCTCTAAATTGAAAATTATGCCGAAAACGATTTGAAGAAAGGGAAGGCAGAGTCGGTGATGCGGGAGAGGATGAGCTCAACGCGCATTTACATGTAATTTTATTATAATTGAGACTTGACCTCGTCATGCAGGTCACGTACCCTAAACAAACACGTCCCTATTGAGAGTGAGAGGAACATGTTCTTATTATTGGCTTCATTATACACATGGCATGTGATGTGCATGTGCACATTGGTGGAAACCAAAAGTCATCAAAAGCCTCTCTCTCTCTCTCTCTCTAATCATGCATTCATCAATTAATTATTGAGCAAATGCCAACTGTGTAAGTGTGGAGTACTGTTGACGGTGCATTCTACATCTTACTCTATATATAGCGACCATATATATACTAGTAATTGATGTACAAGTAGGGTAATTAGAAAATATACAATAAGGTACGAATTTAATTATTTGATTATGGCCTTTGAACCGTTCTATTGTACCCCATTTCATTTATTAGATTCATCGCCATTTGCCATTTGTATACAAATGAAAACAATAAGTACTACTGTACAACAAATTAAGTTGACTTAAACCAGATGTAGATACTTAAAATAATTAATAAAAAAAATATATATATAAGGAAACAATGCAGAGAAGGGAATCAAGTACAAACAATGCAGCAAACGAGTCCAAGGGAAGCAATGCAGTACAAACAAATAGAACTAGGAGCAGAGAAACTTAAGATGCAGCTACAACTATTGTCAGCCCACAAGATTCTAGGCAGAATCATGTTACACGTGGCATCTCTAAAGGAGGTACCAAATTCATATGTCAAATATGTATTTTGTTAACCTATTTGTCATTTTCTATTCAAAATACATTTGCTTCTTCAAAAATCTCCTATATACTCTAGTGGATGAAGCAAATGGCTATAACAAATATTATTATACTATTTATCCTAATTTTTTTGCTACTTTAAATAATTTAAAGAATATAACAAAACAAGGAGTAATGAATGAGTTTTAACTAATTAAATATTGGGGTGGGCCCCAAATATTAACTTTAATTTTTCAGCTGGTAAATTTACAACAAACCCAAGGGATCAAACGAAGCCACAATGCAATCCTAATCCTAAGAGTAAAAGAGGCTAAGCAACATATAATAACCAAATAAAACAACAGCTCCTGGCCCAGGCCCAGGGAAACAGATTAAAGGCCGAAACGAACAAACAACAAGCCTGGCAAAATATATAGTTAATGTACTGCAGAATTCACAACACCAAAACCATACCATTGATACCAACAAGGAACCAAACAATACGAACCATGCGAGCCCAACTGTTTGAACCACACGTGTATGCTCCAACTTATGTGATTTGAACAAACAACAAGCCTGGCAAAATATATAGTTAATATATAGTTAAGCCCAAGCATTCCGAATGTAAATCTTTTCAATAGTATGAAACTGAATTTTATGAGTACATTCAATCTGCGCACTCGAATCTTTCTAATAACAAGGATATTTACTACGGAAACCAAATATCATGGACACTATTAATCGGAGATCATATCAATATCAACACATGACATGGAGGCAGAAGCAAGAAAAATGAGAAGATCATGAGAAATCAACTCATGCCAATACGACAATACGTGCATTCAACCACTGCAGCCTGCAGGAGGAGAAATCAACTGCATTTGAAAACCTAAAAATCTTAGAAAGATTTTGGCAGTTTTGTAGAAGCTGTAAAATGCAAAGATCAAAGAATTTCACTCATCTGATTTAGAAGGACAAGGATAGTTTACAGGAGAAATTTCAAATTTTGTTCGTTCAGCCTCAACTGAAATGGTTTGACAAAAAGCATTTCCTGACAAGAAACAAGTTGCTTGGAAGCTGTAATAAGAAAGAAAACTTGCAATCCCATACTTGAAACATCACGGTTGAGATCCTCGACCAGAAAAGTTTGGAATAAACAATACCTTTACAGAAGAAAAGCAAAGCTGGTAGCACTACATGTATAGTCCAAAATCCATGATCCCAAAACAAAAACATATTACAGGAATAACAAAAGAGTCTGAGGCCGTTCCGACTAAGCAACTCCTTCAAACACATTATCTGAAGCTGGAAAACTTAAAATAAGCGCCAAAAGTTTTGCTCAACTCCAACATATATGCAAGGTTCCAACTTTGGCTCAACCCTCTGCTATATATGGGGAAAGTTCACCAACTCAAACCCCATAATAACAAGGAAGCAAATCCAACACCCAGAAAATGATGCTGATCAAACATGCAGCATATTGTACAAGCTCCTGACCACGCAACTTCAAAAGCCGCCCACCTCTTGATTTGAAACACCTCCATATCTCCCAGGGTTGACTCCGCTGCTTCCATAAGCTGGAGAAACAGATTTCAACCCAGGACAGTCTCTTGCCCAGTGCCCAGGTTGATGGCATTTGTAGCATTCACCAGAAGTATTGCCAACACCTGGCCTAGGAGATACTCTGCTGTTATAGCCTACTCCTGATGAATGTCCTGGGCCATTCAATACATTTGGGCAATTCATGGAGCTATGGCCAGTACCCCCACAACTGTTACAGCTCAGATATGAACCAGTAGAGCCAGTAGAAAGAACCCTGGCATTACTAAACTGGACTTGATTTGCTGGTGCTCCAAATTCTTTACCAGGATTGGTACTGTAGCCGATGTTCACAGCTGGGGTAGGTTGTCTACTTGCAGTGTTCCTGGGTCCAGTATCATTCATCCCAGCACTGGGTATTACAGTTTCCCCCTTTGAGACAGAACTAAAATTCTCAGTTTTAAGTTTATCCATCAAATCCAAAAGAAATCTAGACTCCGATGTAAAATTCACCTTTTCTGCTTTGATAACTGTTGACTTTACACGTTGTTCATCACTAAAAGTCTCCTCCTTTATTTTCAACTTAAAAACAAATTTAGTAAAGAGAGCCTTCCGAATGATTTCTTCAAATTTCTCATCATCATGTTCATCATATTTCAAAAAATACAAATCTTTTGCAGGTATACCCATGATTTCTTCACCACTCTCCTGAAATGCAGTTACCCATGTTGAGCCAGTATGGTCCTGTACCTGTAAATTGAGTAAATATCTGTAGTCACATTCTTCAATGGACTGATTACATTTTTCACACCTCCATTTTCCATCTCCATTGTTTGTAACTTTTTTGTTGCATTGTCGATCACCTGTCATGATTGGACATGCCGTATAGCAAAAATTATCAACCTTTATGAATGAAATAGTTGCACCAACTGTGATCCAATCTGGCTTCTCAGAAGTCCCTAGCCTCTCATCTTTAATTTGGGATATAGTCTTTCGGTTATCTGTTCTACCCACGCCTGCTGTTTCCCTGGAAATAGAGATAAATGGGGTATTCCTTCCTTCCTTGTCAAACCATTCCTTCAGCTCGTGAGCCTCATTGATATTGGGATCTATGAAAAGCTGACTTGAAGCAATGGTCCCCACCGCCTTCCCATTAAAGTCATTCACTTTACCAGATTTTACAGCCAGCACTGGAAATACCCCAGAATCACACATGTTTTGCAGTTTTTGTCCTTCTGCATTGCACAAATTTCCCCAAAGAGTTAATTCAACACTACAACCAGACATGTCCTTCAAATGGATGGTTCTCTTCTGGGTCTCAATACCATTTTTCCTCATTATAGAAGCAGGGGGACTGATAAATGATACCACACCTATTACATCCACAATAGTGTTGTTTTCCAAGCCTTCAACCTCACTTATACGTCGGAAATGGAACAGCTGTTGTGGAATCGAATTATCATCCTCGAAACATGACTGTATTACTGATGTGCTCTCTAAAAGAATTTCATGGTCATTGTTAAGGTGGTTGAAATTCTTTTGAGCCGGTCTTAAACTACCCCTGGAGATCAAATAAACTTTACCAAATTCAATCTGGTTGTAGAATTGATCAGCCACAGCATTAAAGCAGGTTGCCCGAATTTCTCCACCTTCAGAATCAAGAAGATCAAAAGAAAATACTTTCCCATCACCACGAGCATTATTGTAGCTCCTAAGCTCTGCTTTAGCTGTTACTCTAGCCTTGATTGTCCACCTTCCTTGGTATGGATTCAGAGCAGCAATTGGTATTATTCTAGGAGGAGCTTCATTTTTGGAAAGTGGTCCTCTATTAGTATACATTGGAGGTGCCTGTTGATAAGATGGCTGAGGGGGGCGGGTGTAAGAATTTGGAGGTGGCTGTCTGTAAGCTGGCTGAGATGGCTGGGCATAAGAATTTAGAGGTGGCTGTGGAACCTCAGATCTAGGGTTGCGAAAACCTGTGTTCTGATGGCTATATGACCCACTTAATGGTGCTGAAGCAGGAAAAAAAGAACCCGGATCTGGTTTAGGGTGATTGGAAGGTGTACTCATTGTAGCATATCTTCCTGGTTCAGAATTACCAGCATGAGCACTACCATATGATTGATTCATTCTAGGTTGTTCTACATTTGCCTCAGACACACTTTCATGAACTGCACCACCAGAAGGTGCACTGCCACCAAGAGGCTGGGAATTTCCAGATAATGTCCCTGAGGGCTGTGCATTCAAAAATTTAGGTGCCGCTACAGGCTCTCCAATGAGATCACATTTTTCAAGTATCACATCCAATTCAATTATAATGATGATCCTGCAAATATAAACGGAGTTGGCATCTTTTTCTTTTTGACAAAGGGAAGGTAGAACTTGGCATTGTACCAGAACAACTTCCATTTAACTTAACAAAACAAAAGGAAATCAATTTTTCTTAAAAAAAAAAAAAAGTTAACTTTTCAATGATCATGTGCATCTTATTATTTCTTCTGGAAAAGGGTTATGGATTCTCCTTCTTGCTTCCATCATCAAAGCTTAAACATGAATTTTTAATTCAGCTATTAACAGAAACAAACTAGAATGCTGAATTCTTAATCAACTAAACCATAAATTTGATAACTCTATCTCTCTCAATTCCCTTGATTATACCACCCAAGAAACCAAACTTCAAAACTAAACGAAAGAAAAATACCCATCAAGAAAATTTCACAAAAGAAAAATACCCATCAACAAAAATTCACAAATTTTTATTAAAAAACAAAACCTTGAAATTTGAAAAGGGTGGAAGAGCATAAATTTACTTACAGGCGATTTTGGACTTGGGTGCAGGTGAATTGTTTCAAACAAACCAAGGAGCCCTTCTGAAGCAGGCCTTGCTGAACCAGAATGTTCTTCTGGGTGCCCAGC
Source organism: Dryas drummondii (assembly GCA_003254865.1). Taxonomy (NCBI): domain Eukaryota; kingdom Viridiplantae; phylum Streptophyta; class Magnoliopsida; order Rosales; family Rosaceae; genus Dryas; species Dryas drummondii. The sequence goes on along the minus strand of QANW01008183.1, from coordinate 226,424 downwards.
ATCCCCTGCTGGTGGTGGGACCCATCTGAGATCAAAACCCTGTACCTCTCATTGTCTTGTCCAGCCTGGGCCCCACTGCGCTGAGCATTCACCATCCTCACGTCCAGTACTTGGAGTATCGGCTTCCAGGTCTCGTCGTGGTACTCCCCCGTGCAAATCTTCATGATCGCCCCCTCAGTTAGGCTCGTGGCCATTGCCGAATCAAAGGTAAGTGGCTGTTTGGTTCGTGAGAAAGTGAGGGAAAATTGATTGCTTTGTGGGTGTGTGTGTGTTTGAAAATTAAAACCCTAAAAAGAGTAAGGGGATGGAAGCGCCAGAAACTGTATTTGAGAGGGAAACATTCCCTTGGGATTTTTCATTTCAAGGGTATAGCCTCTCTCCAATTACCGGATATGTCCCCTGCTTTTGCAGATGACCTCATTCTGCCACACGTGTGTCTTGTCCGCCCACGTCAGATACTCGGGGGGAACATTAAGTCCCCCATAGGTTTTTTTTTTTTTTTTTTTTGACAAATGAAATTAAGAAAATAATCAATTTGATAAAGAAATAGAGTTATTGTAGTAACTTTTGTCTATTTTGTTTTTACTATTTTATCTTATCTTCTACAAATTTTATTCATATTCACTTCAATTACCAACCATATCTCATTAATATAGTTCTGTCAAATTTTCTATTTTACTTCTAATAAAATTTAAAAAAATAAAAAATAAAGAAAGAATACATTGTCCCTTAAAGAAAAAAGCAATAATATTTGATTTGGACACCATATGCATAAGGGTGTAGAAAGACTAGAAGTCTAGAATGTGATCTTTTAGACATGGAAATTTTCGTGATATATCTAATAAATCGTCAATGTCAATAAGTTAAAAAATTCACTAGTTATAAACTGGCAATGGGTAGTAGCCGGTGGTGGGTGGAGCGAGCGGTGTAGCTGTGTGGGTGGGTTTGTTAATTGCTGCATTTTTTTTGTCTAACAATAGAAAATTAATATAGAAAAACTAGAATATCTTAATTTTTATGAAAAATGTGACAAAATGTAATCGATGGATGGATGAATGACATTGCAAAGAAATTATTGTATGTGATCGTAACACTATCTATCATATTGACGTAGTGTTATCAATTAACTTAAATTATAACACGTGTACAATAATTAATTTTTAAAATCTTAAATTTTAATAAGTACCCTTAAAATTGTACATATTTTATAATTCAAATAAATTGGTAACATGTTATCATGACACGTAATGTGTCGTATACAATAATTTTTTTTTATAGAGTTTATTTTTTATTAAGTGGTAAAGTAAAAAACGAGTTAAAATTTAAGTGGCTAAAGTATGAAAAATGCTGAAAATAATTGAAAAAGAAGACCTAACTAAAACTTGGGGAAAAAAAAAACAGTGGAAGACTTCTAAAACAAAACACAATTTAATTTTTGGGGTCTGAAAACAAAAAACAATTGAAGAAGATAGAAAGAACGAAGCGAAAAGAGTAATAATTCATTTGAACCTTCTGCAAAAAAATGAAAAAAGGGGGAAAAGACCAATAATTCCATTGCTGCTTTCTGCTGAGGAGTCTAGGGTACTCCGATCACCGGATAATTGGTTCCGGTGGCCGGACCGTCTACAAAACAAAACTTAATGGATTCGGAGGAGGTCTCTGAGAAGGGTAGCGTCGCGTCTCTAATACTGCGGTGGTTTCTGGCTCTCCTTTTCCCCATCGTTGCTTTCTTTTCACTGTCACTTGTAGTCGGCTTCATAGCAGTTTTCGTTGCGGATTCGTCAATTCCGAACCCGATTTCTGTGTCCTCTCAGTGCAGGATCGTCTCCAGCAGTAAGTTTTTAATTTTTAATTTTTTCAATAATAACTATTGCTTTTATTTTCTAGATGGAAATTGAGTTTCTTTGAATGTCACTGTTTGGTTGACTTAAAATTGTGAATAAGAAGAGTATCTGTTACATGCCAAAGATATCATCGGAATTGATTACTGAGCTATAACAAAATGGCTTGTTTGCTCTGGCTGTTTTATTCTATTTTCATGAGCTTTACCAAAAGTTTTGAAGGCAAGCGCATCGAAGCTTCACGCCCATTATCTACTTGGCTATTTTATTGAGGGATCGCTTAAATAAGCTTATTTGAAGGACACATTCTGTGGCTCATTCAAGGATCCTCGTGCAAAAAGTTTGACAAATTGGAAACATTTAATCAATTTAATGTTTATTGGGAACACTGTGTTTGTCTATTTATTTGGTCACAATTACTGAATAGTTTCCAATTTGTCTAATTGTATGTAAGGATGATCTTGGAATGAAAACTTCAAAAATAGAAGGTTTGGATCGCCGAACTGCAATGTGGGGTGGGCCCAACAATATGTCCCTTAAATAAGCTGATTTCAGGGATCCTCAATGGAATCTCCCTATCCTATATATAGTTCTTAGCTCTAAGGTCCTTAAATGATATAAGTCAAGATTCTCAACTGTCAGATCATATACCTACTGGAAAACTTATATGCATATTTCTTTATCTAAAATTTGTTTTTAAAATTTTTGTTACATTCGTTGTTTCTGCTAGTATTATGCAGTTATATGTTTGGTTTTTGGAAGATCAAGATTCATTATTATTGTATTATCTTTCTTAAAATCATATGTATAATGCGAGGCTCTTTCCGTCTTACAGGTGTTGATCTTAAGTCATCTAAGGTCTGTGAGCTTGGACTGTTCAATTACAAAGCCAAACACGTATTTTATCCTTTTGAAGGAAGAAGATTTAGATGTCGTTATGATTACTATTGGGCTTCAGTTTTCAAGGTTATGGTACATTGCTCTCAAACTATAGATGATCATTCTCAGCATGCACTCCTCTTTTTTAAGCAGCTTTTGTGCTAATCATATGAAACTAATACTAGCAATTTTTAACTTCCTTTAACCAGTGGTCGCAATTTTCAATTGTATTGCTTTAGTTTCCACACAGTTTAATGTTCTCTATATTTACTGTACCCCCTTGTAATATTAGGACCCTTTTGGTAACGTTTTACAAGTAGCAGTTTATCTAATGAAATTTAGTTGGATAAGTTAACAAGTAGCAAGTGATTACTATGTTGATTGTGACTGTTGGACAAAGTGAAGCCCATCATACAGAATAACAAACAAATTCTTTTAGTTGATGCTTGGACCATAGATACTCTCACAGTGACCGCAGGATTGCACTTTCTTTACAACAAAGAACTGCTTATAACTTTTAAATTGACCTTGTCATCAGTTTTACAAGCATAACAGATATCAAAATTTCTTGATCAGGCTTAAACTAGAAAAATAGTAAGAATCTTGCATATAACATGAGGGTTTTCTGTTAATTTTCATCACCACCAGTCCATTCATTTCAGTCCTTATCAACACGATTCTGTGCCCATTTGACTACTGTGTGTGCAGCTTGGGATTCCCTTAGGCGATCCCCACTTGTTTAGACTTTAGAGTATCAGTATATCAATGAAAGGAATATGTCAGAGTCTTGCAAGACCACCATACTCAGTGTGCAAGAAAAGTATTAAATGTCTGTTGAAACAATCATCACAGGGAAAACAATTAAGTGCCTATATACTTCCATAGAAATCAACAAGAATTTTATCCCCAATGAGATGGTAACAAGAATTTTATCCTCAATGAGATGGTATAAATAGAAAATACTGTCTAAATCCATACACAAAAGAAGCAAAGCATCCCTAAAGAAAATTTTTTGTTAGATGCATACTCTTGTGGAATAATCTTCCTCCCTAATGCATAAAACACATTTCTTGTATAGAATCACATCATCCCTATACAAATCCGCAAAAAATATAAGTGCGGGTTATCTGCACTTGAGAAAGATCATATATGTATGATATTCACAAACAAGGATCAAGTAATGAATTTCTTTTATGTAACAAATATTGCTAAAGGGCAGCAACAAATACTGCTCTTTCTTTTTTATTTTTTATTTTTGAAGGGGAGGGTGTTGATTTACACTTTACCACCCTGTAACCCACTTTGGAATTTAATTTTATTAGACTAAATCTTCTTGTGGTTTGGAGTAATGTCTCTTTTAGGTTTCCTTCAAGTTTGAGGTAAATGCAGTTCATCTGTGAACCAAAAGAGATGTATGAAAGATTCCTTGTGGAATGGTAAAATGAAATTTTTGAAGCCTTCTCGGCTGAGTAAGAGAGCTGAAAAGTAGGCTTGATGGGTGAGCTGATAGTGCCACAGTTGTTTTAGTTGAAGAAATTCTGCTTTACGGTCATATTATGATGGTTTCTGTGATTCTTGATTAATTTGATAAAAGTCAAACCATTAAAACAGTAACCCTAATTATATGGGCTTCTAGTGATGCAAGATAAACTTTATGGAGGTTCCATGTATTAGCATAAACACAGGGGGTTACAGTGCAAATTCTCTCTTTCTTCTTTTTTTTGGTCATTTCCTACTACATGCATTGGATAATGCTATATTTATGTTTGTGCTTTGCATGCTTTCTGTTAGTTCAAATATTAATTCTTCTTTTTCCTGATTGCAGGTGGAATACAAAGATCAGTCTTCTGGTCAGGTTCAGCTTGCATTAGCAGAGGCTCCAAATGAGGCCCTTCCTCTTAATTGCAGACCTAATTTTGGTGCTGCATGGTTGACCAAAGATAAATTCAAGGTAGGTTGCAAAGCTTTTAATATTTCTTGTGGTGTTGTGCACGGTTGAAATTATTATTGCATCTTGTTAAAATATAATATATATATATATATATGTATTTAAACATCAAGTTTACTATGATGTTGCTGATATCTATAGTTGAGAGATTTTCTATATCATTGTGCTTAAGTCATATATAACCATTTAAACTTTTTTTATTTGCTCTCCTTTGGTCAGGTCAATGAAACTTATGACTGCTGGTACACATATGGCATTTCCAAAGTAAACTTATATCATGATAGCTTCTTCAGTTGTCAAGCTAAAGATCCGTCTATATTTGAGATGACTAGAAGATATTTCATCCTGTGAGCAAACCAACTTTTATTTTTACCTTTAGCTAATCAGTTCTGTTTAATCTTTATGGATTTTGCGTCATGGGCCAAATGAGTTGCAAAGAATGTGAGTTTAGATATCATTACCTAATTTCATGATTATATTAGGTTTGCAGTTCTAGATAAATTTCTTCCCTTAAAAGCAAGGTATCAAGTATCGGTGTCGATGAAAATATCAAGGGTCTGAAAACATGGAAATATCAATATGAGTAAACATTCAAGAAAAACAGAAAAAGTTAGAGAAATATGTGAAAATTTTAAATGAAACTTCAAGAGATGTTAATCAATGATCTATTATTTTGATTATAAAGAAATAAAAGAACGGAGTTTGTATAATTTAGGGTAAATACAGTGTGCACTGACAGATATTTAATTAGAAACTACTTAATACTCAATGAAATTTGGCTGAATATGCTTCAAACTTTCATTTATGATAATTTTAGACAATCTTTTACACTTTATAATTTTCATGGTGAATTAGATGAGCAAATTAATACCACATAGAGTTCTCTAAGGTTTAAAATCTTCATCATCTTTATGTTTAGAGAAGGTGGTCTATTGTGAACCTTCCCGGGACCCAGCCCAACTTTTGAGTTTGTGTGGGTGGGCGAGAAAGCGAATGGGTTGGGCTTGGGTTGAGAAATATACAACCTGATCCATCTCGAGCTCAGATTGGAGGTTCTTCTTGCACAAATCCGACCTGGTAACCCAATACTGAAACCTAAGTTGATATATTATACAAGAGGAATGATATCCACCTTCTCCTCCCACCTTCTCCTTCTACCTTCTCTGTTCTGTTGGTGCCAAGTGTCTTTTAAAAACACTTAAAACTAAGTCATTAGCACAGCCAAAAACTTCAATTGTATTCTTCCATTTCTACCCCAAATTAAACAAAACAAATAAACATTTCAGCTCACTTTTTAAATCCTAATTTTCTGGTTAAACCAAAAAAAAAATGCCTACCTTATCAACACTCTCTCATCCTTATTGTTGCATAACCTTCAGGCATTTCTTTCCAGTAGGAAATGATCGCAAATAGTCCAACAATTCTCTCTATGTTCCAAACTATACCATATTTCTATCTTTGTGTAGTGAGAATTAAGTGGTAAGAGTTGTTACTTTATCTTTCATAGATGAGGTTTGACAACTTGCAAAGCCATTAAAAGTTTGAGAATTCTCTCTATTCTTGCTTGTCATCTGGGTTGAAATCAAGTCAAAGAGAATTTCTGTTTTGATAGCACGTGTGTAAAGTCTCCAGTTATGTGTGTTGTTGTGGGTCTTTTGGTAGGGTCTTACTTAGTAATATATATTTTTGGTGTCTTTTATTTGTCAGGTCAACAAAGATTTTACACTCCTGGCTTTTCAGCCAGGAACCAGCCAGATATTGGAGGTGGGAAACCATAGCTGGAGTTATTATTGGTTTTTCAACTTCAATAATCTCCATAAGCTTTTTTAGACTCCTGCAACAGATGAAATCTCAATTGCCTCAAATTTTTGCTGCAAGAATGCTTCTACAGTTACTCTGTAAAGTCCGCTTCAGGCGCGCATGTTTTCTTGTGGCATACATATCTTTTACAGGTTGGTTGGCTATCCAGTATGGGAAAAGGGTCGGCCTCCCAGAGATCATCACTCTTCTTAAGAAGTAGGCAGCACCCTTTTTGAGAAGTGCTAATTCCGTTTTGTCTGCATAATGTGGACTTGCGGAAAGTATATGTATCATTCCCTGTACGATGATTTACTACTTGAGTTAGTACTAAGTGTACTTGATCATCTTGTTGAATAGGATTTATTGAGCTGAGACTGAAATTGTATAGGCAACTTACCCAAAATAAAGGAGTTGTAATTTGATGTATGTGATTTGTATAAAGTATCCTTGAAAATCTGGTCATTTTTTATAACGAAATTCTGTGACTCTCTAGAATAGAAATGCCTAAATTTTCTTGCTGTATGGCTCTCTTTCATTTGGGTTAAATAGGTGTAATCTATTCCGGAAGAACCAGGATGCCATTGAAGTCTTTCTTATTCATGAGTTTTGATTTATCTTCAGTTTGGTTTTCTTTTCTTTTCTTTTCTTTCTTATGCCATTGAAGAACCAGGATGCCATTGTAATCTATTTGACCGTTGCAAGTTTTTGTTTCTGTACAATGGATCGAATTTAGTTTATGCCTCTTCAACTTTCCCCATTTTACTTGCACTTAAAACTTAGTTCTCTCTTTTCCAAATATACTTCTATTTAATATAATAGCTTTTGCTAACCTTTTACCACCATCATGAAACATTTGAAGTTTTCATTTATCAAGGAAAATACTGGACTGAACGAACATATACGAGAAACATATGAATATTTTTCTTTTCTTAAATTTTTTTGTGGTTGTATATGGAACGTCATAACTTTGAACCTCATAATTTATATCAGGGAAGGTCTCGAAAATCATATTGAGCTTCATGGCTCAAAATACATCCTCTTCCCGCATATATATATATATATATACACACACAATATATTAAATACAATTACAACAAAAATGGGAAACATTAGCACAATGCATAAGGGTGCATACTGCATAGCTCCCTAAATAAAAAAATTTTAAAAATTGTGTTGGGGGAAAGAGCAATTTGGTGGTTTTAAATAGACCTATACATTCAAAATATTTTGCTTAAAAAATGTAATTAGTTCATGGTTCCCTCAATGCCTTTGAATTTTCTAATCATCCTCACTCTATTTTAAATTTGCTTGTATTCAATTTTTCATTTTTCTGTCCCCTACCTTTTTTTTTTCCTGTTTCTTTGTTAACACTTGTTGATCAAATAGTTACGATTCAACTGCAATTATGCTTCTTGGCCAAAAAAAAAAAAAAAACTGCAATTATGCTATGCCTTGGTTGCCGAAAAGCACGTGGATAGCATTCAGCATTCGTGGCATTCAATTTATCGGTAAGATTTGACTTGCTAATAAAACTACATTGCATAAAGATAAATACACAACATCCCTTAGATCCTCTTTCAGCAAAATTGCCTGCAATTGGAGCAAGCACAAAGATGCATACATAAATTTTTTTATTTTTTCCATAATTACTACTCCTACAAGCAATAATTCTTATATATGGGGTCATAAGCAAGAGTTCCTACTTACTGACATTTTTGTTTCTCCCACATAAGCACTTGCACACAGTACTTGGTTAACACAAACCAAACAAAATTCCTGAAAAACAAAAAATATACAAAAATGCTGCTACCTATAAAAGTTGCAGGATCACATCAGATGAAAGCATACATCCATCACCCATTCAAGCAATGCCCATGCACAACCATGAGAAGTATGTACTTTTTCCAACCACAGACGCAAGGACCATGAGTCATGCCAAGTGATGTGCCTCAACCATAGGGAGGAGGATGCAGCATCGAGCTATACCACTTCCACCATCTTCCACTATTTCGGGCCATTCTATGGCTTGCCAGGGTCTACTGTGGGGGCCTTCCAAAGGGTCTGCAAGACTTCCCCTACGAGTAGCAAGGTCCTGCAACTACCAGAGCCGAGAACTGTGGAACAGGACATGCTACTATTGTTGCTTCAGTTTCAGACATGTTGCAGCTTCCCCACATTGCATTGGTCCATGACTTGTATATGGGTAAACTAAGCCAAGGTACAACTGATTTATTCAAAGACATAAAGTAAAACAGTTTATATGATCACATAATAAGTAACAAAAATGAAAATACAACACAAACAATATAATAGAACCAAGATTAAAAACAATATATTTATCATGATAAAGACTTATGAGAATTGATGCTTCCCAATCAAGATTTTAACTACATATGCATGCAAACCTTCAAAGTCAAATATATCATAAATTTTAACTTTCTGGGGGTTCTATTTTATTATGAATAAAAAAGTGACATATGTAAGTTCTATGAATAGAACAGGAATTAAATGAAAATAATGGGTTCCTAATGCTATTCATTGGTTACGAATTTCATACTCTGGATTGAAATATCTAAGTTAAAAATTCTCTAATTCTTGCCTAAATTTTTTCTTTTGCCATGCCAAATCATGCAAAAATATAAGAATGCCAAAAGCAAGGAACATGAAAAATTGAAAATAAAATAAAAACCATGTGAATCTTATGCACACTTTGAAGACATAACTGACGTTATGCCTATAAGATTCTCCAAAAGCAGTAGATGTTGCCAAGTCTTAGACATATAGCAACCTAATTTAAAACACATCATGAGTGTATGACACATTCCCGGTGACAAGTTATTGTTGCAACTTTCAAATCTGAACATTACAAAGTAAGCTGACCTCGCTAAGCAGCTAATAACACAAATCATTCTGACCACACCAAAATGAAATGATTCCTTTATTTTTATTTAGGTTTTACTGTATATTGAGTCAAGGTATCTTGCTAACTCAGTAATTGCTGGGCATAGGCCATAATTATGAGTCATTGGTCTTATTTTAGTAGTTGTTGAATCTAGTTATGGTTAAGAGCTCTTACATGGGCTCCTGAGTTACTCCGAATCCTATTCTTATTACAAAAAGGTAGGGTCCATGAAATATCTTTGCAGTTGTAGGTATAGATTGATTGATAAAACTCAGCATTTATTGTATCTAAAGTATGTTTGTCTAGAGAAATCTCTCACTCTCTCCCTTACTAGCCAAGGGTTACTGTTAATATCCATAGAACAAACCCAAAATCTCACTCCCTTACACTTCGATGCCAATCTGATGTAGAACAATGAGGGACCCAATTGGGCTGTGAAATAACCCTCTTCTTCATCTGCTCATACACTTCAATGGGGACCCAATTGCTATCAGGAATAGAGTGCACTTTTGGGCTTCATTGTGGGCATCGGTATCTAATGAGTTTTGAGATATTCCATTCTTTGTTCTTCATGCAGGTTTGGGAGCCACTGTTTATTGAGACTTTCATGGTGTGTTAGTTTTGTGTTGTTAGGTGGATGGTAAATATATATATATATATATATTTTCTGTTCAGTTGGTGAACTGCTTGTCCACTGCTGGACAATGTTGTTGTACTTTGCTTACTCTATTTTAATTAAGTTTATGTTTCTTATAGAAAAAATAAAATTACCCTAATTAACACTTGCAACATAAAAATGACAGATGCAAGAAGAAAATTTGTATTTATTTTAGACATAGGCGCAAAAGTTCTAATTAAGCTAATTTCATTTAATTTTTTATTTGTTATTTTTTGAATAAGTTGCATACTTTTTTCCTCTTGCTTTTCATATATATTTTTTATATATAAAAAAAAAAGTAAGAAATACCACTTCCATCAAAACATATATGCAACTTTCCAGACAGATGAAAGGATTTTTTTACATCTAACCATTGGAAAAGTTAAGATAGTACCTGCAAACGCTTCACCTTTTTCCCTTGTTCATTTTCAACAGCTTTATAGTCTCCTTAGTACGAGGGAAAAATGCTTCAGGCCGAACACAAAAAGGCTGGAAAACAGAAAACAATGCTTGCATATCTGTTTCAAACTGATTAATCCCTTTGTCAAAAAATTGAATACCATATGTGATATCACTGCAAGATATGAAATGGTCAAGCCCATCAGCAACACTTCTCCACAGATCCAAGAAGTCTTTGGGATTGAGACTCATTCTCAAAAGAATAAGATGACTTCTCAAAGCATCTAATGGCTCAACAAAATCAACAGATAAAGTTATATCCATGGCTGCTGATACTTCCACAGGAGTAAAGTCTTCTAGCTGTTGCTCATAATGTATCACCATTTGCACATATTCCCATGAAAGAGTTTCAAACTGACGAAGAAGAATAGAAATTATCTCCATCAACCAGTTGGTTGCGAGCTCAGACAAGCTTTTTATTTCTTCCCCGAAAAAACTAGAAACAATAGAGTCATCTTTTCTCTGGTTGCTAGAATCATTTTCAGCAACTCTCATCTCCAGAAAGTTCACATCATCACTCCATTGTCGAAGTTTGGATTCAACATATTTGGCAGCATTAATTGATCCACATACTCTAACTAAGGCATCATCATCAGGATTATCTGGAGGAATTTCAGTCTTCTTGCAATGTAAAAGCAATACTTTACAAAAGTACCAGAGGAATCTGACAGCAGTTGATCTAACAAATTGTACACGTGGTAAAATGGAAGGCATAGTTTGGCATCGTTCAATCATTTCCCATGTGATTCTAAGGGCAGATTCTGAAATTAATGGAGCTCTATGATCTTCTCTAGTAGAGAGAAGGAAATGCTCAAATTCTGTATCAAAGTGCAATTTATCTTCATCCTTGTCACCAACTATCCAAGCTCTTTCATCTTCCAAATCCGTTTCAAGTTTTTTCCAGGAATTTTTAAACTCTATCTTTGCCCATATCTTGAGCCAATCTGACCTATTACAAAATATCATCAGCACCGAAATGCTTTGTGAAAGACTTTCCACCCTTTCTGACTCTGTAAAAAAGAGACTGGTTTCGGATACAAGTGACTGCATTTGTTTATCAAATGAAACAATAAGGTCAATGAGATGAAGCCACAATGGTATAACTTCAGATTTCATCTGTTTCTCCTTGTACCTTTCAGCAAGAGAAGAGAAAAAAAATTTCGCCAAAAATTCAGAAAGCAGTTGTACCATGGAAGAAACCCAAGCTTCTTTAGCACTGTAGCTTGCCAATCTTGCTCGATCAATCAGAGGCTGCAAGACATCATCCACTCCTGCAATAAAGTCCCTTGTAGTTTTGTATGCAAGGGCGAATATAAATTCAGGTTGATCAACCCACTTTGAAAAATGGTATTCCATTCGTGATGCAATAGGAGACACCAGTTCATCGATGGCCCAAAGCTGTATCTTGCACTCCTTTTGTCCCAAAAGATTGAGCTGTCGTTCTTCCCTCCTTGTTTGTAGATGCTGTAAAGCACAAAGAGCTAGAAAGCTATTTGAATAACTCTTTCTTTTTTCTCCTTCCATTAAAACCAATGGGTTTGGAAGGCCTAAGATTTGCTCACTTTCTATTTTTGACGTTGAAAGTTTTGGTGGCCATCCAAGAGAAGAAAGAAGAGCTCGGTGATCTGCAAAAACTTGTGGACGAAGAATAGCCAAAGTTTTATCCACCCTAGCATCAACAGATTTCAGAAGATGATGCCACTGCGGTCTAAGTTTCACAAGACCAACCAACCCTTCTAAATCATTCAACGATTTTATGGCTTGAAGCAACTTTTCGTGTTTTGTTCCAGAGTCCTGCATTGTATAGATACGGTAATGATTAATTGACCCTTGTCAATTAATCTACCATTTGAATATGCATCCATATATAACATGAAAAAAATCAAAAAATTGTTCTAGTAGATACTGATATATTTGAAAGCTTCGCAGAGAACATTTTTCCACTATGGCAATTCACAAAGCTGAAAACTGCATCTTCTAGATCTCCAACCAGAGCTTCTAACTGTAAAGTAGTCTCTGAAATATTAAGAGAGTAGTTTAGCTTGTGACTTGGTAAGGCAATAAGAGAGAGAGAGAGAGAGAGAGAGAGAGAGTGTGTAGTAACATCATAATTTTAGATTTGGGAGTTCAATATCACAAGCATGTTAAAGAAAACACAAGTTAAAAGATAAAGTGAGCGTCATAACAAATGAGATTTGGAATCCAGTCGTAAACATTGCGGCATACGACTCAACAATGTGTAAAAAAACAAAGTGTGTCAAGAGAAGAAAAATCACACTTCCATTATGAGCTCCCATTTTTAGAAGATCAAATCAATCTAGTTGTATACTTTGCATGTGATGGTTGGAAGTAACTAGATATCCTGAAGCAGATACCAAATTCATGAATCACATATGACAAGAAGATATGTTATTTTGATGGTGTAATGCAAATAAAGCAAATCTTGGCAATATGGTACGGTATGTAAGGTATATCATGGTAAAATGGTAAACAGCTACCAAATCAAGCAAAAAACAGTAACTCTTAATACCATATTTCACCTAGCTGATAGGAATAGATATCCAACATAGCCACTTTAGGGTCAATTACGTAAATCGTTTGTGTTCTGTGTGATTGTGATCTTACATTTTTCTCTTGACCGTTGAAATTTTTGGCATCACCAAGTAATAATAACTTCTGTAGAAATCAATGACCAAATAATTATAACAATCACACTCTTATTCCTCAATCTTTGCAAAGAAAAGTTAAAAGCTTTTTCGGTTGGGTCACTCAAGCAGATTTGGCAGGGACATCCTATGTGCTGCATTTGAGCTATGAACCCTTAAGCTTTCCTAGACCCTCAAGCAGTAAAAAAAAATACAGGGAAATTCATAAAAACAAGGGCAAGTCTGTAAGGAAAGACATGGATGAGCTACGAATTTGCAGCCACCTCGAGCAAACTATTACTGAGTTAAGTCGCATTATTAATCTAATATACAGTAATTTTTGCATTCCACAGACAAAATACCTCAACTGTGACTGCCAAATTACATAATTAAAAAGTAACTGGGAAAAAAAAGGAATATAAATAATCCAGAATCGGTAGCTTTTAAGAAATGGTTTAATTAATTGAATAAAGTAGCACTGAATGATTGAGAACTGCTAGAATTCGATTCTGAAACGGTAATAATTATAAGGTGTCATTTGACAAAATGGTCAAGTACCCACAAATTCAAACACATAGACAAAAGGTATAAAGGCTAAGTTACACACATTATCTCTGAAATTGAATTGTTCAAAATAGACAGTCCCTAACTCACCGAGATAACTCCGAATGGTATCAATTCGCAATACTTCCTTAGCAAGTTGAGGCAGTTCCGTACCTAAAACTCTCTGGAACTTCTTTGCACCACTCCCACCTANAAAAAAAAAAAAAACCAAATTTAAAAAAAAAAAAAAAAAAAAAAAAAAGGAAATTAATGAAACTGAGAAAACCCAGATGGAGATGAAGAATATACGAACATTGGGAAGTGAGGAGGCTGAGATTCTGAAGGCTGAGGTTGAGATTGTGGAGTGCCGTTTTGGCTGAAAAAGAGCGGCAAATCCATGAAACGGTGCGTTGGGTGAGAGTTGTTTTGAAGTCTAGGAGATGAGAATCCAAATCAGAGCACTGAGTGTGGAGTGCCGTTAAAAGATGAGGAGCTTTGAGAAGAACATCTTCATGGGTTCGGAATTGCTTGTTCAGAAAGCTCACTTGGTCTTTGGAGAGGTCACTGTGTTTGGGCAGAGAGAGAGTGGAAGTGGAAGGAGTAGCACAAGTAGAAGCTTCCATTTCTCGGTTTAAAAGGTTTCTGACTCGGTGTAAGAACCAAGTCTAAGGAACTGAGACTCAAAAAGTGAGAAGTCGATGAGAACCAAGAGCTGAGAGCCTGAGAAAACAGACAGAAGGTTGGGTCGGGTCGGTACTGAACTGTGGGAGTTCGGTGATTGTAGAAATTACATATCTGCCCAAACATGTAGGGAAGTTTGGAAAAAGGAAAATTTTCTAAGAGGATGCATATTTTGTGATCAATCTTATTTCAGGATATAAATTTTGGTTTACACGTACTTACCGTTGTATCAATGTGATACAAACTTTTACTTCCGTCAATAGAACCGTCTAAAATAGATCATGTGTCATGCACATGCTCTTTTTTTAAAAGGCAAAATTGACGATTCACTTTAAGATAATAAAATATTAAAAAAATTAAAATAAAAACTTAAAAACAAGAAATAAGAAGGGGATGGTAGATCGCAACCCCCTTCCCCACCCCTTTTCTCTCTCTCTCTCTCTCTCTCTCTCTCTCTCTCTCTCTCAATTTGGATTGATCTGTCTTGGGTTGACTATTTGGACTGATCCGTTTAAACACAACACTCTCATATTTTGTCTAGTATATGCAAGGTCTCTAGGTCTTATACCACGTACTTTTGTTGTTATCATTGGGTCCTTGATTTCTCTTCTTTTGCTCCTCGTCTTTCATTAAGTTGTAAATATTTCAAACATCTTTAGTACTTGTAATTAGTGTCTTTACTTTGTAAAATATTTTTTAAACATGATTTCTAAAGGCATCATGTTTGTTAGGGTTCTTTTTGTAAACTCGTCACCCTATTGAGTTGGATTTTTATGTAAAATATTTTAAAGTGTTTTTACATCTGATTATGTGTGCAGTTTTAACTCTGTTCAACCCGTATTATATTAAAAAAGGGTCTAACTCATTTTAAGGAATCTTAAGAATATAACACTCAAAGTATGAGTAATGTATTTCTAAGAATCATTAAGGTGAGTGCTGTTGTGGCAGTTTCAGATTGGGACATCACAGTGTTATCCGTTGTTCCCTACAAATTGATACATGTGTATTCATATTCTTTGAGGGGAAGCCGCTATATGTCCAATGCCCGTTGCATATATTTGTAACGTTTACATTTAAACCACTTGTCTTTTAATCTAATACTAAGTACGTTTGACATTGTTTTTAAAATTGCCAAAAGTGATTTTAGATTAGTAAAAGTGTTTTTGGTAGCGTTTGGTAAAAATAAATAAAAGAACTTTTGAGTTATAAAAGCGTTTTTAATGAGGTTTTTGAGAAGAATCTAATAGGTGAGGAAGCACTTCCAAATACTTTTGCATAAACCACTTTGAATTTTTATAAAAATATTTTTGTACTTCTTAGCAAAAGCGCTTCAAATAAAAACGCTTCCAAAAAATAGTGTCAATTAGGCCTCAAAACTCGTTTGGAGTCAAAGCTCAAATCAAAGTCAAAATGTTGATTTTCAAGTTGACCTTTAAGGGCATTTTGAGAATTTTGACTTCCTGATTTAAGTTCCTTATTACCAACCTATTTTCTCCTTTCTCATCTTCAATTAAACTTTCAAACTTCTGAGGAAAAAAATGGCAATATTCCTTTGCCCGTACACGTTGAAGTACTAAGAGTAAATTTTGGGTTTAACACAATGACACAATACGATATATCTTTCCCCAGAGAGGCTTGCATGTTGGCCTGTTGGGAGATACCAATAGGTGGTATCCTATGACCTATCCTCCTCTCTTTCCTCTCTCATTTTCTCTCTTTCTTTCTCCCTAGTGATACCTGGTATCCCGGGGATAGATAAGTTTTTTTCCTCTCTCCTCCCACTTGAGTTCCCTAAGTCCTAGCCCTTCAAATTGACTAGAAAAAAGAAGAAAGAAAATTGGCTTGTAGTGGAGCATATGATTTTTCTATTTTTACAAAATATTGTGAATAGACCATATATAAAGTCTATGAGACTATGACAACGCCCTCCCAACGGCTACAGGTTTTAAAATAAAAAACAAAGAAAGAAAGACGGATGAACCAAGTCCTTATCATTGCTGCCATCATTTCATTGCCGTCTCTACAGTAATGCCTGGACTCCTACATTCTTTTTTCTCGGAAAAAAGAAAAGAAAAAAAGAATAAGAAACCTGAAATTATTAATATAATAATTTCACACAATTTATATATGTTACTGAAAGATTAAATTTAGCTTGATATGATTCATATTTTAATCTTCCGGGGTTTGAGAAACCGTTAAACAAGTAGCTTACTGTCGCAAATAAGGTTTCATGAGAAGGAAAAGACAATGTGGGGGGGTAAAGAGAATCTTTAGATAACCCAAAATCATCGATTCCACAGTTTTATAATATTTTGATATATATATATATATATATGATGACCACAGCCCAGCATATGCTTGTAAAATTATTCAAAAGAAAATATGTGTAGCTCTGACATATAATATCTTGGTACTTGAGAGTTAAGACCTTTTCTTTATCATATAGTAGTGGTTGGTTTTCAAGTTTGGATGTTTCCCAGCTGGTCTTATCGTTCTTTTTTTAATAACAGAGCTGATGTTATTGTTGTTCAGACACAGTTGCTTGTCAATTGGTTCAAAGGTGTCCGTCCATCTGAGTTTTGCTAGTTTGAGAGGGATTCAACGATCATGGTCTGCTTGACAGAGTTCAATGATTGAGGGGGAGGTGGTGTGATTAAAGGTAGCTCACAGATATATATAGTTGACCCTTTTGGGGGGTTTCTATTTGTTGTTTCTGGGAGAAGTTAGTATCATAGTATGGTCAATGAAGGCATTAAGGGAAGCTCAGTGAATGATTGTTTTGTGAAACCAGAAAGCAGTCAGCAGAATTCAAACTCTTTCCAGGCACGTACAGCTCCAAGAATTGAAGGGCAGATGGAAGGAAGGGGACTTTCAGACTTCTATAGAAATACAAGTGAGGAGTTGATCCTGAGGTCTTATATGGAGAGCTCAATCGGAACGCCTCTACCAACCATGGAGATGCTTGGTTTTAAGAATTTGTCTCAAAACTTTCGTACAGATAGTGAGGAGCTCTTCAAAAGCTGGCTCACAAATGGAGAGGCAAGCAGCCGTATTATCCCTTTTCATTGACTTTTAATCTTAATTGACAGTTAATCATTCATTGAATGTTTGATAAAGCATCTAGCTTTAAGTCAGTTAATATGATATGTGATTTGCATTCATTTACCATTCCAAAGGCCATGTTTCACCATCTCTTTTTTATATTGTTACTCTAAATTCACAGAGTTTCCTTCTATGGAGCTTGATGAGACATTGAGTTCCTTCCATAGCCTGTAATAAAAATCTGATTGAATATTCGAAAGATCCCAGCCCACTCACTTTACTGACAGTTTTTCCTTACATTAATATTTGATAACTCTATAATTGGATACTCAAATCATTGGTTCACATTTAACAATTCCAATAGAAACACAGTGATATAGATTTGATCAGATCATAATATGCTTGTAGAATCTTCAAACTCATCACCCAGTAGAAAAAGAAAAAAAAAAGTATGTAATTGTGGGTTTGCTCTTATATCTGATTCTTTGCCCTGTCCCTTTCCTGATTTACTTTTTTCTTTGATTGACATATATCTGTTTCCAGAACAATGGCTACAATCCGTCCAGCATTGCACATCGTACTCGACAAGGACCACGGAGGTAAGTAGGTTGCAGTACTAGCAACCCTTAAATAAAAAGCATGTGATACATAAAAAAAATGTTGTCATTTTCCAAAATGCAAGTATGTGGTACTTCTTTTTGAGTGTGCCTGTTCATCTTTAAGCAAAAAAGAAAAAACATGATGCAGGGAGCCAGGGGTAACATAATTAGATAGTCAAAGGAAATTGTTGATCTTGTATGCATTAGCAAGCACCACAACAACAGTAGTAAATTGTTCTCATAACTTTATTTGAAAGTAAAGCATAACAGATGCAATAACTTCTATGCTGTGCTCGTTTTTTAGTTGGTATAGGGTAAGTCTAGTTAGTAGTTACCTTCTGGTTGTCATGAATCTTACACCATTCACCATTCATCTTTATGATGGCTCCTAAATTATTCTGTAGTGCTGTTGCAATTCAAACTTATAACCTCAAGTAAATGCATGATGTATATATTGCTATCATATATCTCTGTTTTTCTAAAATATATCACATAATAGATAAATATCTCTCGACTTCTCATAATCGTTCAGATTCCTTCTTGTGACATTTTATCCTAAAAGCCAGCTTTGAGAACATTGTATAAGCATTTTCTCCCAGTCAAACTACTAACAGTGAAACTCCAATAGTTAAAGTCTTTATACTAGTCATCACAAAAGGAACTGATTAATCAAGTTGTTTTGTGCATTGCACCTGCTGGATTTATACACACTCTCTCTCTCTATCTCTTTTAAATTTCTTTTACTACTTGTGCACTTCAAGATCTTATCATACTTTTCCCCCCAGATTTCCTCATATTTATCTTCCTGGATATCTACTGAAATAGCTAACTTGTCCAGTCAGCAACATGCTGGTATACTTCAAAAGAAAAGAAGCAATGATGATATATATCCACAAAATAATGCCATGCCCGATGAAATCTCAGGTGACAACAATCAACATTCAATCAGGTAGCTACTGCTCCCTTCCAATAAATTATCATGTAACATATATGTATATATAGTATGTGCCTTTTCTTCGGACTCCAAAATGTCAAATTTAAATCATGATTTGTTCTGCATGATAACAGTAATAGTTTTTCAAGATATGTTCATATTTGTCTCAAATTGTCAGGCATGGTGTTGAAAGAGGAATGCAGGCTAGTGAGTTATATTTGGCCAAGGCATGTTAACATTGATAGCTTTCAGGATTCAGTTCAAGGAAGCTTCATGCTGTATCTAATATTTTACTTTTTCTGCAGGCCTGGTTTCATAGTTCTCAACCCATGACAAGAAGCCGATCCTCTGAATTGCGGTATTGTATATACATTTGTTAACAAATAACCACATAATTTCTGTTAAACTATCTTCTGGATTCATCCCTTAATTGATTCAATAGAGTACTATTTCATGCCCTTGATTCAGTCATCAATTGATGTTGTAGAGTATGTCATGCACTGTATTTTGGGTTATTGATTCATTTACTCTCTAGGTATTGTGTATGTAGGCTACTTTATTTAAACAAAAGTTGAAGGAATGCAAACACACGGAATTTCAAAAGCTTACAGTTTCAACAAGGAATGTTTGTCATAGTATGTAAAAAATATAGCCCCAAAAAGAGATGAATCTTAATCCTCATAAAAACTCCTTGGACCCCCATAATATGGATTTTTCTAATTGTTTTAGTTCGTTTTGGTAATCAATGACACATGCATATAGCAGCTCATATAAGTTCATTGGGATTTCAAAATATCCATCATTATTGTTAGAATATAAAAATAGTAGTTGGCCCATATCCTAATTCCGAACAGCTTAAGCTTTTAGGAACTGTGCTAAACCAACAGAAGTTCTTAATTAAGCCTTTCTAGTTTCCTTGTGCACAGGGAACTGGCATCATTTGATTTCATTCAACGAGAATATATTTGAATGCAGGAGGAGGTATGTTGCCATGCAAAATGCCCAAACAACAGTAGGTCTGGAAGGCCTGCAGACAGCTTCGGGGAATTGCAGCAATTTGGGAAAACAAGAATTTGCATATTCAAATGGTTTCAATGATCCTTCTATTTGTGAGGTTACCAACCAGTTGGGGACCTTCATTTCTCCATCCAATTCCTCCTCATCCACTTTCAACACCCCACAAATGGGTGACATGGATAAAGTTTCATCTGTTGTGAGCATGCTAAAGGGTACATTAGAGAGAAAAAAGCTTTGCAACCAGATTGAAAAAGAAGGTGTAGAGGATGATAGTTCCAATGGGCTTTTCCCTACTCAAGAAGTTATAGTCACCACTGTTTTTGATCAAGGGCAAGGGAATCAAATTCATGAAATGGCGGGAACTTTTCAGGAAGTGTCCACTATACAAGTTAAAGATCATACAATTATACAAAGCGTGGAAGGATCATTGGACCTTGAGATGGAAGGTTTTGTAAATGTCACAAACCCAAACCCCTTAAGCAGAAATTCTCAAGAACCTTCCCAAAGCGAATCATCTGCTGCAGCACCAGTAGTTTCATCAGGCTTTGATGCATGTGATGGTCCCAGCAACTCAAGTCAAACTCTGAGCATTTGCGAAAGTTCAATGAAACGCGCTGGAAATAGAAGTTCAGAAAACGGATCTAGAACTAAAGGTGACCATTTTATGCAAAAGTTGACATGCTTATCATCAGTCATAATTATTGTTTATCATAGCCTTGTTGAGTCACTGACTCACTGTTCCCTGCTTTAGGAGCCTTTGACTGATCTTACACAATTTTCTTTTGATAACCTACATAGAAATTGAATCCATTATTCCTAGTTATTTAATTACCATCATTGATACATACGAAAATTGTGAAGACGATGATGGGAATTTTGTGACACAAAGTAGATATGCCTGTGTAGAGTTTGTTGATACATATATCTTCCACCTTTATAATAAAAAAAATGTGTATATATGTAGGCATATAGTGGCAGGTGTTAAAAGAATTATTTGTTGCAAGCATTGCATTTGACTAAAGTATCTATGTCAAATCATTCAGGTATTTTGAGTGCTAAAACCCTTTCCAGAAAAGATTGTAGTATGTATTATTTCCATCTATGCACACAGTTTGACATTCATTTAATGTGAGAAATTGAAACACATAATTAAGTTTTCTTCTTCGATCTCTTTTCCTTGAATTAGATATTGAGTTACTTTCCATGCAATAAAAGTTCTTTCTCATGGAACTGCAGATTTCAGAGAACGTATAATAGGAAATTTGAAAGATGATCCAAAGGTAAACTCTACTCTTGGATTGTGAGTATAGTATGTTAAAAATATGGTGCCAGTATTTAAAGATTTTACCCAGTTCCATTTTTCTTGGTTCTTTAACTGGGAATCTTTCGCAGAGGGTGGAACGATTAGAACGATATGGATCTGTGACATCAGCTATTTCAGGTAACCAATTACATTTAAAACTTCACCATCATGGCGTTGGATTTCCTCTTAGATGTTCCTTGGTTATTCTAGCATACATATGAATTGGACTTTAGGAGCATCTTCTCAGGTGCTTTTGGTAAATAAATTTTAGAATGGAATGTTCTCCAATCGATTGAGAAAGAAAAAAAATCTTAATTTGTGAGGTGCACATAACAGAAAGGTTACTGTTTCCTGAGGTAGAAAACTAGAAACCCTTTGGAAGTTTGGACTTACCTCACATTGTTATTTTCATATCTTGACTTCTTGAGTAAAGATATAAATCCTTGTTTTGTTGTCTGTCTGTATTCTTAGTAACCATTTTCTTTCTCTCACTACACTCTTATTTTGATATTAGCCTCACTTGAAGAAATTCTTTTGAAAAATGCATCACTGTATTATTTGTATTCATGGAATTCTCTCTAACCAAAGAAAGGTTGTGCAGTGGACAAGGAGGATGCCACAAAAAAGCGTAGGGTCGAGAGGTCACGAAAGTATGTACATTGATACTACAAATGGGGGAGAGTTTGCCTTCTGCAACAAACTCTCTTCATCAGAATTTTATAGTTTCTTTTCTTTCTTTCAATTTTTTCTTTGGTAGCAATGGGAGTAGATTGAGTTAGTTGGCTAGCCATTAAGTCTTAAGGAAGAGAAAATGAGGAGGATTTTATGTTATTATCAACAAAGCTGAGAATGTATACTTGGATGGTAGGATAAATTTTTTAAAATGAAGCAATAAAAAAGTATCTATAAAATGCAACATGTCGTTTAAAGCTCTGTTGAATCACCCTAATCCTTTTAAGTATTAAGTATTTAAGTTTCTTGTTGATGCAGAATGGCAGAGGCAAAGGAAAGGAATTCAACTCCAGTTATTCCATCAGATATACAATCTGTCTTGAAGCGGTGTGAAAATCTTGAAAAGGAAGTGCGATCCCTCAAACTTAACTTGTCCTTCATGAATAGGTAATGAAACAAATTATCTTTCATTTACTTGGAATTTTCCTTTTTGATGTTTCCAAGTTTCAAGTAATTTGGGCAGGCAGTAGTAGCTATTTTACTAACTCAAGTCTAACCATTGATGAATTTGATCGGGACTCTTGTGTGTATCGAAATATGAAACTTCTTTTCCTAGTTTTTATAACTTCATAAAGACTGATAATATATACTATCTTCTCTGATACAAGACTGAAATTTAGGGCCAGCTTGGTATTAGAGCTTTTAAACATCTTCAGTGAATAGGTATTGTAGATCAGAAACTTAAGCCAGTCAATAGAGTGCTAAAGTTGGTAAATTGTTGTGCAAAATATTTGGTAATTATAGTTGTAGAAGTGTTGGAATAACAATAATAAGAAAACTAGGCATAGCATTACTATGTACTACTGGCATTTTTTGTTGTTAAACAAATAAAATACTGTTTACTGCACAAGAAATTCTCCAAGGGACTCCCGGATCTACTTCTTAAACCGTCCACAGTGGACTTTGTTTTTCTTGACACAGAAGCGTGAATGAACTTTACCAAACACTCATAGGATCAGCTTCTCTCAAAAAAACAAAAGGATCCCAAGTAGTAATACCAAATGGATTTGGAGTCTTGGGTATATGACATTAAATATGAAGGTTTTAGGTTGGTTAAAACTATTGTCGATTAGATCAGATAAACTCTCAGGGCATGTTTTCGGGACATAAATGCTTTTGATTGCTAGAAAATACACCTCCATGTTCTATCTGAAAATTTGTCGCTTAACTAAGTGTTACATTGTTTCAGGAAGGATTCTGAGCAGACTAAGCAGATAGAGGAGCTTCAGAACCAAAATGAAGAATTAATGGATGAAAAAGAGCGCCTAATCGAGGAGATTGAGAGGATCCTTTCAGAAACTGGCAAGATTTGAAAATTTATTCTAGTTTGCAATTAACTGGACTTCTCTCCACTTCAGAGACTATCAACATCAGCACAACTTTGGCAACATCCTGAGAATTTCTAAGTGGACTCAACTGAGGTATACTTATAAAAGATCCCAACCTGAATACAAAGAACACAGACAATGTTAAGTTAACGCTTGATGCACCAGTAAAGCAGGGTTGGTTTATTTTCTAAATTCAAGTTTGTGAATGTTAAACTTATCAGTTACCAGAATAGTTACTTACAGTTACTATATCTGGTAAAATCTAACCATGCGAGCCATATGTTTTGTAACTTGTGAAAATGTGGAGTAGGGGAAGACCAAGCTGCATTTGTTTCAAACACTAACTAATATGTTCGTTGTGTTGCAAGGCAATTGTTCTCTTTACTGTAGTATATTTGAGTAAGCTATGTGACTAACTGGATTTTAAAATGACTGAAGACTCAAGTGCAACGAGCTAATCTTCATCAAGAAGACGGTACATCATCAAGGATAGCAGTAAGGAGACAATCGGGTCCTTAAATGCATCATACCATGTTTTCATCCTTCAGTGCATGGATGCAGTTCGAAGCAAGATGAAATACAAAAATGACACAGTCAAAACTAACATATATGTGTATGCGTGTATGTGTCTATGCATGCATGCATAGAGGAATGGTCACTGAGAAAACATCAGCCATGTGGGTATACTACTATACTAGCCTGCTGCAGAAAACCAACCACCAACAAATCTGCAGAAAACTAGCAAACTGAAGTTAACAAGTCTCAGGGAGGTTCCACACTTCCACGAGAGAGCAACGCATCTGTTGGTCGGGGAGCCCTAAAAAGCAAGACTGCATCTGATTGTAGAAACCATAGAGGAAATAATAGCTACAGGAGGATTGTTTCATTCCTAAACATCCTGCAATTCCTTTCACGCCAGATAAAATCAACTGTAGCCACAAGGAAAAGCTTCTTAATGACCTTGGGAACCTGCCTGCCTCTCCAGTTTCCAGGATATTGAGGCATTTTCAATAATCCAACACCAAGTTGAGCCACTTTTATTCATTAATTGTCTCCAAATCCCACCACTGAAAGAACAATCAAAAAATAAATGAGCATGCGTTTGAGGGACCATGTTGCACAGAAACACAATGGGGATTGGCATTTGGAGAAAATATTTAACACCCTATCCATGGTTGCTAGACGACCTCCGATTGCCATCCAAAAAAATAGGTCACCGCATAAATCAATTGGGGAAACAAGACATCTTAAAACAAGGGACCTCCTTTTTGCAAAGGAATTGCGTGCCATCCGGATGCACTAGATTTTCAGTTAGTTGGCCAAGAGTTGAAATACAGATTATTGGGAGAGAAACAACTAAATATAACTAGAGGTCAGAACCCCCGGATCCTTGGCAGAAACCCAAATATATAGGTGTTCCATGTTTTTACGCAGAAGCGAATATTTTACGAAGCATCATGGTAGCAAATAAGTTAAGAAGTATCATTATAGCTCTTTGATGTATAGTTCATTACTACTATATAATGTCATTTAAACTTCAATGACATGATATATTGTCTATGTTTATGGACTTCAGCATGATCCTATAACATTCATTGGCAAAGGATCCACATCAGTCAGGTAAATACATACTGGTAACCAATAAAATTCAGTAAAGTACTACCACACCCACCAACATACAATAACCATCTTGTAGCAATCATCTCAACTATGCTTACTCATAGACTTACTGAAGACATCAGTAACCTAAAATACAATTAAAAGCAATGATTGAGTAACCGAATGCACTTAACACTTGACAACTAGGTCATTAATACAAGTTCTAAACAAAAATAAAGAAAAAGCGCAAATTTTCCTCACTACTGCTGTCTGAGAAATTTCCAATCAACTACATTATCAAAATAAACAACCATCTCCAAAACAAACTAAGGTGACATTCAAATAAACTACATTAGCATCAAAATGTCAAAATGGGAATAAAATTCAAGAGAAAAGGAAAAATTAAAACAAAAATAGCCAAGTCTGCCAAGCTTTTCTTGCAAAGATTACTTGCCACCACCGAATTTGTACTCTACATCTCAGTATTTGACAAGATATGTCTAGACAAGTGAAAATATTACTCAGTCAAGATAAAGCACACTGTATTTAGACACGCCGTTGCTTTCGGAGTCGGCAGCCATTATGGGGCTTTCGGGTTGTATCTTCAATATATACAACTGGATTCTCACCCACTCGAGAATTAGTAAAGCCGTCTTTCCAGCTCAAGATAGCTTGCTTTTTCTTCTTAAAATAAGTAAACCCTTTCACCTTCATTACAACTGATTTTAACCCGAAGTTTCTTGACATCCGTCCAACATGTTCTGCAGTTGCTTCAGCAGCATACCGAGACAATTTTGCTCCTCCTTTCATTTCTGGTAATGATCCGGCTGAGGCACCAAGTTTCTTGTTCCCCTTTGAATCCGTAACAGTGACAAAGGTATTATTACGCATCAACTTTATGTGGACAACATCAGCATTATTCTCTATATTATATTGAGGAAACTGAGAACCCCATCTGTTGCCCCTTCCATCTTCCTCTATAATTCCCCTCACAAAGTTCATTGACCTGGAATTCCTTCCAGTCTCATTATCATTCCAACCAGCAGAATGTGTGGAACTTCGGAAACTCAGAGAAAATGGAATGGAGAGATTCGTCTTGACATGCATAATACCCGACCTAATCCCTGGCATTCCACAAAGTCCCGAGACATGATCTAAGACCCTCCCCCTTCCAACATTCTCAGAAGAATTAATACCATGTTTAAAAGTCTCTAGGTGACCTGTAAAGCCCACAATATTTTTAATCATTAGCCAGAAATTGACACCAATGAAAATTTAATTTCCCATCAAAGCTTCACAATTTACCATGTATTTCATCACACTAATTCGCAAGCCACAGTAACTACATACATTAAAATTTTGACAACAGAATCTTCTTAGCGAGAAGAAATATATTGATTCTTTATTCTTAAAAATAAAGCACCAAATATGGGGTTGAAAACAATCAGAAGTCAGAACCTAGCATTGTATCATTATTGGCATCTAGCACGGCATCTTCAAAATGTTGTTCAAGTTCACTAAAAATGGTAGACAGCTTGTAAAGGGATCTAGAGTTCTAGACCGTAGTGTGAAGGTTAAATTATATAAAAATATAATCCACTAAGGAACCAAGAAAATAAAAACCATATAACCCATAGTACAGTACAAACCATTTGCCAAATTCAAAGACAGGAAGAAGAACTTGCCTGATGGCATCCTAGAGACAGAGAAGGACCTTGAAGCAGTGAGCTCGCCCTGGCATCTAGTAAGCCGAGGAATCAGAGATGAAGACAGCCGAGAGATAGACGAATACATGACTCACTTTCACTTCTGTATTTTTTCCTATGCTCAGTTGGTACACTGGACTGCACAGTATTCAATTGCACTGTAAAGGACCGAACTGTACTGTAATATCCTTAGTACTGTTGAAAGTTTGGTTGTATCATATTAGAAGAAAAATTCAAATAAAAGTTCAAACGCCATGCCTAAAAGCCCAGATAAATCAACAAGCATGCATTTACAAAATAATAAACCCCATCAGAAATTCAAACGGCAACAGAACAAAAATTTCAAACAAACATCAGGGAGCTTAATGAGAAAAATCAGATGAAAAATAGAGAGAGTGGTACGAAAGAAACCTAAAATCAATGAAGCAAAAATCAGAAGAAAACAGAGTAGACACATTGTACCAGAGACAGATGCACAATATAGAAATTCCAAGGCAAAAATTAAAATCTCAGAGACCAGTAATCAAGCAACCCTAACAACATTTATTCAAACGGCAAGAAATGAAACCCGGAATTCAAACAGAAAGCGACATTCAACAGTCTGATATCTAAAATTGAGAAAATGAAATCCCTAAATTAGAGCAAAGCCCTAAACCCAAATCCAGAGACTTTCTTTAAAAACAAAAGTTCATGGCAGGAGAGAGATACCTGGTGAGCTTGAGTATCGGGTGACGCTGGGTGTAAGAGTGAGGAAGATGCACGGAGGAGGTAGGCTGAAGCAGTGCGACTGCGACTTAGCCATAAGCACGAAACTCCATTTGTTTCATTGCACGTGCCACAATTTTTTTTTTCTTTCTTTTTTCAATGGGCCAAATTTTATTTTTAGTTCCTATAATTTGAATCAAGTTTCATTGTAATCCTCTAAATTCCTAATTGTTGGAATTTAAAATACACATTAAATTCATCTAATTATTAGACTAAAAATAGCAGGTGAGAGTATTTTAAGTTTTACGTGGTTTAACTTTATTGTTGTTATCTAAATTCTTTAAATTATCAAAAAATTATTATATATGATAATAACATTATATGACAATATGATATAATAAAATGATGTTATTCATTTGTTTAAAAATTAATTATTTTATATATGTTATAATTTAAGTAAATTAATAATATTAAATTATTATATTATGTGATGTTATAATTATATAAAATAATTATTCACTTAAAAAGGCTATTTTCATTAAACAAATTGACAAAATTCAAAGTAAGTCCCTTATTATAACAATTAAAAAACTATAAAGACAAAAGTGGTACAAAATCAAAGTAAAACTTGGCAAAATAGCAAAAACGAAATTTGGCTTTTACTTTTGTGTTGGGGGGGGGTTTTGGAAAGTCGGGGTTTGAATTCACGTTTTCAAGCAAACCCTTAATATATAGGTCTGAATCTGTGTAGTCTTGGTACCGGAGAGAAGGGAAATGGAAAATCCACGGAAGTCGAGTAGTGGTAGGAGAGAAGATGTTCTTCACACAGCGGCAAGGTCCGGTGATCTAACTACACTTGACTCACTTCTCAGCTCCAACCCTTTGGCCATCAATTCTAGAGATAAGCACTCCAGAACTCCGTATCCTTTCCCTCTTTTTACTCTCTCTCTCTCTGTAGAATTCGTGAATTTTTGTAGTAAAAATAAATTGAAACGTAATGAAGATGGCATTGGGCAATTCTTATTTGGAAAATAATTTGTGGTATATATGCTTCAATTACTTTGGTGTAACTATAAAGCTTTAGCTTGATGAGCTCTTGGATTTGAGAAGAGAACCCAGGAAATATTGTTCAGTTTGGGTCAAGTCTTCATATGATTAAGTTACTTCATGAATCATGATTCATGAAGATATAGACCAGAACTGATTTGTGCAATTGGGTGACTTGGATTAAAAGCCCTACATAACAGTTTTGTTCTAATGTTATTTTTTGTGGGAACAAATGATGAAAATGACATACAAAAGAAGAGTTGTTTTACAGCAAGTCTATAACTGTGTGTTGCTGCAAAAGGGTGTTTCAACTTCTTTCTTGTCATTTGAAAATTTCTCTATTCTGATATATATGTAAGTAGTAATGGCATTTCTCATCAGAATTCTAGTCAGGACCTGACATCTTGCAGTGGTAAAGGATGTTTGAATGCAGTCCGCACAATTGCCAACAAGATGTATCTACTCACCACATCGTTCATGGATTTTATTTTATTTTTTCTTTTTATGTTCTTCAAATGTCTGCTTGCTTTACTTTCTGGGCAACTTTGAAAATAACTAACTCTGGTTTTGGTG
The DNA here is from genome assembly GCA_003254865.1 of Dryas drummondii. Classification (NCBI taxonomy): domain Eukaryota; kingdom Viridiplantae; phylum Streptophyta; class Magnoliopsida; order Rosales; family Rosaceae; genus Dryas; species Dryas drummondii. Next base: position 197,483 of record QANW01008183.1, on the reverse strand, counting down.
TTGATTGTTGAATATTTAATGGTTGTTAAAATTCTTTCACAGTTGGCTGCATTCACTTGGTTCTGCTGTTTCTTGTCTTGTTCTAATTTAAACTTGCTACTTTTCACAATTTAGAATTCAAATTTTGTTTCTTTGACAAGTGATTTTGATCAAAGACTACATTTAGCGGCATGGTCCGGGCAAACAGAAGTGGTGAATTTTCTCTGTAAGAACAAGGCTGATGTTGGTGCTGCTGCTATGGATGACATGGGTGCAATACACTTTGCTGCCCAAAAGGGACATTTAGAGGTTGTTCGGACTCTACTTTCATCTGGGGCTTCTGTCAAATCTTCCACTCGCAAAGGCCTGACTCCACTACACTATGCTGTTCAAGGGTCCCATGTAGAACTTATCAAGTATTTGGTAAGGAAAGGTGCAAATCTCAGTGCTAAGACAAAAGCAGGAAAGACCTCTCTTGATCTTGCTAGCAATGACGAAGTCCGCTCTTGTTTGGAAGAGTGTCAAAGGTCATCCGAGAAAGGAGATCTGAATGGTAAACAGAAAGATGAAGAATCTGATCCAAAGACTTCCCTGCAGGAAGAAGTGAAATCCGAAGGTGAAGCTGCAAATTCTGGGAATGATGAACGGGCCAAGGATGAAAGTCTGAAGAGGAAGAGTGATAAAGATGATTCTGAGGAAGCCTCAGGGGAACCGAAAAAAACAAGAGTTGCATTGAATCATCTTCTGACTACAGATGATAATACGCAAGATGAGGAGGAATGAAGCTTCTAAATGAGACTAGTATGGTAGCTTGACTTTTAACCAAGCAGCTAACTGCTATAGTCAATTAGTCATAGAAACATGTAGCTCTTTGCACCATCATGTTATAGGATTTCTTGGATTCAATGACTCATTAAAAAGTATATTTGTTCTGTTTTTATTTCTCTTTTTCCTATAAAAAACCTTGTTCGAGTCATTCTATGTTGTATTTTACTTTGCTTACTAGCATGGTGTAGTGGCTCGAATTGGTGCATCAGAAAAGGCAAATATAGAGTTTAGTTGGTCATTCTTGGTTGCCAAAGTTCTGTATGTTGGGTCGTTTTTTGCAAAATACGGATTCCAAGATATCATTCATGTATATTTGAAAACTTTGTAAGAACTTTTGTGACCCACAAATATTGTCTATGTGACACTCATTTTCTTTTCGCTCATACAAGGGAAAGTGAACCTAGGATATCTATTCTCTACCCTTAGCCTATCCAACCCATGCTACTAGAGTTAAAACTCATAGCTATGTCACATAATTTATTGGTCATCAAAAAAGTTAATAAATGTTATTTGGAGAATTTTGTTAGTCGCAAATAATGTTCTTTCAGTGAGAGAAAACGGGTTTAAGTCCAAGAAAAAAAAAAAAGTGAGAGACAAAGGGAGTTTAAGGTCTGTTTGGTAAACTTTCTAGATGTTTTATGATTTTATATGTAAAAGCTTAGCACTTATCCCAATTGGTGTTGCAACACTTAGCCACTGATGTACAAACCAAAGAATTTTTTTTTCATCATGTAACAAATGCTAAAAATGCGGTTGCGGTTTAGTAATGAAACCACGAGATGGTAAAGAGAACTATTTTAATAAATCCATGCCATCTTATCAGCTATTCGTGGAAGATCCTTCAGAATCCAGACTGCTATCTTCTCCGCTATACATCCCTGAAAACACAACCCAACAAATTATGTAAAAGCCTGAATCTTTGGAAGTATGAGTGCTTGTTATAAAGTTTTTAACATCGAATCATAAATGGGAAAGCGAGCCAAAGTTTAAAATGAAACCACATTGTGAAGTCAAGAATCACGATTAACTGCTTTGAGAATAGAAATAGAAAATAGAGTCAACAGTTGAATTACATATCTACAACTTCAGGTGAGATAAGGAGCTGAGTACCACAAGTCATGTAAATATCACACGCAATTCATGTAAATAGATCGTCTTAAATGCACAGTAAAGACAATATCAAGGCTGCAATGTTATTGCCATACTTCTTAGCCAAACTTGGTTGGATAATCTGCTTATTAGGTCCAAATTTACTAGTATTAAAATAAGAAATGTGTACAAATGAAAGTACAAAAAGTGATCATTGGCCATGGCTACATAAAACAGTTTCCCTCGTGCAAGAACAGAATGAATTTTCAAGCTCTGGAATGGACCCATCAATGTTAGCATGAGCATCCCAACTCCTTTGGATACAGTAATAGGAGATGTCTGAAAAAAGAATGTAATCTAGCAAAGTGCAATTGCCATATGTATCTCTGGTCTAGATATTTGGTGAAAGGAAAGGAATCTGCTCATAATATGTCGCCTAATTGTCTAAAGGTTTTCTTTAGTTATATCCATCTTAGAAATGACTTTGACATTGTATTCTGAGATGGTATAACATATTTAGTAAATATGATACAGAGTTACCAGAGAGACTTAACAACACAGACCACTGAATACCAATAATGAAAAGTATTGAACAGGAAAATACTCACCTAAAATTTCCAGTGGATCATATGGCATGGACAAGTGATGACTAATTTGATGATATCCCATAACGGTTGCGGAGAGCATCAATTGCTTTCTCACAGGACTGTGAAAGCTCTGTGATGGATGTTTTGCAAGCTGAAAATATGAATTCAGAACCCCAAAAAAAACAGTACTCAGAATGAATCAGACATTAGTTTATAAGTTGCTGCCAATATTTACTTTACAAGTCACAATTATTGATATATAGGAGTCAATATTTAATTTGTCTTTCTTTTTCGGTTTTTTTTTCTCAACAGTAATAAATTGTCTCCATATCAATAGTATTAACTAGTAATGGCAATGTTGAATTGAAATGATCAAGAAAATTTATCCAACCTATATCAAGAGAAATGCATTACATATAAGAAACACAGGGACAATGGAATATAACCAATTTCCACTTCACATATGGGACACAAGTCACACAACCATCACTTTTCAAAGCCTCAAAGGGGGTTATGGACTACATTTCAAGGTTTTTAATGGCAACATAATATGGCATGTTAATTGACAATGATAATCAGTCCAGTATAGTACTAGTACCAAGACACGAGTTATGCAAAATCCCATATAATTATGCAAGTCAGAAAGGTTTTAAACCGAACATATACCACGAGAAGCAGTGGCCTGTGCATCTGCCATGAACTCTGCATATGAAGCCTGAGAAAGAAGCGGTAGGTCACAATCATTGAATTAGCAAAAGGACATATAATTACAAGGATGATAAAGGTCAAAGCATATATACCATCATTGCTTCCCGACTTTCAGTAATCCTTTGAGTCATCTTCTTGTATTCTTTGTCTGCTTCATCCAACACTTGCTGACATGCTTGAGTCTGCATCTGTTGACACGGAAAGAACCAAATAAACACCTGACGAGCCCTGATTTAAATTCGAATGCTCTTCTCTTCCCTCTACTACTACCGAGTACTAACACTAAGCATTCAATTAGATTGAAATTGCTTTACATAATTGTTATGAGATTTGCTTACTAGGAACTTATGATATGAAACTGAGGTAAAGTAAACTTGTTATTGTTTGGCGAAAATTCAATTTGCTATTCTCTTCCTTTAGTTCGGTTCCGTTTTCTCAGTAACCAAACAAACAATAATCCATTGACAAAATCCCTGCTCTAAATTCTAATGCTCTTGTCTTCCCTCTACTACTAACGAATACTAAGCATTCAATTAGATCAAATTTGTTTTGCCAAATCGAATAATTGTAATGAGATTTGATTACTAGGAACTTATGATATGAAAATGAGGTTAAATAAACATAAACTCGTTATTGTTTGGCGAGAGTTCAATTTTCTATTCTCTTTCTTCGGTTCCGTTTTCTTGGTAACCAAACAAACAATAGTCCGTCACTCACGAAACTCAATTACGCTATTAAGTATCAAATCGGTGAAGGAGTAAAATCCAATTCCAATTCGAGAGAGAAAGAAACCTTGAAGCGCTTGTGGAGGCGAGAATGAGCGGAATCGCAATCCTTGACGATCTCAGAGTGAGAGCGATCGATGTGAAGCTTGAGATCCTGGAGGCGAGAGGAGGCGAAGTTCTTAAGATCGGGAATGGAAGCCATTGCCATAGTGGTGTGGGGCGATTCCATGAGCTTAGAGGGCGAAGATCCGAGAGCTCTTACTGTCGTCGACATCGTCTTGCGCTTGCTGTTGCTGTTGCTGCTGTTCTTGAAAATGGCCGATTTGGGAGAAGATTGGTTTGGAGATGAAGGGGAAGCCACTGGCGCTGGCGTTTCCAGAAACTTCGCAGCCGAACACCTCCGACTACTTCTTCGATTTCCACCGCCTTTCTTCATCTCCCTCTTCCCTCTTTGAGTGTCTGGGTTTGAAAACTTCTAATTTTCTAGTGCTATCGACTTTGGCGCCTTGGCGGGTGCTGAGGCCTATATTTGCAAATTTTTAGGCAATCAAATTACCGAAAATTACATTTTTATCCATATAGTTTAGGCCAAATTATATTAAGGTTCTTATAGTTTCAATTATGTCGGTTTTGCTCCCATAGTTTCTCAACTATATGCAATTCGAGGACAAATTGTTACTTAATTCCATCAAATTACGGAATTACCCCATACAAAAGGCATGTGGCACACATGAATGAGAGCATTGCTTCAGTGTAATTATCTAAACTACTTGCACTCGTGCATGTCCCGAATTACTTTCCTCAACGAAATTTTTAGAATTAAAAGTATCTTTAAATTGCAACCGTTAAGAAGCTATACAAGTAAAATTGATTATATTAAAACTATAAAAATCTTAATGGAACCTGACCCAAACCAATGATTAACAACGTAATTTGACCATCAAATTACGTACCGTAGTGTGAGTTAATGAATAATATTGCGAAAAAAAATATTGGATATTGATTGCCAGCTCTAATTAAACTAGCTTATGATACTATTCTTCTTTCTTCTTGGATATTTATATAAAACAAATTATAAAATGTAATTCAAATTAGTATTATAATCGAAGTATCAAATTGAAGGGTTTAGGGTACCACGTGAATAATGTTAGCATTACTCATTTACTCATCACCACTATACATATTAACAGGTCCATTGACAATCATGCATAAAGACTAGAGTGGTGATCAGAATTTAAGATGTTTTAACATCTCTGCCTTAAAGAACTCTAGAAACCTTGAATAAGGTGGGATAACATCATTCAAAAGTACTTGATCTTCTACTGGGATTTTGCATATGTATTTTGCCCAAACATAAGCCATTTCCAAATGCAGTGTCGATAACACAACTATTACGAAATTTTGATCTAGAACCAATAGCAAAGGCATCGCATTTTGCTCTTTTCAAGAATTACCATCTGCTATCCACGATTTCGAAGTCTGTAAATTACAAAACTCAGCTATACATATGAAATGAACAAGAGCAAAGCTAACGTACTGCCTGCTTGCCTCTCCACATTTTGAACTAATTTACTAAGGAGTTACCACTCTCCTGATTAGCACCAGCACCATGAAGGTCTGGGAGGTCAGTACTGATGGAGAACTTGATCCACCCCTTTTTCTCGACATATGTGAGACAGGGCTTCATCGCAAGGCCAATGACTATAGCTATAAGGCTCACAACCACCACCTTGAGTGTAGACAAAGCCAAAACTACACAAATCAGTATGGTTGGAGGAATACACAAAAGAATGGCTCCAACTGTTCCAACAGGTATCTTGTAAGGCCGAGATGCTGCTGGGTGCTTCATCCTTAACCGTATAAACGCTATAAACTCCAAAATCATTCCCAAACAGTACAAGAAGTTTTCAGCAGCTACAATCTCTTGGAAGCTCATCCAAGATAGCAAAATGACTCCAGAAGCTGAGAACAAAATGCCAAGCACTGGGGTTCCATAACGAGACCTCTTAGCGAAAATCTCAGGCAGCATACCTCGTTCTGCCATCCCAAGAAGTTGGAAAGAGTCACTGCTCATTTCAGCCACAAACATCCCCATATTTGACATTGCCGCAGCCCCTTGGATCCACCATCTCAACCAGACTCCCCCAAGAATTTTGGCAATGTCTGAGAAATATCCATCAGTCCATAACTCACGGTCCAGTGGAACAGCCCCAGTACCAATTAAAAGAGGGAAGAAATATCCAAGAACAACCAAGATCAAAGCATAAAACAAAGCCTTTGGGAGAGTTTTCTTTGGGTTTTCTACCTCTCCAGCAAGTGTACTGATCGAGTCCCAATAGTTCAGATTCCAAAAGAGAGTGTTCAAATACAAATTCCAGTCCACTTTGTGAACATTTACAACTAACCATCTTGAAGGCTCCAACTTGGGAATTGCCACAAATCCCATAACCACAAAAGGAAGGATCGAGAATATCCCTAAAACTACAGCAACCGACCCCACAATGGTTAAACCCCTATAGTTCATGTAAGTGAGAATCAATGTCAAAGCTAGCACTGCTACGATTCGTGGAAGGCCACCACCTAAAGCTGGGATTGCCGACTTCAAATAGTCCAGAAACAAAACTGGGTACAGAGCATTATCAATAACACCACTTAGCCATTTCATCCAACCTTGCTGAAACCCCCAAAAGGGACCCAAAGCCGACGAAACCCAAACCACATAACCTCCAGCCTCAGGGAACATAGTACCCATCTCTGCGGTAATTAAGGCCTCCGGAACACTCCAAATGAATGGAAAGACCAAGAATCCGATAAGGGCTAAAAGGGGACCAGCAGCCTGGACACTATCTTCAATACCAAATGGACCCCCAGATACCTCATAGAAGATGAGGAAGACAAGGGGCAGAACTGAGACTTTCTTGAAGTTATCTACCCTAGGGGGATGCACTCCACCAACTGAAACATATTCAGCACCATTGTACTGTCCCATTGCAATGGAAGCTTGGCTATTTGCTGTTGTACTCAATTTCTGCATTTAGTACAAGTTTTCAACATAATAATAATAATAATTGGGGTTTGTTGGAATCAGCTTTAAAAAGTGTGTATATTATACTAGAGCAGAGCACACCATCCTCACAAATCAAAACCAAAATAAAATCTTTACATCTACCTGTGACTCTGTGAGTAGTTGAGCAATTGTAAAAGTAAATAAAGCAATTTAGAATTTAAAGAAATTAAGGAGCAGTATACATCAAAATAACAAATGGGTATTCTCAGTAGTCAGTAACAAAGAAATACAGCTCCAAATTGGATTCAAACTTATCAATCAAGGAGAAAATCCGGACATATACAGGAAGAGGAATTTCAAAAAAAAAAAAAAGAAGAAGAAGAAAAGAAACAGAAGACTTCGGCAATAGAGATGGGTCACTATTCACTTGCAAAGTGCAATATTATTGGATGCTTGAATATAATACATGATTAGTATTAGAAAACATCTAACTTAGGCCACAAGCTAGAGAGTGAGAAAGTTATCTTCTTTTTGTTTCTTTTTTTAGGCCCTGCGAGAAAGTTATCTTTAACTTTAAGCAATTACACTTTGAGGATGAGGAAAGCAAAAAACAAAAAGAAAAACATTGTTGAAATTGAGGAGGAGGGAAATGGACAAACCAGTTAAAGAAGGGAACAATCCCAGTTGGGTTGGGGTAGATTATCTCCTTCTCCGCCATTATAGATGAGCAAAGACAGCTCCAAATTTTAGACCGCAGTCCCAGTTGTTCAAAGACAGAGACATAATTAAGTGGGCAGTGCAAGTGGGCGGGTTCAAGCCTTGAACTCAGTCACGCAGAGAGTAGGAATCTTTTTATTCATTTATTTATTTTTTGTAGGAAATCAATTAATTAATTAGGATTTAGGACTGTGATGTTTATTTGTTTATATTTTTTGGATTTTTTAATGTATATTTTTTGGATTTTTTTTATGTTTATCTGTTTGTTTATTATCTATATTAGTCTATTGTGGTGCACCCACAGGTTTTAATCGTTTTTTCTAAGTCGTAGCGATCTGCAAAATATTCCTGTCGACGTGTCATCTGCCAGTGCAAGCTTTTAGTGCCACTTTACTGGAAATACATGTGAATGTAAAATAAAAGTAGAGAATTTAAATCTATCCCAACTTTTGATCACTAACTGAAAGACAACGTGTAATTTTTTTAATTGTTGTAAATAAATGAAAATTTTTATATTCATATATCATATATGTACTTCAAAATAAATTTCCTTACTCCTTCGTGTGAGGTATAAAATGAATAGTAAATAATATAGTGTCGATTAGTTGGGTGTTAGTGTAGTAGCGAGGGTTTGAACGCTCTTAATTAGAATAAAAAGTTCTTCTAATAAAAAAATAAAAATAGAATAAAAGGTTTGAAAACATTTCTAAATAAATAAAAAATGTATGCCATACTAAAGTTAGAAAATGATTTATGCCCTACATTATACAGAAAAATTATTCAGTCATACAATCAGTGAATGGCAGGATTTTCTTCGTAATTATCTCTCATGCAATTTTGTGTTTCCACCAACAAGTAGTATCAAATTTCAGGTTTTTTTTAGAACAAATTTGCTCATCGCCTTAATTTGGTGGTGCGCATTACCACCCATTTTAACAATTGACACATGTATTATAAATAAACCATAGTTAACCAACTTAACCACATACAATAAATGCATTCAAGTATTTAAAATAATAAATAGATTAAATTACTAAATAATAAAAAATTCTTATCTTCTTTCAGAAAACTTATTTTAATTTAAGAATAAAACAAAAAGAAATAGGAAAGCCATCAGCCCCCATTTCCCATACGCAGTAACCCTCCCCTTCCCCTCCATCTTTTCCACCAACGATTATGTCTCAACTACGGTGAATCCTCCGCCCGACGCTAGTTGGTCATCACTCTTCCCTCCACTCTCTTTAATTTCTCCATCCAAACAAAAATTGAATCGTTCTCTTAATCCAAACAGAAAAAGAAGAGAAAAATAAAACCAAATATAAAATAAATGGTAAATGAATATCAAAGAGGATGAGAAAAAGAAACAACACTTCAGATTTGATAAACCCACTTCATATTTGATTTCTCTCATTTGAATCACGACCTTCACTTCAAAAGAAAAAATAAAAAGAGAGTGATGAGGAGAAAAAGAAACAACAAAGGAGTGAAAAGGAGAGGAAGGAAGAGTGGTGGCCGGCCGGGGTTGGGAGAGTGATGACCAGCCGGCGTCGGGTGGAGGAGTCGCCGGAGTTCAGACATGATGGTCGCTGGAAAAGATGGAGGGGGAGGGCCAGAGGGGTGGGGTTGCGTATGGGAAATGGGGGCTGATGGTTTTCTATTTTTTCTTTCTTTTATTCTTAAATTAAAATAAGTTTTTGAAAAGAAGATAAGAATTTTTATTATTTAATAATTTTCTCTCCCTATCATTTTAAATATTTGAATGCATTTATTGTGTGTGGTTAACTACTTAACTATAATTCATTAGAATACAGATGGCAATATTTGGTGGTGAGCAAATTTGCTCTTCTTTGTTTTTCTCCCCGAAATTTCAGGGGTTTGTTATAAAATATAAAATGAGTAGAGTACAGCTATGAGCTATACGCCTATACAGGCCTTTCACGCCAATTATAGTTTTCGAAAAGCCATTACGCATATTTGGACAAATCACAATTAAATAACAATTGCATACATAGCTAGCTACTTATATAGTGCCAAAACAAAACAAAACAAAGTAAACTCATATTCGGGAAAAAGAAAAAGAAAAAGAAAAAGAAAAAGAAAAAGAAAAAGAAAAACTCATTCACAATGAACAGTACTTGTCAAATACTGATCTATATATCTAAAATAATAAATAAATATCTATCAAATAGTAGTTTACCTGTTTTTTATTTATTAATTTGTAAAGAAGAATAACTCCATGTATATGTGTTCCAAATAATTTAAAAAAAAATAATGCAATATAGGAGGAGGATTATCATTAATAAACAGAAAACTACCAAAATGAAAATGAGAAGCATGTGATAAGAAAACAAATCAAAACAACAAAAATGATGTATATATTAATTGAACTATATATATATATTAAAATTTTAGGAAAATTAATTAAGAGTAGGATACCTGGTGATGATGATGAGTACTAGTAGTAGCGTGACTGTAGTTCTGGGGTGGGCTGTGATTATGAGTAGTAGTGGTGATAGTCTGTGTCGGTGAAGGAGATGAATTAGGTACTACTGCGACTGCGTCTGCAGCAGCAGCTATACAGTTGCGGCCGTCACTAGTACTACTGCCCCTTACTTGTTCTGACACTTGTCCGACATGCCCACTATCTGAACCATCCATTTGCACCATCGATCTTATTTCTCAGCACAAGTCTCACGTCTGAGAATTAATGAATATTAAACAAAATTAATAAGGGAGAGACCCAGTGAGAGAGAGAGAGAGAGAGATAAGAAAGGAAGGCTCGCCACCCTACAAAACAAACTAAGATTATTAACACAGGTTTACTACTTTACTCCCACTTCCAGACTTTTTTTTTTTAAATTATTTATGGAAAAAGTTACAAAATTTGAAGAAAGGAAGCTAATTTATTGCACGCAATAATAAGCAATATCTTTTTTTTTTTTTTTTTGCACAAATACCATCCATTTCACTTCATATTTAATAATTGAATATTTTTTAATTAATTAATTTTTAACAAATTAAACTATGATCCAATCATACGATAATTTGTTATTTATTCATTTGTTCAATTAATTAACTTTTTAATTAATTACGATCATGCTTATTTTTAATACCCCTATCCATATGCACTTATTGGTGTGCGACTTCTTATGCTATAATTAAATTCGTCATTCATTTAGGACACATTCTTAAATAAATATTGTTCATGCAAAATTACCATTTTGCCTTTAGGTTTATACAAATCAAGATTGACGCTTAATAATATGTCATGACTACCCATATTAACTAAACCTGGAAAGAACCTTTCGGTGTTGATTAGAGTATAGTATAGTTTCTCCTTCATCTTATATTATGAATATGTCATGACCACTCAGATTAACTAAATATGGAAATAACCTTTTAGTATTGATTAGATTATAATATAGTCTTTCCTTCATCCTATATTATAAATCATAATCGAGTATATATGAAATTTTGTCAACCCTTAATATGATTCTTGAGACCATCCCTTATGTATAGATTCTAATAGATGATAAGAGTTTATTCCTTGATCACCTACTATGCCTAGAGATTCATGAATCTAAATATTGGTAGTCTTATGAAACATCTTCCATGCTACCATGAGTTTCAAATCCTTTATTGTACACACACATGTCCCATACGCCAATGACTATACCCAATTTATACGTGTAGTTTGATTCTAAGAGCGTAGTCTTATAATACCAGCCAAAGTATAATGACTGAATGCACAAAACAACTGCAGTGTTTCAAGTCAAAGAACAAGTTGTATTACTAGGTTTAGATATGTAATCTAGTATTTTTAGTTTGGGCCTTTTGGGCCCCTTTCTCACCAAACAAAAAACAAAACATAGGGTGGGCCTATGCATACAAGGCAAACTGAAAAAATAACAAAATGAAAATATGACGAGGCAATCAGAGCCGTCCAAATGATAAGAGCAGATCAGTTAAAAGCCGAACGAAACCCTACTGCCGCGGCTAGTCGCAGGTGCTCTTTCTCTCTAGCGTTCTACAGCAGGTAACGTCTCCTCCTTCCATCTCTCTCTCTCTCTCTCTCTCTCTCTCTCTCTCTCTCTCTCTTTCAAATTTTCTGATTTTTTGTTCTTTTTTCTTCTCTAATTGTCGGTTTACAGCTTTTACAATGTTTCTAGTTTACGTTTCTTTTTGGTTTATAATTTTGTTGGTAGTGGTTCAATATTTGATCTCGAAAATTAGAGGATTCGAGCATATGATGAGAAAAATTTGGAATTGAAAACTGATTGGTAAAAGCCATGAAGCTTCCAAAATCCGAGCTTTTTAAAACTGATGCTCATACATTCCTCTCTCTCTCTCTCTCTCTCTCTCTCTCTCCCTCTCGCATGTATTAAATGATAGTTTTTCTCTATTTTTCTGTCACAAATTAATCATCCCTTTTTGTGTATCTTTTAAGCTTTGGATTGAATCTGATTAGATGCTCATCGAGTTTAACAGATCAGACCAGAAAAATACTCGACCAAGAGAACATATCTTTCAGATCATATTTCATATTTGGCATGAACATTTGAGTTCAGATTTGACATTGGTCCAATGGAAATGTACAGGCCTAATTATGATGCATAGTGATTTAATAATTTGGGTTTTCAAAGCATCTACAGGCCCAACAATGAACCGTTAGATGTAATGTGGGGTCGGGATTGAAGAACAATACTAAATCCATTTGAACATAATTTGAACATGATTGCCTTGAGAGAACCGAGCGTACTTCTTGTCGTGGCGCTTGTGTTCCGTTGCGGGCATATAAAAACCTCTATAATTCCTTTCTTTAATTCACTCTATATTTTCCCCTTCTAACGTGAAAGAAAGGTCTTGTACATGTTAATCTGCTGATCTGTTTTTGTTGTTTAATTTTCGGCCGATCCAAATGGGCTCTCTGAACTTTGAGAAATTAAAGTGTGTGGGAGGGCCCAATTTCACCCGGCCTATATTTGATTATGGGGCAGTATCAAGGTTTTGCATGTTTTCAGTCATGTTTTTATTCAGGTGACTGCCCTAAATTTTGTGATCAGTTGGCAACCAACTTTTCTCTTTTATTGGGTCGTAGTTTTAGGTACTGAGTCACTTGTGGATCGTACCATTTACCTGTAAAACCAAGACGATGATAACAGATACATCATCTGCATTGAAAAATCGAAGCCATCCTGGACCGGCTTTGATCAATGGATCCAGAGTGTCTCATTTAAACAAAACAATGCATGCTTCAGAACCAATTTTGCAACATTATTAAGCACGTTGGCCACCTAACATTCTATCAATTAAGAATTGTAGGGAAACTTCAATTGTATACTCAACCTTTCTCTCTCGCAGATTCCGCAGTTTACTATAATGTTTTATGAGCAAATGGTAATAAACTAGAATTCTAAACTAATCAGTAAAGCCAAGTGGGTCTTCTAGAAGCTTTTATATTGATTTCATGTCTGAATGATAATATCTGGTTTTCCTAGTTGATTAGTCATCTAATATCATTGTAAAATTTCCCTCTACTTGTTGATGCAATTCAAGTTTTAGTTTGGCTTGCCAATTTTCATGGGTGCAATTGATTCCAAAGCAAACACTTATGGTTGTGTATTATGATAGCGGCAAACACTTGGTGGAAATTGCCTTTTTATTGATGTTGGGGCTAGTTCTTATATTATATTTTGGCACCAACATTTTTATCCTGATCTTTGTGCTGTTTCGTATTCTTTGTGCATATTTGAGATGATATGTTAAAGAACTTAGAAAATGCTCATTGCTGCATCTAAGTTCATTGTTTAATGGCAATTGCAGGTAAGTCATGGTTAAGCACAACAATGTTATTCCCAGTGCGCACTTCAGAAAGCACTGGCAGAATTATGTGAAAACGTGGTTTAATCAGCCAGCGCGTAAGACACGGAGAAGAAAAGGTGGGAAATTAGATATGCAAGTGAAAATTCATTGACTATTCAATCTTTGCTAATTTTGTTTGTTCCTTTTACTCTTTGGGTTAGTTAATCAGAAATCTTATATGGTCGTGTTGAATGATTCTTTCCCCAGCCCGTCAAGAGAAAGCTGTGAAGATTTTTCCTCGGCCTACTTCTGGACCACTGCGACCTGTAGTTCATGGCCAAACCTTGAAGTACAATATGAAAGTTAGATCTGGCAGAGGATTTACTCTTGAAGAACTAAAAGTGAGATAATTGTTGCTGTTAGTTGTACAGAAATTGTTTATTATCTTTTTATGTTTAAGGTTTTATATCCCCAAGTGCTTGCTCTCTCACTCTCTCCCCCATCCCCCTTCTCAAAAAAAAAATATATATATATATAATACCAATAATAAATCAATAAGTAAATAGGGTACATCGTCTGCGTATAACAGTGTTTTCGTTTATAATGCATCCCTTAGGGTAGTTTTCCTGGGGAGTCCAATCATTATATTTACCATCCTGCTTATAAGCAACCATTTCTACACCTTTTGTCCTGAGTTTGCATCTTTCTGATGGAATGACAGGAATTAGCTGCAGTTTTTCTGGACATTGTCAATATTAAACTCTGAAAAATGTACCTATCTTTGTGCACAGGACAGTTGAGTGTTATGGTGTGTCTGTGTTATCAGGAATTTTGATGCCCATGACTTTCATTTCCATTGTTTTCCAAATGTATGTGGAAAGCTGCATGGCTAAGAATGATGGAATGTTCACTTATCTTTTGTTTGATTATGACTGTTTGTTACAGGCTGCTGGTATCCCTAAGAAACTTGCTCCAACAATAGGCATTGCCGTTGATCATCGCCGCAAGAATCGATCACTGGAAGGTCTTCAAGCTAATGTTCAGAGGTTGAAAACCTATAAGGCCAAGTTAGTTGTCTTCCCAAGACGTGCAAGGAAAATCAAGGTAAGAAATGTCTGTCATATATTAGACGTGTATGTTGTCGGGTGTGATATTCTTGGTCTTGCTATCTGCATGCAAGTTTTAACCTTGTTTCCTAAACTTGCTGTGCAGGCGGGTGATTCAAGTGCTGAGGAACTTGCCAATGCTACACAACTCCAAGGTCCTTACATGCCCATTGTAAGGGAGAAGCCAACTGTAGAGCTTGTGAAGGTTACAAATGATATGAAGGCCTTTAGGGCTTATGACAAGCTGCGTGTTGAGCGTACGAATGAACGTCATGTTGGTTCTAGGATGAAAAAGGCTGCTGAGGCCGAGAAGGAAGAGAAGAAATAGAGTACTAAAAGTCTATTAGTTTGCTATTGACACATGTTAAAATTTTGGTTAGAATATTAAGATCTTTTATCTGTCCATAACGCTATGGATTTTGATGATTGATCTTTCAGACTGTGCTACTGTTTGCGGTCCTAGATTGAAATAGTGTCTTGAAACATGCTATGTTCATTTTTCTGGAATATGAGTTCATTTCCTATCATCAATCATCGTTATGTTGTTGGATATGTTGTTTGCCCACTTCTGATCATTGAAGTTGTTTAATCACTATACGTGTGCCATCAAATCTTGAGGTCTTCTTGATTTTTCTTCTTAAATGCCACTTGAAAATGTACTTTGTTTTCTGTGGGGCTGGCTACTAGATCACCCCTTAATTTCTTACTATGCTGCTGCTCTGTTGCTGGATATTTTCTGGTACAGCGATTGAGGTTCGAAATTCTCTAGCATAATACTTTTCAAGTCTAGTTGTAAATTGTAGTGGACTAACGTAATGGGTTGTGCAAGGAGCCATCAACTTTTTCACCTGAATCATGTTTGGAATCAGAAGAGGAAGTAATACTCTCGAGTCTCGTGGGCTCCTCTTTGAGATCCCAGGATCTCTGGAAAAAGTTGCAAATATTTTAGTTAACATTGCATTTGGATAAAATAATTTATTTATTTTATATTGTGGAGAAAAATAGAAAATTCAGATAAAGACCTTGAAAGTACGAATTGAAAATCCAAAATATAAAATGCTAGATGGGAAGTAAGATATGTGTAATTTTGTATTTTTATGTTTATTCAGATCTTTTTTTCTATTATTAAATTCAGATATTTCTTTGGTAGATGGATCGGCATATATGGCTAGTGAAGAAAATTTGATGTAAATGTAAATAACTACACACCCAATAGCCCAAAAGGTCACAATATCTAACGGCATCAGGCCAAACATAGTGGATAGGGCAAACTGAAAGAATTCAGGACCAAAAAAAAAAAAAAAGTATGATGGGGCCCAGAGCCGTCGGAATTGTAAGTATAAATCATTTAAAACCCGAACTAAAACCCTAATGCAGCGGCTAGCCAACGATTCAGCAGGTGCTTTCCCTTCTCTCTAGCGTTCTACACCAGGTATCGCCCCCTCCTTCCATTCTCTCTCTCTCTCGCAGATTCCGCAGTTCAGTATGATGCTTTTGCCGATGTTCTGTTGTTCGATGGATTTATGAGTAGTAAACTAGGCTTGTAAACTATTCAGTAAAGCCAAGTGGGTCTTGTAGAAGCTTTTACATTGATTTCATGTATAAAATTATAAATGATAATATCCGGTTTGCTTAGTTAATTAGTCGTCTATTGTCATTGTAAAATTTCCCTCTACTTGTTTCTGATGCTATCCAAGTTTGAGTTTGGCTTGTAAATTGTCATGAGGGTAATTGATTCCAGAGCAAACACTTATGGTTGTGTAATATGTTGATTACTATCGTTGGGCTTGCAAACAATTTCTATTGTGCAATTTGGGTTTTGTAACTGATGTTTCTAGTTCCAAAAACAAAAACAGCGAACTTTTAAATGTGGGATTTCTAATTGTAATTCTATTTTTTGTTGGGGGTAAGTTGCCAAAAAATGTGCAAGCTGACTGCATTTGTTGTCAAATGTTAAGCATTTGTCTTGTTAAGATGCCAAGTTATTGAACCAAAATTGCAAAACCCTTTTGCTCTTTTAACTGGATTGTTTCAATTTTACCTCTTAAAGCTTGTCTCTGATCATTTCTGTTAGCTTCTGAATGAGTATGTGTAGTGGAAATTGCTTTCTTATTGATGTTGGGGCTAGTTCTTATATTATATTTTGGCACTAACATTTTTATCCTGATCTTTGTGCTGTTTCATATTCTTTGTGCATATTTGAGATGATATGTTAAAGAACTTGGAAAATGCTCATTTCTGTACATCTAAGTTCCTTGTTTAATGGCAATTGCAGGTAAGCCATGGTTAAGCACAACAATGTTATACCTAGTGCGCACTTCAGAAAGCACTGGCAGAATTATGTGAAAACATGGTTTAATCAGCCAGCGCGTAAGACACGGAGAAGAAAAGGTGGGAAATTAGATATTCAAATGAAAAGTCCTTGACTACTCAATCTTTGTTAATTTTGCTTATTCTTTTTACTGTTTGGGTTAGTTAATCAGAAATCTTATTATTTTCCTTCTCTATCGTCATGTTGAATGATTCTTTTCCCAGCCCGTCAAGAGAAAGCTGTGAAGATCTTTCCTCGGCCTACATCTGGAGCACTGCGACCTGTAGTTCATGGCCAAACCTTGAAGTATAATATGAAAGTTAGATCTGGCAGAGGTTTTACTCTTGAAGAACTAAAGGTGAGATGATTGTTGCTGTTAGTTGTACAAGAAATATAAAACTGTTCTTTTTGAATAGGGTACTAATCTGCGTATAACAGTGTTTTTGTTTATAGTGCATCCCTCAAGGTAGTCTATTTCTTGGGAGTCCAATCATTAGCTTACCATCCTGCTTATAAGCAACTATTTCTACACCTTTTGTCCTTTGCATCTTTCTGATGGAATGACGGGAATTAGCTGTAGTTTTTCTGGACATTGTCAATACTAATTGTTACTCTGAGCAATGTACCTATCTTTTGATACTAGTAGTTAAATAAAGTGCACAGGACAGTTGAGTGTTATGGTGTGTCTATGTAATCAGGAATTTTGACGCCCATGACTTTCATTTCTATTGTGTTCCAAATGTATGTGGAAAACAACATGGCTAAGAATGATGGAATGTTTGCTTATCTTTTGTTTGGATGTTTAACATCTTTATTACAGGCTGCTGGTATTCCTAAGAAACTCGCTCCAACCATAGGCATTGCCGTTGATCATCGCCGCAAGAATCGATCACTGGAAGGTCTTCAAGCTAATGTTCAGAGGCTGAAAACCTATAAGGCCAAGTTAGTTGTCTTCCCAAGACGCGCACGGAAATTCAAGGTAAGAAATGTCTGTTCTATATTAGACGTTTATGCTGGGTGTGATATTCTTGGTCTTGCTATCCACATGCAAGTTTTAACCTGCATAAACTGGCTGTGTAGGCGGGCGATTCAAGTGCTGAGGAACTTGCCAATGCTACACAACTTCAAGGTCCTTACATGCCCATTGCAAGGGAGAAGCCAACTGTTGAGCTTGTGAAGGTTTCAAATGATATGAAGGCCTTTAGGGCTTATGACAAGCTGCGTGTTGAGCGTACGAATGAACGTCATGTTGGTGCAAGGATGAAAAAGGCTGCTGAGGCCGAGAAGGAAGAGAAGAAATAGGGAGTACTAAAAGTCTATTAGTCTGTTATTGACATATGTTAAAATTTTGGTTAGAATCTTAAGATCTTTTATCTGTCCAGCACATGTTGGATTTTGATGATTCATCTTTCAGACTGCTGCTGTTTTCGATAGTGTCTTGAAACATGTATGTTCATTTTTTTGGGGTTGGAGTTCATTTCCTTTCCTCAATCATCGTAATGTTGTTGGATGATGTCATAAAATTATAGGTCTTCCTTCTGGGCTTTTTCTTCTTAGATGCCACTTGAAAATGAGCTTTGTTGTCCATGGGGCTGGCTATCTGTTAGGAGAGTTTATAATGTTGCTTAAACTAGATCACCTCTTAAGTTCTTACTACATTGAGAACAGTCTTGCTGCTCTGTTGCTGTATATTTTCTGGTTCAGAAATTTGGGGTTCGAAATTCTCTAGCTAATGCTTTTCAAGTCTAGTTGTAGATTGTAGTGGACTAACACGGTTGTGCCAGGAGCCATCAACTTTTTCACCTGAGCCATGTTAGGAATCAAAAGAGGAAGAAATGCTCTCGTGGGATTCTCTCAGAGACCCCAGGAACAAGTTGCAAAGTCTATTTTAGATAAATTGCATTTGGATAAAGTAATTCTTTTGATCTGGTGGAGGGGATTTGAAGTTTGTTGATGCATTTAGATAAAGTCTAGTTTGTTGATCGACAATACTACTCAATACTACCCGATACTGCTCTATACTTCTCCTATGCATATATGTTGATAGTGCAACTCTATATGAAATAAGATGGGGACAAAAATAAACCTTCTCTTCTTGTTGAAGTAGTACGTCACGGTGGCAAAAAAAGAAAAAAAGCAGTTGGTGTTGACAACTTTATCCATCAAAATATATTGGATAAATTCTAAAATAAATAATAAAAAAACTCTATCAAACTTTATCAAAGTTATTAAAAGTTTATTAAAATCTATCAAAATTTATGAGAAAAGTTCAGTAAAATTCATATGCCAAAGTCTATGAGAAGTTTATTAAAGTCATTAATAATCCACCAATTCTACCAAAATCAATAATTTTTAAAAACTCTACAAAAGTCCAAGAAAGTACTAATGGAATACACCCCCTAAATGTTCTAAATGATATCTAATATATGACATGCTAGATGGGAAGTATGGTATATTGTATTTTATTGTGCATTTAAATATTTATTTTTTCTATTATTAAATTCATTTATTTCCTTGGTAGATGGATCGGCATGTATGGCTAGTGAAACCTCTATTGGTGGTTACAACTAAAAACCAACACCAAGACTGATAGGACCCTACATATTTTAAAAATGGGGCCTAAAGCATGCATGTGATGAGGTTAATCGTGACCCCACAGCCCACATCCGGCATCCATCAACATTCTACTTCCTAAAAATTTGGCTCCACTATATTTTATCGGTTATCAGTATCACAGCGAATATTTTTGTTCTTTTCATTATCAAGAAAAAAAGAATATGTTTTTTCTTATCACATAGAATAAGATTTTTTCTTTTCCCTTTTTCTAGATAAAATCTTTTTGTGGTGGGTCAAATGTTGGTGTGGTGGACAAAATTCAATTTTGCAATAGTACCCGTATGAAACAATAAGAATTTGTCTATCAAAATCTAAGGACACCTGTCTTTTTAAAGATCATTTTTATGGTTAAATTTATAAATAATTTCACATACCGATTCAATCATACTAACACAAATACATTGAGTTTCATCATAATTATACAATTACCTGTGTTTGGATCAACTCCTAAAAAGTTCTTTATGCAACGGTGACAACCAAAAATTGCATAAAATCAATATAAATATAGCTTCTGTCTTTTTCAAATATAAATGTCAAAACACAAAAACCAACATAGTATATAAAAATTAAATTTGTGGAGTCACATTTACCATAATTTGTGATTAACTCTTTTTAGTGTTTGACAATAACCACCGTTATTATTATTTGACAATGAACTATTATTGTTGTTTGACAGGGAAAATAATTTTGAAACAAAATAAAAAATAGCACGCTGAGCTGTTTCAGCGCTTCCACGTTTATAGGGTGGACTGCTTCTTCTTTTTTTTTTTTTTTTTTTTTTTTTTTTTTTTCTTCTGTAACGATAATTGTGAACATTGTAAATACTAAACGGGTTAATACAATGAAAAATTTAGAGTAATGAATCATTTACTTTTAAAAAAAATATATGTAATTTGGCGAAAGAAAAAAGTTCACGGAGGTCGAAAATACCAAATCACCACGAAACGTTACGTGGCTTTTATTTAATAGCAGAATAGGTAGTGAGATACCGTGCCTATATAACACCACCTCCACCTCCACCACCACACACGCAAACGGCACTGGGACTACCTTCGTTAAACCAAGCAGATTCAGTCTAGTCTCGGAGATCAGTCCAATGGGTTTGAAGGTCTGCTTTCAATTCTGCTCTGTTTCCATAGTTTTCGATTCTAAATACATATCTATATATTTCTTAATCCTCTTATCGTTAATTTCTGTTTGGGTTCGTTTTCTTGGGATGTTGCAGTGAATATTAGTTCAGATCTGCATGTTACTTTGTTTGTTTTGAATCTGTCCAATCTACTATACTAACCCAATTAACTATCTACCAACACCCTAAAATTTTATGTAAGAAAACGTCATCTGATCGATTTATAATCTTATGAGATTATCATATTATTTGGCTGATAAAAACTTCCCATTAAAAACTATGATTTTTGCTTCTGCTTCAATGAAGTTACAAGTCTTTTGAGGATCCTACAGATTTACCTTTTTACCATTCAATGAGGAAGTTACATTTCAATCATCAACCGTCTTTATTTAGAACATCCTTCAATAGTCATCCCTGTAAAAACTCAGCTTTTAGCCATTTGATTATGATCAACATCATTTCAATTTTATCTAACAAACTGGGTTTGTCTGTACAGTTTGAATGACCAAACAATTACCGATTTGGTTGTTTTTTTACAAGGCTATCCTTAAGGAAGGATTTAAAAAATGAACGGTTTTGATTATTGAACTTCATTGCCAGATGGTCCCCACAGAGGATGTTCTTATTTATTATATATATATATTTATATAGAATGTTGGGAACTTGGGATTAACAACTCTACAGCCGAGCGGGGATGGTGTTTAAACATCTTCCTAAAGGAAGCCATTTTTAGTGTTTAGGAAGTTTTGACTTTGGAAATGTACATGTCACATCAGTCACTCTGTCTAAAGTTTAGCGCGTAAAATAAGCTTAGTATGTTCCCTAAGTTATGCGTATGTTGATATTGGAATTGTGAGTTAGTGTTCTACACCTTCCCAAGAGTAAGGCTCTCTTGTCAGTTAAACCTGCCCAATCATTGATTTGGCTAGTTAATTAGTTGGTTTTATGGCAATAATTTGTGTTTGCATTAGTATCTGAATCTATGGGGTGATTCCTAGTGTAATCATTTATGAGTGGATTACTTGTTTTGACTAGTATTGAATGGAAGTTTAAGTTGAACATATTCTGTACCTGTGAGAGGAATACGTACTTCGAAGATGACAAACCTCCACTTGCGTGAAACAGTAGCTTCTTTTCTTTTATTTGCCTGTTTTGACTAGTATTGAATGGAAGTTAAAGTTGAACATATTCTGTATCTGTGAGAGGAATGCCTAGTTCGTAGATGTTAACATCTCCACTTGCTTGAATGATTAGCTTCTTCTTTTATTTGTTTAATTCTTTCCTTGATCCATTGCTTTTAATTTTTTTGTCAATAGAAGATTGTCATTCAACTGAGAAAGTGAAGTATTCCATAGTTCTTGGGATCAATGTTATTTTAATTTCTGTATGATTTGGTTCTTTATGCTTTGTACTTGGAAGGATGGTGAAAAAAGTTATGTTCTGTATCACATTTGATTGGGATGGGGTCATGCAGGAGGAGTTTGAGGAACATGCTGAGAAAGCCAAGACCCTTCCAGAGACAACAAGCAATGAGAACAAGCTCATCCTCTATGGGCTGTACAAGCAAGCCACTGTTGGAGCAGTAAACACCAGTTAGTACAATGCTCCCTAGAAATATGCTAATCCACTATTTTTCGTTGTTCTCTCATTGCTTTACAAACCTTTTATTTCATATGTAGCCAACTGTCCTCTAACTTTACCCTTCATGTTTGCTCCTTTGTGGGTGACTTGTAGGCCGTCCGGGGATGTTCAATATGAGGGACAGAGCAAAGTGGGATGCATGGAAGTCTGTTGAAGGTGATATACTTCTGAACAAACTGATTTTTAACATTTCATGTCAACCTTCTTATACTCTAGCATAATTCGAAATTGTTTTTTTCCTCTTTTGGCAGGGAAATCCAAGGATGAAGCCATGGGCGATTATATTACAAAGGTGAAACAGTTGCTGGAAGAAGCAGGAGCTTCTACTTGATTTCCTGTGGTGTTGCCTTTGTGTTCCTTATCTTAGATAAGGCAAAATAAACTTTATTTAGTTTTTCGCACTGATACTCTGTTGTATCTTTAAGTTGTGTGAATGAGTACATCTATGAGATAATTTCATTTGATAAGGTTTGAGTAAATGGTTTCAAATGCTGGAGGGGTATGCAGCTTGTACTATTGCTATATGGCTATGGAATGAAGTAGGATTCTCTATTTATATATTCTGATCCTAGGGAATGCTTATGAGATTGTTTAGCGCTGGTTTGGTATCATATTACAAAAATTGTTTTGCAAAACGAAAACGAGTTAGCGGTCACAAATTATCTAGATTATTTATATACATTATATATGAGCTGTCTCCCCCTCTCTAAAGCATGCATTAAGGCTCCCTTAAGTAGGGTGTAATTTTAACCCATTGAAGGAAAGCATGACCTTCAGTCTTGACTATTGCGATGATTTTCTCAAGCCAAACCCCGCCCCACCCAAAAAATAAAAAAGACGAAGCCAAAAGAATAAATAACAACACATTCAGATGCTACCACAAACAAAGTGGAATGATTTCATTTCCAGATGAGGACATCTAACCGCCACCCTTATGGCTTGGATCAGGATACATACAAAAAGAGCAAACGAATTTGGTGGACAAGGATTTGAATTCAGGTCTAGAGATTCATTGAACAAAAGGATATCTAGAAATATAATAGTCCCTTACACGAGAAGCACCATCTCTGGCAAGAATACCCTCAAGATCTCCAATAATTCTGGCCAACCAAATCTCCAAATTTCTCTGGATTTCTTTGAAGTTGTTTCTAATGGAGTCCAAAGACCGTTTGTTTGTAAGTTTGGCCTGGTTCCTCAGCTCATCCCCATAATAACTCTTTCCAATTTCAGTTTGTACTGCCATCAGCTTCTGTCCAGTTTCTGATGCACGTTGCTGAAGTCTAAATGATTCAAGTAAAAATTCGGTTTGTCTTTGTGTACGAAACTCTGGACTGAGTGTGGGTTCACATGGATCACTAGCCTGCTGTAAAAACAAGAAAATATTATACAAATGGACATGCTTCAACAAGAATATATGAGGATTCTATTCAATATAAGATCTTTTAATACACATAATTTTCCCTCTTAGCTTCTAAGGTTCTAATAAATTAGATGGACCACTGGATGGAGCAAACTATTCTTAATTTAAGCATCACCAGAGGCAGAATTTCTAGTTCCAAAGTTTTACACACAAGACTTGTGTGGATGCCAACGTCATTTTAGCTTTCCCGTATAACAGGCATTAACATCAAATCTCTTGCTTACTGAGACATATTTTACGGCAGAAACTTCAAAATAACAAAGCAGTTGCTTCGTATACATACAGAACTTCACTTTTCTTTCTCCTGCTCTTTTCATTTTTCTTCTCTTTTTCTGTTGTACTTTCTTCTGTTAATAGAGGATGCCAACATAACTAATCTTCCAATATAACAAACACCAACAGCAAACCTCTTGCATACTCGACGTATTATAAGGCAGAAAATTCAAAATAACAAAGCATTTGCTTTGCATATATAAAGAACTATTCTTTTCTTCCTTTTTTTCTCTTTTCTTTTTCATTTCTGCTGTACTTTCGTCTGTTAGTAATTACGCTTACTACAAGCATCCACAGATCAGAAAGACTATAAAATAGCATAAAAGAAGTAAAACAAGGGTGCTTAAACATTACCATTCTTCTGCATAAATCATCTATCTTCCCTGCAAGACCTTGATACCTCTTTGCCTGCTTCCTCATCAATGAAGGTACCTTAGAAAGATCACTCTTTCCAATATTTTCCAAATTCAGTAGTTCCTGTTCAAGTAATTTTAGTTTGGAGGACACTCCGGTTGATTCACCATCTACCTTCCAAGGAGACTCCCTTCTAGGCAAGAAAGACATGTTGATCTCTCATTAGCTGCAGAGTATTAATTAAATGTCTCAGAAATGATCAGTATGCAGACTGCTAAATATATACCTTGGTACAAAATGCTTCATATGATACAATGGTTCAAGGGATTCATACTGTACATCCTGCATAAGGAGGAAAAGAGATGAATTTGAGATACACGGGAAATACCTCCATTTACAAACAAGTTAAATACCTTGCCAATTTGAACAATTAGGCAAAGAAAAAATAGGTCAAGAAAATGGTTGATGTCCCTTAATAAAAAAATCTTTTAGAGACAATATCATCAAATCTGTCCATCTCCTAGTATGTATGTAAATGTATTTATGTATGTACATATATAACTGATACAGGTGTTCACACCAGCAGTGTGATGAAGGAAGATCACATGGAATGGCTTTTTAATTGGTTCCAACTAACTCTGGTGGCTCAAATGGGCCAGCATGTCAGTCTTACCATTTCCAAGGGACAAAGTTAAGATCAATAAATTCTTGCCACCTAGAAAAAAGGCATGCATTTAGCAAGTCATAAATATGTCATGTTTCAGAACCCCAAGAAAGAAGTTAAATTTACATCTAAAAAAAAAGAAGACAATTAATCAAGAAATAAATCTGAGGAACCATGCGGGAAAAGAAAAAGACATTAAAAAGTTTTTCCATTTTTCTAAAAGGCGCACAAGTTCATCAAATAATTGGAAGAGAATATTGGTGGTGAACTTATTATTACAGCCAGAAGTTGCCTATCCCCTTATGGAGACTAAAAGACTAGATGCCAAGTTATCTAATTTCTGGATAACTACTCGTCATATGACAGCAACACATGCCTTCCAAAATGAAACTTGTTTGTTTGCTAGTGCTGAAGAAGACAATTGACCTGTATCTTACCCATGGTTGACTTCTTTTGAAAATTGTTTCTGCTAAGATGCTAACAATTGGCTTTCGCTTTAGTCAATTGCTTTGTTTGTCATGTAAAAAGTAAATTGATTTTGCTTATGGTACCATGTTGGTGATCCAGACACTTCAACAATATAATCATACTGTGGATAAGAGTGGTCCAACAAAAGACAGTGAGGTTTAATTGTAAGCAACAAGAGATTAATAGGCACTCCCGCAGTGATGGAGTGGACCATAAGGAGCATATACATATTTTTAAAGTATTTATGAGGGCAACTGCAAATTATGCAACGGCAAACGATTGGCCACATGGGAAATGACTGTATGCATCCACTAGAAAGATATATAGGAACCATAATTGAGTCAATGAACCATATATTAGTTTACGGGCAAGCTGTAGATTCAAAAGATTTTTTCATTTTCTTCTTCCAATTTTTTGGAGGCTGTTGGGAATACACTCAAAGACTAAGGTCCATGCGTATTTGACAAGACTCAAAAGAAGTTCTAAGAACTAACACAACAAAGAAAGGCCTAGGAATTAGCAAAAGAAACCATTGCAGTGTCTGAATGGAGAAAGCAATTCAAAAACACAATGACCCAAAAAGAAAAATTGAATGGACAACATTGTACTTGTAAAATTTATAAGCATTGAAGCCCTAATGTGCGAAAGAAGAAAAAGAAGAAGCAAATGGAGGCAAACCTGCCAGAGCTTGGAAGCCTCGGCCACCAAGTCGGAGTCAAAACCAAAGCCAAAGGCATTGTCGTCATAGACATTGACACCCTTGACCTGTTGTTGTAGTTGGCCACAGTGGTCCTGCTCAGCCTCAGCTCCTCCTCCTCCTCCTCCTCTGGTGGCCATAAACCCAATCATGTCGTCCCTCTCACCCACCTCTCTCTCCAAATCTCGAATCCTGGCCGTCGACTCGTCCTGGGTTCTCTCCAAGTCCGCAATCTTGCCATGGAGGTGGGCTATTTCGTGGCTGGCAGCGTCGATCTGGTTCAGCAGCCGCTTCTCCTCCGCCTGCCACGCGTTGCGGTGGCTGGCGAAGATCTCCACCACCCTCGCGTTGGCCTTGGAGTCCTCTTTTCTTCTTGATCTCATTTGCTTCACTTGCTCTTCTAGTTCGCTCACTTGCATCTGTAGCTCTTGGAACTTGGTTGGGGCTAAAGCCAAGTATATGCCCAAGCTGAGACCCAGGTACGAGCAAATAAGCTTCTTCACTTCTTCTTGTTCATCTTCTGCTTGTGTTTCTGGTTCTGCTTGTTGTTTACGTTGGTTATGATCCATGACCGCTCTGCAACTAGTAGTACCGGGGGGCTGTGGGTGTGAGTGAGAGCCTTGGGTTTGGGAATGTGTTTGATTGGGAAGTGGGTTGCCTTTGGGTGTGTTGTTTGTCACTGTGAGCAAGTTTTGGTAGCTTCTGGTCTTTCTGGACAACGAGAGAGGGAAAAAGGAGCCTTTGGGTTTGGGATTGTCAATTAACAATTGTGTGAGGTTGGGAAGTGAGTCGCTTTTCGCTTTTGCCTTTTGGGTACCACTCCCATTCTTAATGTATGCATAATTGCATATACGGGCGCATCTCGGTCCGGGTCAACCCGAACCCGCCCGAATCCAATCCCTTGTTTGAACTTGTGTTGGTTCATGGGTTGATTTGGAAAAGTTAAAGCCCACTCAAATCCGAACCCAACCTCAACCCGATATTTTTGGGTTTGGGTTAGGCTTAGATATAGGTCATGCCCATCCGAGTCCAAACGCTCGATAGTTTGCAATCATAGGTTGTTGGCAGGTGTAAGTTCCAACCAATTCCAAATAATGTAGAAATGAGACTGATGCGCACCAGGATACATTATGATTCAACAGACAATTTGTAATATAACATTTTCAGATTTTCTATTAGGCATGAACACCAATTGGGTGACTATAGCTGATTCAACTCAAATTCATAAACCAAGGGGCTTACAATGGACAGTAGTCATGAATATATTATAAATACATTATTGGAAGTTTATTAATAAGAATACATTGGAAGTTTGACAATGGCAACCCCTCGCAAACAACATCTCAACGAACCTGAGGAGCCCTCATTGAAGCTGCTCCGCTGTTGCATCTCACTCATTAACTGTACATGATTACACTATTTGTAAATATTTGCACAGTTAGTAAACTCTATCTGCAAAAGATACAAGTTTTTAGACTTAAAAAATTTGCAACAATATCATCGATCCTTCATCTCTGTTTCAACTCAAGGATGTTACATTGTTACAGTAGTTGAACTGCTGCAATAGTTGGGATTTTCTCCCGCAATTTCTGTGTGACAGCAACCCTAACAGTCATCACCCCTGCAGCTGGACCTGTGATCCGGACTTTCACTATAGGCTCCTCAATTGCCACAAGTTCAAGAGATCCACCTGCTGCCCCCACTAAGTAGGGTCTAATTTCTTCAAGTACCTAGAACAGTTCGTACATATAAGTTGGTTGGCTGGTGTAAGTTCCTATCAATTCCATATAAGATGGTACTAGATAAATGAAATAAATAACATAAAAGATTTATCTTATATTTCAAATTGGTTCAATTTCCTATATCAAAGTCAAATAAAACTCGGAATAATTTTAAGTAGCAGCAGTGCAATACTATCTACATGGACCATCCAATGAAAATCCCTTCTATTTATGTGAGCAAAGAAGTATAAAACAGTATATCCAATTAAATTGTTATAGGTGAGTGACTACTTCAAATGAAATATTACCTTCTCTATGTTTTCTTCGTCCAACTCAAGGCCTGTTTCTTCATCTGCTATTGGTTCCACTGCAACTATTTCAGGGATTTTTTCCATTAAACGACGCTCAATACCCATTTTCATTGTCATAACTGAGCTTGGACAGGAACCACATGCTCCCTGTAGCTTCAACCACACTACATTGCCTTCAATCTCATGTAATGCCACATTTCCCCCATCGGAAATGAGATATGGTCGGATTTCATCCAATACACTTTCAACATTCTCTGCAGTGAGTGGCAACTCCACTGTTGAATTTTGAGTAGCAACCGCCTTTACAACTGTACAATAATGAAATATAGATGGCCATCAAACATCCAACTATGGATAACTAAAAAGAGACACAGGGCACACTTGCTTCATGAATGATCTTAACACCTTTACAGTGAAAAGAATATGATATATTACATATAAATCTGTGTGCATTTTATTTGTAATTCTTTCCACCTTTACGGTGCATAGAATATTATAAAAACATACTAAAGAGCCAAAATTCAGTTGTACAGTTTCTTTCCTACTCTACTGGCTTTTCTTAAAGGATACTTTCTCTTTGGATGTAACAAAGTCTTAAAATAAATGTTTTTTTTCGGTTACATTGGAGGGAATCGAGCCCTGGAAGTATCCTAATCCTAACCCTTATACCACCCACCCCCTCTCACCACTTCGGCTATCGCCAAGGGAAAGTCTTGAAATGGATGTTTATCACCCTTTCTTTGGGCTTGAAAACTTGAAACAGTAAGTATGGCATGGGTGGAGTACAAGTCCCAATTGAACCTAAATATGAGCTTTGATTATTTTTCAAAACTGAAAGAATAAAATTGTCAATATTGCAAATTTTAGAGCAAGTTTGGACATCCCATTGACCTTTTCTGATTATGGGCAAGCCTTCAAGACAAGTTAATATAATAGTTCACGTGGCCAAACACCTACATCTTTGGGCCATTGTACACACTAATTATCAGTTTCAACCTAATTCAATTTTTGAACAATTTTCTGATTATTGGATTGACTGAACACAAGCAGACACAGGTCTATAAAGCATGTCAACCATTAACAAGTGCAGAAATTCATGCAAACAACTAGGTACATAGATTAACAAATCCTTATATATTTCTAACAAAAACAAGTACATAGTATATCAGTTCATGTCTTCGAAACTTGATCTCAGTCTAAATTTGAGCCGCTAGATGCGTGTAATTAATTGAGTTCAGATTAACGTAGCTCATCCAGATTATAGCAATGTTGGAATTCAATAATAGCCGAGAAAAGTTGGAAATGATTTAATTAATATTACTATCACTAAATTGTATAGGCAAAAGTAATTAATTAACATATCAACCTCAGAGAGAAATCGATTCTAGTCAATTTAACTCAATCCCAATTAAAAAAAAAAAAAAAACTGACCTAGACTGCGTGAAGCTGAAGGCAATCGAGCCCGTGAGCTATGCCGCACTAGATTACGCTCTCTAGGGAACGATACATGATGGGAACCTCCAAATAATAAGCTCCAACTCTGCAAAATTTTTGTAAAAATTAGAAATTAACAAAGAAAAAAAATTTTATTCTATTTTTTAAATGAAGGGAAATCATAGGAAACCGTGGATAGTGGTTCTTGAAGGGCTTGTTGGACTCTGCAATATGACGTTGAAGTTGCTAGCATGGCTTTCATCTCTGCTTCAAATCCAAGTTGAGATTGATACTGGGAGAAAGAGAGGATTTAGTTTATTTATTTATTCTCTTGAACTCCTTCTTTGGTTTTCTCAGCAGCCAAACGGGTGCAAAAGACAGAACTGTAAAGAATCCAAGCTTTCTCTACCTCTGAGTCTGAGGGTATCTTCCTTCGTTTGGCACTGTTGATTTTCTTTTTGTTTCTTTTGAATCCATATCTTCTAAATATTAGTCTTTTGACTAACATTGTTTTTGAAAATACCTAAAACATCCTTAGTTAATCAAATTGTTAGATACTTAGATAAAAACAAGGCTTATTTGCACATTTACCCCTGACTTATAGATTTTTTCTCACTTTGTCCCCTCACATTTATTTATCTCATATAATCTCTGAACTTTTATGCCGTTTCTCATATTGCCCAATTCCGTCAACTTCGTCAACACCACCGTTAGAAATACTAACATGACGTCTACGTGGCGGGGTAATTTTGTCTTTTTCAGCCACAGAGGACCAACCTTTGCCATGTTTGTGCCATGTGGGACCCAATATGCCATGTTGGCAACCCTCCTACATTTTTTTATTTAAAAATATAAACCTAAAATTTTAATTAAATAAAATATTTTAATTAAAAAAAAAAATTTCTCTGGATTGTGGGTTTGAGGTGGGGCTGGGGGGGAGGCGGAGGAGGGGGAGAGGTTGAAGGAAGGGCTGGATAGGGGTGGGTCAAGTTGGGGCGGATCGGGGGCAGAGTGAATGGAGGGCGGGGCTGGGCTGTGTGGGGTAGATCGAGGGTGAGGCAGATTGAGGGATAGGGAGGGTGAGGCTGGGCGGAGCTAGGCTAGGTGGGGTGGGGTTGGGGCTGGTTGGGTGTGACTGGCATGTGCAAGGGAGAGAGAGATCGAGGGTGGGGCAGATTGAGGGAGGGTGAGGCTGGGGCTTGGCTGCGTGGAGTTGGGGTTAGGTAGGTGTGGTTGGCATGTGTAGGGAGAGAGAGAGAGAGAGAGAGAGAGAGAGAGAGAGAGAGAGAGAGAGAGAGGAAAAAAGAAGGGGATAAGAGCATGTGCAGTGGGTGAAGAGGGAGGGGTGGCCGGAATGTGCAGTAGGTGGAAAGGGAGGGGTTTGGTTTTTTTTTTTGTTAATTTAATTGAATTGTAAAGATTTTATTTTTAAAATATCATTTTAATTTAAAGTTTTATTATTTTATTAATTTAAATATTGTTTTAAATATATTTTACGATTGAAATGACAAAATTACTCTTTCACGTCAGCATTTCTAACGGTGGTGTTGACGGACTTGACGAAATAAGGCAATATGAGAAACGACATAAAAGTTCAGGGTGTTATATGAGACAAATAAATGTGAGGGGGCAAAGTGAGAAAAAACCTATAAGTCAGGAGTAAATGTATAAATAAGCCTAAAAACAATTTAATCAAGGCTTAGTAGCACAATTGTCCTTTGAAAGTAAATTTTATTTTCATTTTACTCTTTTAAAGTTAATTTTTTTACTTTATTCTTGAATTTTACAAATATTTTTAATAAATCATATTTCGTCGATATAAAATTTGTAAAATTTGAGAGATATAGTTAGAAAATTAAAGTTTTAAAAAATAAAGTAAGAATAAAAGTTATTTCAAGATGCATTTGCACCAATAAACCAAAACATTTCCCAAATTTATTTATTTAAAATCAGAACTCTCAAAAGAAAAAGATAAAAATTTGAAATTCTTGCCAAAAAGAGAAAAGTTCAAAATTGAAATGGAAGATGAAGTGGCACTCTAACTAGTACGCTCGAAAGAACTCTTCACAGGCAGTTGAGTACTTGTTCCGACCGCTGGAATTTCCACTCTCTGGTTCGCTCTCGCTACTGCTTTTCATTCTCTCAGGTTCATACCAAACCCTCATCTAACTCGTCGGCTCTCACGCCTAGCGCTTTCGTTTGATTTGCACCGAATCTGGGTTAAGCTCGTACTCTGTGTGGTTGCTGAGGAACTGCAAGAAGTTGATGAATTTTTGGTCTAATGCGTTTTTGTCATTAGGATAATATTAACTTGACTGAAGGAGTTAATGTCGAGTTCCAAATAGTGAAAGGTTTGAAAGTTTTAACTCTCAATTTCATTCAATTTTTCAGTAACAAATCAGAGCTTCGTTTTATTAATTTATGTAGTTTCATAAGTGCCATTCGGATAACTATGAAGAAGAAAATTTAATTTTTCAGTGATTGCTGTTTTTTATTCTGTTGATTTTTTTTATTTTTCAGGTTTTAGCTCATGGTAAACTTCTACATTCAATTCTGTTGGTAAATATTTTAAAAAAGGAGGCAATGTCGCTTCTGAGTAGATTCTTCTACAAAAGACCCCCAGATGGGTTGCTTGAATTTGTTGACAGAGTATATGGTAATATTCTTCTCTCCATTCGTTAATGCAATGTTGCTATTATTGCTTTGCATTGTGCTAAAATCACATACTTACATATTTTTGCATGAAAATATCTGCAGTATTTGATTCGTGTTTTTCCACGGAAGTCCTGCCTGAGGAAATGTACCAAATATACCTACATGAAATTGTTACTGAGTTACATGAAGAATTCCCGGACTCATCCTTCCTTGCATTCAATTTTCGGGAGGGTGAGAAACGTAGCCAGTTTTCTGAGATACTATGCGAATATGATGTTACAGTCATGGATTATCCGCGACAATATGAGGGTTGTCCACTCCTCCCATTATCTCTCATTCAACATTTTCTTCGTGTTTGTGAGAATTGGCTCTTGCTTGGCAAGCAACATAATGTTATTCTTCTCCATTGTGAGAGGGGTGGTTGGCCACTCTTGGCATTCCTTTTAGCTAGCTTTCTGATTTTCAGAAAATTGCATAGTGGTGAACGCAAGACTCTCGAAATTGTTCATCGTGAAGCTCCTAAAGGTTTCTTGCAGCTCTTGTCGCCTTTAAATCCGCTCCCGTCTCAGCTTCGGTACCTTCAGTATGTGGCAAGAAGAAATATAGCTCCAGAGTGGCCACCTCCTGAGCGAGCACTTTCTTTAGATTGTGTCATTCTTCGAGCCATTCCAAACTTTGATTCCCAAAATGGCTGTACTCCAATTATCCGTATTTTTGGTAGGAATCTCCTTAGTAAGGGTGGGCTTTCAACCCAGATGCTCTTTTCCATGCCCAGGAAGAAGACACTTCGGAACTACCGTCAAGTGAGAGTCATTACTTTAAGCATTTTCCCAGTTGATGTTTGTTACTCTACATTTGCATCAGCGAATATTCGTTATATCAACTGCTCCAGTTATGAATGTTTGTTCTTTTCAGGCAGACTGTGATGTCATAAAAATTGACATTCAATGTTTAGTGCAAGGAGATGTTGTATTGGAGTGCGTCCACTTGGATTTGGATCCAGAAAGGGAAGTTATGATGTTCCGTATTATGTTCAACACTGCATTTATTCGTTCCAACATACTGATGCTCAATTCTGATAATTTGGACATTCTATGGGATTCAAAGGAGCGCTATCCAAAAGGCTTCCGAGCTGAGGTGACTATTTTTGAGCTCTTTGTTTGGATGTTAATAAAAAAAATATTAAACATGCCTGTGAAAGTGAAGTTTATCAAGTAATTTTACCATTGCACACCATTTTAGTTTTCTCTCCAAGATCCAAGCAGTGACTGATACTTTGGTCTGACTTGAGGGTGCTTTCTATTACATATATATATGTACAATATTCTCGTATCAGTTAGTTTAGAGGACACCTTGCCCTTACTCCTTAGTTTTGTACATTTTCAATTTGATTAATAAAGATTGTTTCTTATCTAAAGTTAGCCATCCAATCTGACTAAATGAACTCTCAATTCAGGTATTGTTTGGTGAGGTTGAGAGCATCTCTCCTCCTAGAGCTCCAACTACAATTTTAAATGGTGAGGAGAAAGGTGGATTGCCCATTGAAGCTTTTTCTAGGGTTCAAGAACTTTTCAATGGTGTTGAGTGGGTTGATAGCAATGATGATGCAGCCTTGTGGTTACTTAAACAGCTTTCTGTCTTAGGTGATGCGAAAGAATTCTCAAGGTTGCAAAACAAAGTGAGTTTATATTCATCACCTGCTGACTCTGAAGAAGAAACTAATGCATCAAGCACTGCTGACAGTGCTGATGAAGCATTTGATATTGTTTCCAAGGCTTCAGCTGATTCAACAAAAGCATTGATGGTGGATACATTTGATTCAGTCTGCTTATCATTTGATGGTCCACATGATGCGAACCTTACTTCAGAGACTCCTGATCAAGAGTCAGTTGGACTTGTTCCACAATCTCCTCATCAACAACCATTAGATACAAGTAAAGGATCCCAACCTTGTTCATCCGCTCGATCGTTACCACCACCCCTATCATCTGCACCATTACTTCCTGCCCTTCACACTCCACCGCCACCACTGCCACCATCTATTGGTGCTAGTAAAGGGCCTCCACCATCACCGCCGCCTCCACCCCAAAGCATTTCCAATAAAGATTCTTTGAACCCCCTTCCTTCCACCACTAGTAGGGGTCCACCAACATCACCACCACCACCACCACCACCACCTCTTCCTCTAACTCCTAGTGTCTCTGGCAAAGGTCCACAACCACCTCCTCCCCCACCACCACCACCTCTTCCTCCAACTCCTAGTGTCTCTAGCAAAGGCCCACAACCACCTCCTCCCCCACCGCCACCACCTTCTTCTAGAGCACCACAACCTCCCCCAACCTCTTTACCTAGTCAACAGTCTTTTCCGCCGCCACCACCACCACCTCCATTTTTGGGAAGTACAACTAACAAGCTACAGCCAATAGCAGCACCGCCACCGCCACCGCCACCTCCTCCTCCTCTGCCATCCAATTCTAGTTCTGGTTGTGGAGCACTGCCTCCACCACCCCCACCACCACCTCCTTCAGGACCTGCTAGGCCTACCCCACCGCCTCCACCACCAGCACCAAAGCCCCCTAGTGCTCCTCCTCCTCCATCAACTCGTGGTGCAACACCAGCTGCACCCCCACCACCTGCAGCAAAGGGCTTTGGTGCACCACCGCCACCACCACCATCCATTGGAAGGGGCAAAGCTTCTTCTGGGCCGACAAGTCTTGGAAGAGGTCGTGGTGCTGGTGGTGCTACTAATACCCCAAAGAAGGCTTCGTTAAAACCCTTACACTGGGTGAAAGTTACTCGAGCAATGCAAGGGAGTTTATGGGCTGATTCTTCAAAACAGGAAAATCTGTCAAGGTGTGTTCTGATGGAAATTCTTCAAGAAGCTTGATTCTCAATAAGCAAAAAAGAACACAAGCACTAAGAATAGCCACTTTAGTGAAATGTTTGGTCCTCTTTTTAGTGTATATCATGATTATAGTTCTCACTGAAAAAAACTTAAGCAAAGCCATTCTACTTTTTCACACATTATGTTTCCTTTATTCTCCATATGTAATGCTAATTTGTCTTGTCGTGGCTTTTTCTTCTCTGTGTGTCTGTTTTTTTCTCTCTTGGTTCTCTCTCTCTCTTCTTTTCCTCTTTGTTTTCTTCTTTTGGCCTTCTAATGTCACATTGTGGAATTTTTTCTCAGGGCTCCAGAAATAGATATATCAGAACTTGAAAGTCTGTTCTCAGCAGCCTCTGCTTCAGATGGGAATGGCAGTAAAGCTGGAGGTCGACGTGGTTCTAATATTACCAAACCTGAGAAAGTGCAATTGGTGAGCTTTCTTTCTTCTTACTAATTTTTAGAAAAACTAAAATAGCAAGAACACTAACTTCTAGGAAACATACAAATTAATTGACATAGAATAGCCTCAAATTAAATAACACAAAACTTACAGAAAGAGGAGAACATAAAAAGCAGAAAATCAAAGAAAAGATGAGAAGCAGCTTACATTCTTTTTTATAAGCCCAGAATCGGACTCTCTCTAAACATTACCAACTCTTCCCCCTTAACATCATCAAATATCCTTCTATTTCTCTCCATCCATACTACCCAAAGTACAACCATCACACCTTCCAATACCACACCCGTCTTCTTCCCTCCAGAAAACTGATACCTTTCAGACAGTAGAGCAGCACAAAAACCTTTCAAACTGTAGAGCAGCACAAGAGACTGGGAATACCAAACTCAAACCGGTCTTCGTAAACAGGCTCCCAAAGACTTCCATCTCAACACCTTGAGGCCTAAGTCTCACCTTGTGAGTAGTAAAACTCCTCGTGTTACACCTTCACCATTGCTTTAAGTAAATATGTGAAGCTGTCACATATTGGACTTGTTTGTTATAGCACCCAAACTTTGCAACATAATATTATCATGTTTCCAGACTGTCTGACAAGCAAACATTTCCCTATAAGTATTTATGCTTTATTTGTTTATTTGAATGAGGTTTAATTTTAAGACTGGATTGTAAATTTTTACATCTTACATCAAGATTAGCATGGTTACCACTGCACTCAACCTAGTGTTAAAGTATTGATTACTCTGGCAGTTCATTTAGGTAAGCACATCTTATGCAGTAGCACACTAGCACCTCATAGTTGGAAAGAATTTGACTACTAAGCATGTACTGATGTTCTTACCATTGAATATTTAAAATGTTATTCATATTGAGTTGTTAATTTTTGGGAAGAAGTGTGGTTGCATTTTCACATGAACTTTTGAATTGATAATCTCTTGTTTCACTTTGATGTCATGTATCACAGCTCATACCTGGTGAAAAGACATGCCTTTCCTGATTTTTTTGTTGTGAATTTGGTTCCTTGAATGCGATCTTAGGCAATGTATGTATACTTAAAGCTTGTTATTTTCTCTTTCTTTATCAGGTTGACTTACGGAGAGCATATAACTGTGAAATTATGCTCTCAAAAATAAAGATCCCTTTGCCAGATATGATTGTAAGTTCTTCCTTCTACTCATGTACATTTAATGAGAAAAAATGTGTTCTTTGGGTTTCATAGGTTTCTTTCTGCATGCCTTGGCGAAATTTGGATGGAGAAATCAACTGTTTAGATCTAATTTGTTGTGTTGACTCTTGGGGAGATGATTGTTAAACATTGATGTTTTCATATTTAGTATTGATGTCCTCATATCTGGTGACATATTTTCTCATTCGTGATTCTATTGTTCTGGTGTAATATGACATTTTAGAATTGGATTTAAGACAAACTCCAGTACGATCACCATTTCGACCATGATCAAGACAACAATGACTAGATCTGCCACCCATAGCATGACCATGAAAAGGGGGTTGGGCATTATCTTCTGCTAAACAGGCTGAATATTTTCCTTGTCTCTTTTTTCATGAAACTTCCACTTCTTGTTTTCTTTCCTTATCTTGTAAAAAAATAAAGGAAAGGTCAACTTTGGCAACTTTTGTAATTGTTACACCTGATGCTTTATTTTGATTGCAAATAGTGTCTTGTCCCAATTTATGTATATGATCATTAATGATACTTATTAGCTTACAATTCATGTGTATAGTATGCATATCAATTGGACTGAGGGTGGTGAATTCAGTTCGACATACTTCATTTTGTTGTATTTACCTATTTGATCTCTTTTAAAATTTTATAAGCATTTTTGTGAAACTTCCCCATGCAAAATAGTGGTCCTAAAGTTAGACGTATATGCTTCTAGAATGCAGTTCTGGCGTTGGATTCTTCTGTTCTTGACATTGACCAGGTTGAGAATCTCATTAAATTTTGTCCTACCAAAGAAGAAATGGAAACTCTGAAGGTAAGTTTCTTCCTTTCCACCCCTCTTCTGCAGCAATGTGTGCTTTCATCTATTGGGCGTGTATGTGAATTTTTAATGCAATATCTTGGTGTTCTGGATAATTGTTTTAGAATCTTGTTTGCATATAGTTTCTGCAGTTTATACTTTATAGTACCCTGCCTGCATGCTTTTATTCTAACTAGAATTAAAGTGATGGTGTACCCTTACTCTTGAAGCATATATATTATTTTTCATGAAAACAGTATAACGCAGCCCGTAACAGCCCTAAGTTTGACGCAATACAATTTACATCTGCACAACAAATTAACAAAAATGGCTGCACAGTGAAATAACGCTACATGGACTGCAAAAAAAAAAACAAGAAAATCTTGTTTGTAAATATTACTCTAGGAAAACCTTTCTTCTTTTGCTTCTTTTTGTTGGTTTCGGGTGGGTAATGGAGAAATGGTGAGGTTTTGGGAAGAGTTTTGGGTGGGGAAGACAACTTTTTGTCATCTTTTTCCTCGGTAATACAAATTATCTCTTTTCCAGAAGTTTTTCATTGCAAATATGTGTACAAATCCTGCTTCTATTCCTTTGTCTTGGGATTTTGGATTTCGAAGGAACCTGAATGATTGGGGAGTTAATTGAGTTTCTTGCTTTCTTAGCAAATGTTGTCGGTTCCATCTAAATTGGATAGAATATGAGGTTTGGAGTTGTTGGGAAATTTCTCATGTAAATCTTATTCAAAGCAATTGACGGACAACTGCTCTCTTTTTCCTTTCGGTCCCTCTCATGCAATTTGGAAGGCTAAAGTACCTCCTATGGTATGGGTGTTAGCTTGGATAATAGCTCATGGGAGGATGAACAATTGTGATATGGTTCAAAGGAGACGGCCTTCTTGGTGTCTCTCTCCCCATTGGTGCGTGATGTGTAAGAAGGATGGTGAAAGTTCAAATCATCTACTGTTTCACTGTCTCATTGCACTATCCTTATGATAGAGATTGTTCAGGGATACTAAAGTGAGCTGGGACGTTCCAGTTTCATGTGAGGGCTTATTGTGTGAGAGGTATAAGTTCTTTGGAGGAAGAAAGAGGTGAATGGTGTTGGGGAGATGTGCTGAAGCTGGCAATTTTTTGGGGTAGTGTGGATGGAAAGGACTAGGAGGGTCTTTTGAGGATGCAAGGGGTGAGGAGGTGGAGCAATTATGGGAGAGGTTTAGCTTCTGGACATCCCTGTGAGCATTGGTTTCTTCTGAATTTAGGTGTTATTCTTTTCAGGCTTTCGTTTATGATTGGAGTGCTGCTGTGATGTAGTTGTTGCTTACTTACTGTAGTATTCTGCTTCTTTTGATATTTTTGTTGTTAGTAGTTTTAGACTATTGATCAGTGGACTCCATGTCCTCTGTATCGTAACTTTCATTTCTAATTAATGAAAGTAATTTCTTAGAAAAAATAAATGAATACTTCTCATCAAAAATAAAAAATAAAAGAGTAGAAATCAAAATGAAAAAAAATTAGAATTCATTTATGTTCTTTAGCCTAAAGATAGGCACTCTTCATTCTCGAAATGTTTTTTTATTGGTTACTCGTGAATGCACATAAAGATAATGGGTCACTACTATCCATGAAACACATGCTACCCTCTAAATAAGGTTTTCAAAAAGCAGTAGGGAAGGGGAAAAAAGCAAAAACCCTATGGAGATGCTTGTTGCTGGCAGTTTTTTGGGTTTTATGGATGGAGCGCAATAGAAGAATTTTCGATGATTATAAGGGGGTTGAAGTGGAAGTTCTTTGGGAGCGAG
This sequence comes from Dryas drummondii, assembly GCA_003254865.1. Classification (NCBI taxonomy): domain Eukaryota; kingdom Viridiplantae; phylum Streptophyta; class Magnoliopsida; order Rosales; family Rosaceae; genus Dryas; species Dryas drummondii. The sequence goes on along the minus strand of QANW01008183.1, from coordinate 158,123 downwards.
CGAAATTCTGGGCTGCTTTATGGGCATCAGTTACGGCTGATTTTTGGGCACACTCTATATCTTCTATTATGCTGAACGTGTTAGCTGTTGTGCAGTCAGACTAGTTGTGGGGTGATGTCTTGGGTTCTTTCCTATCTGAGATCAGTTTTGTTTTTTATTTTTATTTTTTTCTTTATAAGTTTGTGGATTCCTGATCCACTCTGTGTTTTTTAACTTTTATTTTTAATAAAAGTTATCGTTTCTTCTAAAAAAAAAAAAAGTGCAGTAGACAGTGGTTTTTTGTTTCAATAGTTTTATAATTTATGAATTGAAAACTGAAAACAGATTTTGAAAACATCAAATTTATGTTTTCTTTTTTCAAAGCTTGTTTTATGAATTTTTTTCAGAAAACAGTTCTTGAAAAGTTGTTGACCTTGTTTTAGCATTGTTTTCTAGTTACATGATTTTAATGACAGAAAATTGCTTTTGAATGAAAGATCCACACAGGCCTTGGTATGTCATATGTGGTATAAATGTAGCAGTTTGATAGACTTTTATCTTGCTGTACTGTTGAGGTGGGGTTCACAATTTGTAATGATTTTAACATTGAGCAGTAAAATTTTGTTTCTTTTTAGTAAATCATATCAATAATTTATGGTGATATTATAGATTCTCTGAAATTTTAGAGATGTCTAGTTTGAGGGTTGTCAAGACTAATTTTATTATTGCTGATTTTTTTTTTCTATGCTCAGAACTATACAGGTGACAAGGAAATGCTTGGAAAGTGTGAACAGGTTCTTTCTGATGCCATGCCATCATCTTAAGTGCATGTGCGTTCTATTTGATTTCCTACTAACAGTGTATTTGGTACGTACTTCAGTTTTTCTTAGAGTTGATGAAGGTTCCACGAGTAGAAGCCAAGTTGCGAGTATTTGCTTTCAAAATTACCTTTTCTAGTCAGGTATGTTGTGGGGTTTAATTTTTCTATAAATGATTTTTCTTTGTATAAAAACTTAACGGCATTTGGTGCTTGAACATGACCAGGTGAATGACTTAAGATTAAATCTGAATACAATCAATGGTGCTGCTAGAGAGGTACTGTGAGAACTAATGGTTATTAAACTAGTATGCATGACGGTATGACCATATGAGAAAATTTTTACCTGCCACTCATATGTACAGGTTAAAGAATCTGTGAAATTGCGACAGATAATGCAGACAATTCTTACTTTGGGAAATGCCTTGAATCAAGGAACTGCTCGAGGTGCCACTCTGTCTCTGCTTGCTTGATTCTTCCTGTGATTTTGTTGTCATTATATTTCATAGTAATCATGTAATTACCATTATGTATCTTAGCCTACAATATTTATCTTTTCATGTTGCAGGATCTGCCATAGGATTCAAATTGGACAGCCTTCTTAAATTGTCCGATACCCGTGCAAGGAACAACAAAATGACTTTAATGCATTATTTGTGTAAGGTATACAAATATCATATTACGTAAATTTTCCATCTGAAATTTTGTGTAAGGTATACAAATGTCTCACTAAGGATCTGAACTTTTACTTAAATTTGCTATAAAATTAAAACTCTTGTGAGTGTTGTAATTCTCATGAGATTTGTTCCTCCATCTACTGCCTTGTGAAAGTAGTTTATGTTAATATCCATCTGTGCCAATCTCTTGCTCTATCATTTGTATTTCGTATTTTATTTTCCGGTGTTAGTAATGGGATATTCATGTACGCTGTAATCAATTTTTTCTTTGTTAGCTCGTTGCTGAGAAAATGCCAGAGTTGCTGGATTTTGATAAGGATCTTGTTCATTTAGAAGCTGCCTCTAAGGTATGCTGATTATGTCCCTAGAATTGGCTCTTTTTAATGTTACTGTAACTGTGCTAGTAACCAGTTTATAGCTGACCTGTCAGAATTGCTGTTTGTTTCCATATACTTGATCTTAACATCAAATAAACAGATTCAGTTGAAAGTTTTGGCTGAAGAAATGCAAGCCGTGAGTAAAGGTCTTGAAAAGGTTGAGCAAGAACTCGCTACTTCAGAAAGTGATGGTGCAATCTCTTCTGGTTTCCAAAAGGTGAGATACTGAAGATATTTGGTCTCTTATAAAGATATTTACCATTTTAGAGTTTAAAAAATATGTACCGTTTCAGACTTTAGACTTATTTCATGTTTCACAAAAATAAAAAAAAGACTTATAAAGATGACATTAATTAGTTTTTTTTTTTTGTTTTTTTTTTTTCCAATTTCCTCTTGAAAACTAGTGAAAGGCTGATTTTGAGTCAATCAATCACTTTATTCATTGTCTGGTGGCTTGGGGGTTATGGATGAAGTTGTGTGAGGAATGAAATGTTCGTTGGGCAGTACCAGCTAGTGGTGGTGATTTACTTGGTGAAAAATAGAAACTTTTTGGGGCTGGGAAGCCAAGGTGCTGATTGGTTTTTGTGTGCTAGGCTTTTTTTGGGTCATTTTGGGGGAAGGAAACAAAAGAATCTTTGAAGATATAAGAGGTGTAGAAGGGGATCTTTGGGAGAGGGTCATATTTTGGGCTTCTCTGCAGGCATCTGTATTGGCAGTTCTTAGGAATGTTTCTTTCTTGGGGATTTTATCTAATTCGAAAGCTGCAGTAGTCTAGTCTCCTTGGGTCATTTATTGTTCAGTTGCTTCAAAAGTCAAAACTATGGACAAATTTGTTGAACGTAGCAGAGATGACTTGGGAAGTTCCAGAGGGGTATTATTCTCATTTGAGTGTAAAATTTAACGATTTTGGTGGAAGGAAAAGTGCTAAGGTACTGTGGAGATGTAGAGTCTTGGCTGTTGTATGGGTCGTTTGGATGGAAAGGTAAAAAGAATCTTTGAGGAGTATTGAGGGTTGGGGATAGTGGAATTCTGGGATAGGGTGGTTTTTTGATCCTCCTTCTGGGTATCTGTTTTATTTGCTTTCTGGGGTGCAAGTCTTTCATCCATTTTGTTGGATTGGAAGTCATCTGTTAATTAGGTGTTTGCAATGTTGAGTATGGTTATTAGTGCTCTTTTTTGATGTGGCTTGTACTGTATGAGTGGACTTGTAGTCCACTTTGTAATTTTTGAGAAGTTAATAAAAGTTTCTTTTAAAAAAATATTATTTCCATTAGCAAGGAAAGTTAGTGTAACTAGTTTTCTTGTTAATTTTAACTTGTATTAGCAGCAAAAGTTAGTGTCACAGTTTTTGAAGAGAAGCCCTACAGCAAACAAGTTTTTGAGAATTACAAGGGGGATTGGGAGGAAACTTTGTGGGATAAAGTTACTATTTTGATGGTTGTTTTGAGCTTCAGTTTCACATGATTTTAGAGATCTGCCTTTCTTTTTCTGTTATGGTCTGATTAAGGAGCAGCAGTTAGCTAGGATTGGGTTTGTATTATCTTTATTTCATTGGCATTGATCGTGACATGTTATTCTGGTTTGTGGAGGGTGGGTTAGTTTCTGTATTTGTATTGTTCCTCAGTGCATAGCCTTTCCACTGCATCTTTGTACTTTTTCGTAGTTTATTAATAGAAGTTGTTTCTTATAAAAAAAAAATGTCAATGTAAAAAACAGAACTTCCTCCTCTGCAGGTGCTGAAGAATTTTCTTGATACTGCTGAAGCTGAAGTAAGGTCACTAATCTCCTTGTACTCTGAAGTGGTGAGTGCAGTCCAGAATTCCCGAGTTTTTCCCTTGTTGATAGATATCTTTGTGCAGCTTACTTCTAGTCTACTGTTCTAACTCATTTTCTTACAGGGAAGAAATGCAGATTCTTTATCTCAATACTTTGGGGAGGATCCAGCTCGGTGCCCTTTTGAACAAGGTCTGCTACAATCTTCCACTCATGAATACACCCCACACACACACACACAGACACGATCTCTAGATTATTCTTTTTTTTTTTTTTTTTTTTGAGAAAGACAATTTTATTGCTGTGAAACAATAAAAAACAGAGTGGACAAAATGACCACACAAAGAAAGCAAAACAATTAGGAAACTGCTAAAACATATAAAAAAATCCAAATACACAGAGGCTCGCCAATCTAACCAAATTGTCTGTAAAATCAGACCCAAAAAAAAAAAAAAAAGTCTGTAAAAGATAAAGTCCTGAATTCTGCGGAAATAGATGCCCAAAGAAAGGACCAAAACCGAATGTTATCCCATAACTTCTCAATCCCAATGCCAGCAAAGTCTTCAAGTATCTTTTTATTTCTCTTCAACAATGACTCACAGAACACCCAAAACCATGCATCCCCACATTTTTTGGTCTTCTTCTTGCCAGGGATTGTATTCTTTTCACAAAGAAGAGAGACAGTCCATGAAAATTACCCAACTTACATTCATCTCCCTAAAAAGCTTCAACCAAAGACACAAAGCCACAAGGCAGTGCAAAAAAACATGACCCGCACATTCCAAATAATTCTTGCAAATTATGCACCATTGAGGGAGAAGGCATGAATTTGGTCTCCTTCTTTGAACCATGTCACAGGTGCTAATCATATCTCTAGTCTATTCTCATTCTTGAACCTTGGACCTAGGGGTCATTGATGACCAACTTCACCTCATGGCAAGATATTTGATGATGTTAAGGGGAAAGAGTTGGTAAATATGTGGGAGAGAGTCCGGTTCTGGGATCCCTATGGGCATCAGTTTTTTTGGAGTTTAGAGACTATACTTTTGCTGTCATTAGGTCTGATTGGAGGGCTGCAGTGTTTGAGTCTTCATGGTCCCAATAGTGCCTCCCTTAATATTACTCTAGATGAAATGTAATATCCTCGGATGTATGTTGTAGGCTATGAGAAGCTCATTGAAAATTCCCATTTATTACTTAATTTTCACTTGTCTTATTTTATTGCTTCTTGGTTTTAGGGATATGCTTTAGTTATAGTTCTGTTCCCTAGGATTTAGGCACCAGGGGTATTCTAGCAATTTCTGATGTCTCTGGAGTTTGTAATACTAATACCAAAGGTGTCCATGAGTCTAATTTAGGGCTGCACTTCATTCGGTTCAGTTCGAACTTGGCAAAAGCTAACAACAGTAAATTTCTCCAATCCTACTTGTGAATGAATACCAAATGTTGGTTTTTCGTTCTCTTCCGCTTGTGGTGCATAACTTCTAATAATGTTCAATGTTTATGTATGTGATGGGTGGGAAATGATTGAAATCCATTTGATAATTTTACTAGTACAAGTTTAAATTAATCAAGACCAATATGTTTATACTGGTTGTAATCAGTCTATAATGCAATGCATTTGTTCGAGTTCTAGTCTTGCCGAGATGCATCCAACATTCATCCTAAATTTCTTGTGAAAAGTGGACATTCATTCGAGTTATATCCTTTAACATTTTTTGGCTTTACAGTGACACAGGTTTTGTTCATCTTTGTCAAGATGTTCAACAAGTCACGAGAGGAAAATGAAAGACTAGCTGATGTCGAAAAAAGGAAGCTTGAAAAGGAAGCCATGAAAGACCGGGCTGTAGCTAATTCATCTGCAAGGAAAGATGGTGTCAGATAATAGAGCAACATGAAATCTACATGTTTTGTCTTTTTTTTGGTGGGTAAAATCTACATATATTGGTAGCAGACACAGGTATTCGATTTCAGAATCAATTTTTTACTTTATGCCAAAATATACTTGGACCAACATATAACTCTAGGTCGACCATTGCAGGTAAATTGCACCTACTCTGTACTCAAAATTCTGATCTGGGCCAAATATTTAACAGGCAGGCTTTTCCAGGAGTTGCAGTGAAGATGGTCCATCTTCATTAAGCTTTTTTGACGTAACAGGCAACTAGATGCCAACTTGACAATTGCTCATTCGGAAGCATCCACTTATTCCGCTGGATCACTGTCACTGATGCATATAATACAACTTGCTTAATTGTATTAAAGCTGTAAATATTTTGAGAAACATTTGTGCCATCTTATATTGAAGAAAAAAACCATTGTCTTATCGCAATATCTCCCTATAGAAAATCGCGATTTTATGGCTTCTATATTGATTTCTGTTGGTTCTTAAGAGGTTAGCTATCAATGGTCTTGTCATAGGTATAAGGTTTTGGATGAAAGGTTTTGAATTGTGATCAATGTAATAGCTTGTGACCCTGGTACGTAGATGACGTAGATGAATCATCTATTGATAGATCTCTATTTACTTGGTTCGTCATGAGCAAAAGACCTTGAGCTCCCAACTGCAATGATGTTTAGAACATTCAAACATGCTTTCTCATAGGTTCAACAGGTTTGGGATGTGGCCAATGATCTTGTCGTAGATATAATTTTCAATCAATCTTTTATTGGGTAACATTTCTTATTTAGAAAAAAATTTTATGACTTTTTTTTTTTTTTTTTTTTTTCAAATAAAGTCCTTATTTTTTTTAAATAAAAACCCTTTGACCATTGTCTTGTCAAATAAATGTCATTATTTTTTTATTTTTTAAGGGTATAAAGTACGAGTTTACCTCATATTTTCATAAAGTATAAAATGAGATTTGTGGAGGTTGCATGTTAGGTTTTCAAGATTTGAGAAAAAGTAAAAATGCAGTGCCGAACACTCGAAAATTACCACCAAGGGATCGGCTTTTGGTATGTGTGAAAAAATTGAAATTAATGGACCAATATTATGTAATATGAAATGATTACAATATTATTTGACTTTAGTTAGAATTTTAAAAATCACAAGACTTTAGTCAGTTAATTGTTAAATTAAAGAATCTAAATAAAAGTTTCTCTTTATTAAATAACCCTTTTTAATATACAATAATTTTTTTTTTTTTTGCCATTCTCTCTTGAAACTTGCTTTTCTAATCCTATTATTTGTGAAATATTAAATTTATCCTCGAAATAAAAAGCTTGATTTTATATAGACCGTGCATTTCATAACGTATTAGACTAGAAATTTGATCTTCTTCTTCTCCTTCGGCAATCACGCATTCCACAACTGGACCTTTTTCGAAGACCCCGTATCCCATAACTAGACCAGAAAATTGACTAATTGCTTCTCATCTTCCAGCGACGATCGTATGATAATGACGGCTGTAGCTGATCAGAAGATGAAAAAGAAGATAAAGGTTGAAGAAGACTTGGAAAACATCAAAATATAACTTCGAATGTTACTTGGTACAATTTAAAATGCACCAAGTGTATAAATATTAAAAATTTCTCGAGTTATGAACTAAATTTTCAACAAACGATTCAAGATGTCCTAAGGAATGACTGTAGATGCCCTATGAACTTGAAGAAAACTTGGGAAACATCAAAACATATTTTGGAATGTCACTAGGTACAATTTCAAATGCATAAAAGGTATAAACATTTAAAATCTCTCAGTTACGAACTGAAATTCTCAAGTAACGACTTGACATGCCCTAAAGAACGATTTCAGAAACTCTAGGGTATGACTTGTGAAACGTCAAAACATGACTTGAAATGTCACTAGATACAATTTGAAATGCACCAAGAATATAAATATTAAAAATTCCTCGAGTTACAAACATAAATTTTTAACGAATGACTTAGGATGACCTAAGTAACAATTGGAGATGTCCTAAGGAACGACTTGAGAAACTCTAGGGTATAATTTGGGAAACGTCAAAACATGACTTGGAATGTCACTAGGTAGAATTTAAAATGCACTAAGAGTATATACATTTAAAATCTCTCGAGTTACGAACTAAAATTCTCAAGAAACGACTTAAAATGCCTCATGAACGACTTGAGAATTTCTAGGGTATGACTTCAGAACCATCAAAACATGACTTGAAATGTCTTTAGCTACAATTTGAAATGCACCAAGGGTATATACATTTAAAATCTCTCGAGTTATGAACTGAAATTCTCAAGGAACAACTTAGGATGCCCAAAGGAACGACTTCAGATATCCTCAGGAACGACTTGAGAAACTCGAGGGTATGACTTGGTAACCGTCAAAATATGACTTGAAATGTCACTAAATATAATTTGAAATGTACCTAAGGAATAAACATTTAAAATCTCATGAGGAACGACTTTGATGACCTAATGAATTACTGAATATGCCCTAAGGAACGACTTGAGATGTCTTAAAGAATGATTGGAGATGCTCTAAGCAATGACTTGAGAAACTCTAGGCTTTGACTTGGTAACCGTCAAAATATGACTTGAAATGTTACTAAGTCAAAATCACTCGAGTTACAAACTGAAATTCTTAAGTAACGACTTGAGATGTCCAAAGGAACGAGTTAAGATATCCTCAAGAATGACTTGAGAAACTATAGGGGTATGACTTTGGAAACGCGAAAACATGAATTGAAATGTCAATATTTAGAATTTGAAATGCTTGAAGGGTATAAATATTTAAAATCTCTCGAATTACGAATTAAAATTTTTAACGAACGACTTGGGATGCTTTAAAGAACGACTGGAGATGCTCTAAGCAACGACTTGAGAAACTCTAGGGTATCACTTGGTAGCTATCAAAACATAACTTGGAGCTACGTACAATTTGAAATGCACTTATGGTATAAAGATTAAAAATACCTCGAGTTAGGAACTGAAATTCTCAAGGAATGACTTGGGATGCCCAAAGAAACGACTTCAGATGCACTCAGGAACGACTTGAGAAACTTTAGGGTATGACTTGTAAACCGTCAAAATATGACTTGGAATGTCACTAGATACAATTTGAAATGCCCCAAGGGTATATACATTTAAAATCTCTCGAGTTACGAACTAAAATTCTCAAGAAACGATTTGGGATGCCCTCAGGAACGACTTTAAATGCCTTCAGGAACGACTTAAGAAACTCTAGGATATGATTTCGAAACCATTAAAACATAACATGGAATGTCATTTGGTACAATTTGAAATGCACCAAGGGTATATACATTTAAAATCCTTCGAGTTACGAACTAAAATTTTCAAGGAACAACTTGAGATGTCCCAAAAAACGACTTTAGATGCTTTTAGGAACGACTTGAAAAACTCTAGTGTATGACTTTGGAAACGTCAAAACAAGAATTGGAATGTCAATATTTAGAATTTGAATTGCACAAAGGGTATAAATATTTAAATTCTCTCGAGTTACGAATTAAAATTTTTAACAAACGACTTGAGATGTCTTAAAGAACGACTGAAGATGCTCTAAGCAATGACTTGAGAAACTCTAGGGTATGATTTGGTAACCATCAAAATATGACTTGAAATGTTACTAAGTGCAATTTGAAATACATCAAGGGTATAAACATTTAAAATGCCACGAGTTACGAAATGAAATTCTCAATAAACAACTTAAGATACGTACCCAAAAGAACGATTTTATATGCCCTCAGGAATGACTTAGGAAACTCTAGGGTATGACTTGAGAATCGTCAAAATATGACTTGGAATGTTACTAGATACAATTTGAAATGCACAAAGGGTATATACATTTAAAATCCCTCGAGTTATGCACTGAAATTCTCAAGGAACGACTTGTGATGCCCAAAGGAACGACTTCAGATATCCTCAGGAACGACTTGAGAAACTCTAGGGTATGACTTGGTAACCGTCAAAACATGACTTGGAATGTCACTAGGTATAATTTGAAATGCACTTAGGGTATAAACATTTAAAATCTCTCGAGTTATGAACTGAAATTCTCAAAGAACGACTTAAGATGCCCAAAAAAACGACTTCAGATGCCCTCATGAACTACTTGAGAAACTTTAGGGTATGACTTCAGTACCATCAAAACATGACTTGAAATGTCTTTAGGTACAATTTGAAATGAACTGTGGGTATAAACATTTAAAATCCCTCGAGTTACAAACTTAAATTCTCAATGAACGAATTAGGATACCTTAAGGAACGACTTGAGAAACTCTAGGGTATGACTTTTGAACCATCAAAACATGACTTGGAATGTCATTAGATACAATTTGAAATTCTCCATGGGTATATATACATTTAAAATCCCTCTAGTTATGAACTGAAATTCTCAAGGAACGATTTGAGATGCCAAAGGAACGACTTCAGATACCCTCAGGAACGACTTGAGAAACTCTAGGGTATGACTTGAGAACCATCAAAACATGACTTGGAATGTCACTAAGTACAATTTGAAATGCACTTAGGGTATAAACATTTAAAATCACTTGAGTTACGAACTGAAATTATTAAGAAACGACTTCAGATTCCTTAAGGAAGGACTAGAGAAACTATATTATATGACTTCGAAACCATCAAAACATGACTTTAATATCAATAGTTGCAATGTGAAATGCATCTAGGGTATGACTTGAGAAACGTCAAAACATGACTTGGAATGTTATTAGATACAATTTGAAATGCACATAGGGTATAAACATTTGAAATCCGTCGAGTTACAAACTTAAATTCTCATGGAACGAACTGAGATGTTTAAAGGAACGATTTCAGATGTCCTAAGGAACGATTTGTGAAACTCTAGTGTATGACTTAAGAAACGTTAAAACATGACTTGAAATTTCACTAGGTACAATTTGAAATGTATCAGGGGTATAAACATTTAAAATCTCTTGAGTTACGAACTGAATATTTCAAGGAACGACTTGGGATGCCTTAAGGAACGACTTTATCTGCCTAATGAACGACTTGAGAAACTCTAAGATATGACTTGAGAAATGTCAAAACATGATTTGAAATGTTACTAGGTACAATTTGAAATGCATTGAGGGTATAAACATTTAAAATCCATCGAGTTACGAACTGAAATTCGCAATGAATGACTTAGGATGCCCTAAGGAACTACTTCAGATGTTCTGTGGAACAACTTGAGAAACTCTAGGGTATGACTTGGAAACCGTCAAAACATGACTTGGAATGTCACTAGGTACAATTTGAAATGCACCTAGGGTATAAACATTTAAAATCTCATGAGTTACGAACTAAAATTCTCCATAAACGACTTATGATACCCTAAGAAACAACTTCAGATACCCTAATGAACGACTTGAGAACCGTCAAAACATGACTTACAATGTCATTAGATACAATTTGAAATGCACCAAGTGTTTAAACCTTTAAAATTCCTCAACTTACGATCTGAAATTGTTAAGCAACGACTTGGGATTCCCTAAAGAACGACTTAAGATGCCCTAAGGAACGACTTGAGAAACACTTGGGAATAACTTGAGAATTGTCAAAACATGACTTGGAATGTCACTAGGTACCATTTGAAATGCACTTAGGGTATAAATATTTAAAATCCCTCGAGTTATGAACTGAAATTTTCATCGAACGACTTGAGATGTCCTAAGGAACGATTAGATATGCCCTAAGGACTTAAAGAAAACTTGGGAAATGTCAAAACATGACTTGAAATGTCACTAAGTACAATTTGAAATGCACCAATAGTATAAATATTTAAAATCTCTCGAGTACAATTTGAAGAGCAAGAAGAGGTTGTTCATGTTCAAGGGGGTTTTGGGTTTTCAAATCTGGATGACAATCTTTTTTCTTGGCAAAACAACCCACCACCATCCTCCCTCTCCCCTTCCCTCCCAACCCACTTAGAGAAAATGCCTAGATATGGGAAAAAAAAAAAAAGCTACTTTTTTATTTTTTTTAAGATTTGGTTTGGGAGAGATGGGGAGAGAGATAGAGAAAAGACATGATGGGTCGTTGGCCGGTAGGGAGGTGGGGCCAGCAAGTGGGGAGGGAAGGGTTTGGGTTGTCGCTCTTGGTGGCTTTCACCGTCTTTATGGCTACTGCAGGAAGAAAGTGTAGGAGAAATAACTGGTGGATTTTTTTGTCGAATATGCGGTCTACATATGATATATATATATATAAGGGATATTTTGGTCTGAAAAAATGTAAAAGAGTTAGAAATGTAAATTTTGGGGGGTGAGGGTCAAAAAAATTTATTGTATATTAAAAGGGGTTATTTAATAAAATTACCCTTTTCTTGGCATGTAGTGGATTATGATCTCTTTTTTTTTTTGTGAGAAATAATCCCTATTTTGGCTGCCATGTATAATGACCTTAAGGTCCAAACTGAAAAAATGTTTAGATAATACAAGAGCCCCCTGTATTCATATCCTCAGTCACGTAATTTAGAAATTGAAACATAACGTCATAACTAGCTTTTAAACAAAATAAATAAATAAACGATCCACTGTACTAACCGATGACCAATCTATTGGATGAAAATCAGTTCTTTTGTTTTTTCGGATTGAATGAAAAGAAATACTTAATTGAAATACAAACTTAAAACTTCATAGTGGTCATTAATGCCATTTTGATTGGAGAAATTGCTGAAAAGAAAAAGATGACACCAATTTATCCACTGCAAGATGCGGTTAACGTACTTCTTGAATACAGTTTGATTACAATTACATGCTTGACAAATGTGGAAAGGGGTCAGAGGCTCAATATTCATCCTCATTGCAAACTGTTGATGTACAACACAACAGCAGGAAAAGTACATTCATATGTGACTGGTTGAAGCCATTTGCTAAGATATGTAGTTTTCTACCACAGCAGGAAAAGAGTGGGCTTCTTGCTCTAATGCTTCTTCCTTCTTAAACTTCTTTTTCTCAAGCAAGTAAATCTTCTCTGCTTCAGGTATAGCCAACATGATTGTGTGCAGCTTAAAATTCATTTCTTCAACCTTTTCCATGAGCCTGTCATTTGTAAACATTCCCAGAATGACACTCTGGATGGTTTCCCAGCTTTCTATTATTGGTAAAGCAATGATTGCAACAGAACCAATTGTGCCCCATGCTATTGCAATGACTGCCCAGAATGTGAAGTACCCTACACTGAAATCCCCTGCTGGAAGAGTGAGAAGAGGCCACAATAAAACAATCACAATAGTAAAGCCAACACCCCATTTCACTATCCATACTTTTGCTCTCATCAATTTTTCTTCCTTGTACTCTTCTGCTGGAAGCTCACTCTTTTCCTTCTCAACCACTGTGATCTGCTTAGTGGTGTCCCAGTTATAGTGTTGAGGTGAAAAGAAGCTGCAGATGGCATGTATGGCTCCTCCAGTAAGTATAGAGACAAGGTTTCCGGCAAGCATTGGTGCATTTCGACCTGTTGTGTCAAGATTTACTCGGCCATACTCAATTTTTGTAACCGATAACCAAGTGATGATCCCAAGAGCACAGCCAACGGTTGCTCCTAGAATTGCACCAATTGCATTTGCTTTTCTCCACAGAAGCATAAAAGCAATGGGAATAACTGCAGAACCAATGAGCACTCCCATGGCCAGGTACATCCAACCTAATGAAACTCCAGCCTTGTTTAGTATTACTGCTAATAGCCCCATGAAGCATCCAAAAGCAAGGATGACAGCCCTTGATACCTTGAGGATTGTCTTTCCACTTGCGTCTGGATCTATGTATGTACGGTAGATATCATATGTGCATAATGAGGATACTGCTATAAGCTCTGAAGAACCAGCAGATGTCACTGCCCTGGTCAATATATAACAAAGTTGAAAGATGAAAACATTGGAACTAGAAGTTCAACAGACTTATGTAATCCTCAAGTATTCGAAAGATCTTGACAATGTAAAATTGTGCTGAACATGATATACTGCCTCTAAGTCCATGAACTAAGCAACAAATAAAATTAAGCATAGACAAATGATTAATTCTTGGTTTTTAAAATTTTATAGACTAAGAATGCAAATCATCATAACTCTTAAAGTGGAACCTAATGAGAAAAGTAAAATAAGATACAAGTCTTCAACAATTGGGAAACTCAAAAACGAGGATCATTAAAAAAGTTGTCTCTAACATTTACTGAAACTTTGAGATTTTGTATTTTATCTTGCGAAAATTCTGAGGTTCCATTTGGATGGAATCGTTTAAAATGAGGGATTTTGTTTTGATTCTTTTGGGTAAATTGGTTAATTGGGCTTAATGATCCACCAAATTCTGAAGAGAAAATTTGCACCAAAACATTAGGCTGGAACTTACATGAAAAGCATAGTAAGAAGAAGAACGGATCCTCCTTTTCCCATCAAAGCTATAGCGGTGGCAGGAGGAACAAGTCCACGACTTGCTTCACTTTCTGTTATTGGTAGATCAAGAGCCAGTGCTCCCAGACCCAGTGATGTTGCCAAAGAGAATGGGACTGCAAACCAGACAAGCCCTCCTAACAAGTAGCCCTTATGGGTTGATGAAGGCCGTGCAGCTATGGCACTTACCCAGTATCCCTGAGATTTTCAATGTTAGTACTGTAAAAGGTGATAAACTAAAGTTCTCAACTTAAAACATATGAAAGATGTCTGCTTAATTGCTCCTAATCCATTGGTCATGCTTACATTATCAACAAAAACAGTGCCAAAGTTTCCTACAATGTTAATAATCCCAAATACTAGCCCTCCGGAGCTCAACATTGTTAGGTATGACCCTTTATAGTTCCCATTAGCAGGACCACAAGACTGCCCATGATGGGAAATTGGCTCCTCACAAATTCTTGATTTACTTGCCACCTCTACCAGACGGTTGTACACGATGCTGGGGCTACCAAGCTCACTGCTTGCCGTATATACAAGGTATACAAATATGACTAGAACCACATGAACTGAAACCAAATACATGAATTAGATCAAATTACATCAAGGAAAACTTTGAAAGAAACAGAAATGAATACCTATAACAGAATGTATATAGCTTGCCAAGAACGTGGCTTTTAGTCCTCCAGCTAATGTGTAGACAATTACTCCAAGAGGTATGAGGAAGCTAGCAGCATAGATGTTTACTCCTGTAAGTGCATTTACAACAGCAGAACCACCGAGCAGCAGCATTGCAGTTACAATTATATTTGTCAAAAAGCAAAAACTGAGGAAGACAATGTGCGCTGCCGTGCCCCAGCTGAAGAGGAATATTATTCATTACATTAGTGATCATCTATGAGCTTTTGGACACAAATCCATTGAGGGATGGAACTTAATGCATCATTTTGGTTTTTTCGAACCAAACATACCGCGCTTTTACAATTTCACATACAGTGTGAGCATTAGGAGCCTTTCTCTTGATCTCTATAGCCATTATACCGAACAAGAGTACCTATACATTATTAGCATCATTAAATTATTAGTCTAGCATGCCTTAGTTTACTAGACCTTAATTATTAATATTATAATGAGTTATCTCTAACAATCATCACCAGAGGGAAAATCAGCTTAGACATGCCTGAATGGTAGCCCCGCTAGCATACCAGAAAGGCCCACTTACTCCATACTCCCAAGCAACATTTGAACTTTGCAAGATTGTAGCGGCCCAAGTCCACTGTATAAAGTTTTCAACACAAAGGAAGAGCAACGAGTCCATCAAAATTATACCAAGCAATCAAATTTTTGCATCAAAATTTGCAAATGGTGTTGCATTCTGGGGACTGTACCTGGGATACAATCACACTTGCAATGAGTCCTGTTTTAACATTTCTTCCTGCAGTGTTGAACCATTCGGATGTGTGCTTCGAACCAACATATCGCTTCTCCAGCCATACCTGACACATAGGTAACATACAACCAGAAAAAATTAATTGAACAATAATGAAAATGATATACTAGCTTCATTGGTCTACTGAGCATGCATTATGAATATCCTGAGAAAAGTTGGTGGCATGTAAACAAATGACTTGGATTCGTTAGGAATTAAGGTTACTAAAAGCATGCTAATGAATCGTAGATATATAAACAAACTGGGATATTGAAATTATCATTTAGAAATTCAAATTGATAATGAAACAGTAATGGGTTCACCCTCCTGAAGTCAACTCCAACAATTAATTGTTGGGTGTTAACTTTAATTAAGGTGGAAAGATTGAAGAGCAAAAACATGAATGACAACTTTTAATTTAGTCATCCAAAAAAGATGTGAATATATATAAAAGGCATGCATACCAGAAAAGATGTGAAGACAGCAAAGAAGGCTCCAAAGCCAAGAATAACAGAATAGCCAACACCTTGATTGAGCACTGGTTTGCCTTCAAAGAAACTGCTCTGCCTCACACAGCTGCTAGCTCCATCTGCAGAGTCAGAGAGGTGGTAGTACTTGCCTGCAAAGTCAAAAGGTGGACACTGTGACCCAGAGCTTGCCATGAAGAAGTAGATAGCAGTACCTCCACTTACTTCTGCTGGTTTATCCTTTTATAAGTCATCAAAGACTAAACCCATAATTAACTAATATAAACGCAAATCATGTAGAGGCTGAGGTTGCAAGTGTGAACTGTGAGTCAAACTAGGAAGTTATTTGTCCAATGACGTTACAGTTTTTGTATGCAGCTCATCTGTTAAGTCTTTGTTTTCATAAAGTACATTTTCTTTTCTTACCTATTTTCTTTTTTGTCTTAGAGGAGAAGGAGATTCATGTAATTTTGTCATGTTGATAGGAGAGTGTCTCTATGACTCTTTTGTGGAAGAAGCTGGATTTTTGAAGAAATACAAAACTTTCTTGATGCTGCTATTGATTCAAGTTGTGACGGTTTAATTATATATCAAAACCTTGATTAAAGCAGCTGCTACATACGAGCCTTCAAAGTGGTCACTTAACTGGCTGAAATTGAAGAAAGATTACTTGGAACAAGCATCCAAGTAGCTACAAGACAGAACCATTATTGGACCATGATTGCGTAATGTTTTGACTGCAGTGGCTCCTCACAAACCATTATTGGTCCATGATTGCTTATTGTCTTGACTTTAGTGTGGTAAAACAAAAAAGTCAATAATTTCAAAAAATAATGTCACCAATTAATTTCAAGAAAGTATTGAAGAAGGTAAATCAAAGAACATACTAAAATGTATTTGCTAAAGTCATGAAAATAGTACCACAACAAAACACTTAACAACACATAAATCTTGATCAATTCAATACTTTCTATACATCATAATGACATTGGTATTGTGTAATTGGAAGTGCTCTGAAAATGAATTTCTATTGGTACCCAATAATTTTCTTTTCTCTTATTCAATATTCACTTTATTTTTTTTTTTTCATTTTCTTACTATACCCAACTCACTATTTGATTATTCTCTCATATAAATGGGATATAATGGTTATTTATGGTAAAAAAATATGTCGGATAAGAAAAGAAATTATTGGATAGAAATCATAGAATTACTAAATCTGCAAACCAAATAGAGCCACGTGTCAGGTCTGGCATGCATAACGACGAAAAGCTTCAGTTTGCCTCCTTTTTCCTTCAGAATATTAAATAGGGACACCAATGGGAGAAGTACTAGTATTGAGTGGCAGAGTAGGCGGAGGATCGTCGAAATTCACGCTGAGGAATCTTCAGCGTCAGCATCGCATTTCTATATTTGATACCAACACTGACACTGGTGCTGCTCATGCAAGACCATTTTCGGTGGTCAGGTTGAGGAAGAAGCCTGGTACTGACTTTGGGTCCATCAGGTTCTTACTTCCTTCTTGCCTGATGAGTCCAATTTTGTTTGAGCTCCAGATTATGACAATGGTGCCCTTTTAATACTAAAATTAAACTAATTGTGCTTTTGATTTGCATGTACAGGATTGGTTGATTTGGGGTAGGGGTTGGGGGTTTGAATGTATAGTCTTCTGTTTGGCTTGCTTATGATTTATGCTGTTTTACATTACAACAACCAATTTTGACTTATTATTAAACACTACCCTTAATGTGTATGTAGAGAATCTTTTTTTTCATTTTGGTAGTAATATTTGCATATACAAGTTTTGCGGGTAAGACCAAATAGATGCGGAAATGCACCATTTGTTGGATATTGGACTTTCTAGTGACCCACCATGGCCACTTCTCGATACTTGGAGGCCATATTGCGTTTTGTCAATTTCTATATCTACAAGTTTTCCCTAACAAAGGAGTCCCATGGTTCTTAGCTAGTTCAGAATGTTCACTTTTTGAAAGTAATTTATTCCTTGACCATGCATATTAGCATTTGAGAGGTGTGAGTTGTTTAATATAGGTAGGAAGGATTTCACCAATTATTGTTGGGACTAAATATTATTATGTAATTTGAGTGCATATTCAGCTACATATATTGTGATACTTTGCTATTCCAAAATAAATAGTCTAGGTTTCAAACTTATGTAAATAAAGGAAAGAAAAAAGGGAATTCTAGGGTCCAACCCCTTCTAATAGTTACCTTATTGTTTTTGTTTGCGGAGGGTCTTTGGAACTTGGTGGAGGAGCACTTTGAGTTGTCTAGTCTATTACTGCTGTTTGGTCTAAAAAATGCTATTTATATTCTGATATTTTGGTTCTGAAATTCTGTATGAAGTTTCCCTTCCGTCTGTATGGGGAAAAGACATCACTAATGATGTCATAATTTAGTTGCAATGCTTTTTCAAATGATACACACATACTGTACATTTTCCGGTTTATAGTTTTCAAGATGATTCTATAGTCTTGTTTCATTATTTTTGTAATGATCTGGAGTGAAATGTTAGATTCCAAATACATATTCCCTTATGATATTATTTGTTCTGTTAAAAAGAGGTCTGATAAGAAGTTCATCACTGAAAGATTTACTACAAAAAATTTGGATTGCAGAAGGAAGAAGTTGTCTACTAAAAGGTCGGTTACTGAAAGTTTGAAATTTAAAATGGCTGACTTTGAAGGAAAGGCAGTCACTTCAGATGTCACCTCAGGAAATATGATTTTTGAGCCTATCATTGAGGATGGAGTATTCCGATTTGATTGTTCTCCAAACAATAGAGATGCAGCATATCCTAGTCTGTCTTTTATTAAAAGCAAGGATAGGGACACACCAATTATGAGTCACAAGGTGCCTTCATATATCCCAAATTTTGAATGTCTTTTGGGGCAGCAAATTGTTAAACTTGAGGTCAGTAATGGATTTTATATTGAATTTGGTGCTCTCATAGTATCGTTTTTTTTTTTTTTTTTTTTTTCTCTTTATCTTAACAAGTATATTGTCTTCTGAATTTGATAATTCCATAATGCCTCAGTTAACGTGATAGAATTGTTTCTGATCTAGCTTCCTATTGGTACCTCTTTCTATGGAACTGGGGAAGTCAGTGGGCAACTTGAGCGGACAGGAAAAAGAGTAAGTCATTTTTGATGATCCATCCATCGAAAATTTCCGTTTTCTCTAAATATTTAGTAGTTCTTTTTGTTTTAGGTTTTTACTTGGAACACAGATGCTTGGGGCTTTGGTTCTGGAACTACATCATTGTACCAGTCACATCCTTGGGTGCTAGCTGTTCTTCCAACTGGAGAGGCATTGGGAATTCTTGCTGATACAACACGGCGCTGTGAGGTGCTATGACATCTGACCATTTTTGTATGTGAAAGTTAGCATTCTTAAAAAACTTTGCATCAAAATTTATTAACCTACTTTTTGGTTAATTGTTTTTCCTCATGAACAGATTGATCTGAGGAAAGAGTCGGTGATAAAGTTCATTGCTCCATCCTCTTATCCTGTCATTACATTTGGTCCATTTGCTTCACCGAATGCTGTTTTGATATCTTTATCACATGCAATTGGTAATTTTCCAAATTTAGCTTATTCTCTTATGTTTAATGTCCCTTTTTAATTTTTTTTATTGCGACAATTAAATATCTTCTGTTGTTTTATGTATGATTATATCTTTCCTTTTAAGGTGTGCTTGGCAGGAGGAGTATGACTCCATATATTAGATGTATGCAATCAATATGCAAGACTCCACAATCTAATATCTAAAATCAATATTAGATGTATGTTTACTAGTCAGGGTAGCCCATGGACATGCGGTCGTTGTTCATCATTTTTTTTATGTTGCTATTATATTTGTTTCAATTGTTGATAATTTTCTCAACAGGGACTGTATTTATGCCCCCAAAGTGGTCCTTAGGTTATCATCAATGCCGTTGGAGTTATGACACTGATAAGAAAGTTCAGGAGGTACGTACTTGGTAATTATCTCAAATTGATGTTATATTCTCTCTCTCTATCTCTCTCTTACTTACATTTTTGGTCATATGCATGTTTGTGCATCTATTGTTTCTGCTGGTGACATATACACAACATATGCATAAGCTTGTCAGTCAAATAATATAGTACTTGGAAGTTGGAACTACCATTTCACCTTTTTACATAGAAGTTATGTATACTCCTTGTAGTGATGTAGGAAGTACAAATTTCAAAGCATTATTATATGATCTATTTTCATGATCATGGACCAACTTACATTTGCAGATTACAAGAACATTTCGAGAGAAGGGCATTCCGTGTGACGTCGTATGGATGGATATAGATTACATGGATGGTTTTCGCTGTTTCACTTTTGACCAGGTATCTTTTCCCCTACATTTTCTTAATGGATGACACTTCATTGGTTATGGTTTACCATCTTCAGTTCGTCGAAGACATCATTTTCTTTCTTTTGGGGAGTGGATAGAAGTTTGAGAATCTTGTGTATGTTATTGAGGAGTTTTATGCATGTTTTGGTTGGAAGTTAATATGTCAAAAAGTTCAATAGAGATCTTTCTCTCATTCAAAACCGTGCATGAGACTTTCATCTTGCACGGTTCCTAAGTGATAAAAGAAAGAAGAACTCATCTTCTTTCTTTTCTGATTACCTTCCTTGAGTATGTATAAGACCGAATCCATTTGATTTCTGAAAAGGATAACTAATCCTTAACTTTTCAAGGAATCCTTCATCATTGGTTGTGAATGACTAATTTTTCTCAATCTTTTCAACCTTGATTCCGTAGGAGCAAGTCAGAAAGATTGAGAAATGATTTTAACTTTCAAGAGAGTTAAAGGTATAGCGTGGTTTCTGGGTCAAGTGGTCAAGCCGAATATAGGGTTATGGAACATAAAGCAGCAAAGATTTTGTAGGTTTGCTCTCTTCTTCAAGACTGGGGGTTGATGTAGTGTTGCTGATGCAAATGTATTGTGATAATCAGGTTGCCGTTTTAAAGCCTAGTAACTCAGTCTTCCATGAGCGTACCAAGAAAATCATTTTGTTCCATTAATCCATAAATGACACCCCCCCCCTCCTTTACCTTCCCACCTGATATAGAAGCCGAGTCCCAGATCAGTTTTTCTAAACCCTAATTCTCCTCCAAAAAGACACCAACCAGCCTCCCACCTTCATACCTCTCCCTGTCTCTTTAGATATATATATATCTTTCTGTATTCTTTGTTTCAGTTGGAAGAAGGCAGTAGCTCCACACCTCCTATCTTAGTTCTACTTTTTTTTATCTATTTGGACTAGGTATACAAGCACCAGAATTAGAAAGATGAGATGATAATCATGATGACGATATATTGCAAGAAGTTGCACAAGAGGAAGAAATAATAAACGGTTGATTAGTATGCTTGAATGACATTTAATACTTTCTTTTAATCATTTTATATATATTTAAATTATAATAATTGAATACTCCAATCCTAAGAGTAGTGGATATCTTGTCCGCTGCATTGTACTGTGTACACTTTTTTATTTCAATGGAAGTCTGTTTCTCATAAAAAAAAATATATATATTGAATACCCCAAAGGCTTACGCCTCAAGGCTTATGCCTCGACACCTCAAAGCAAGGGTTAAAATGCTTCGCCTTTGAAAACATTGGTACCCTCATTCTAAAATAAAAATAAACTCTAACAGTTGGCTGTTTTTTGGGTGGTTTGGATGGAAAGGAATAGCCGAACTTTTGAGGGTAAGGGTGGGGAGACATGGATTTTTTCTGGGTCAAGGTTAGATTGTGGGTGACATTGTAGGCTTTGGTTTTTTACAAATTTAAAGATTGTTCTTTCTTCTTGCTGACAGTGGAATGGGAGGTAGATGTTTCTTAAGTCTTTTGAGTATTTTGGTGTGGTCTAGGATGTTTAGCTGTATTTGATTGGTGTTTGATGGTTTTATTGCTGGTTCACTGCGGCTGCTTTGTTTATTGATCCCTCATTGGACTGCTGGTTCATTGTATTTGTGTTGCTTTTCTATTTCTCGTGTAAAACTGTTCTGTTTCTATAAACACAATGGATATTGTGTATCATTCTTACAAAAACTTTCATTACAATGATATCTTTCAGGAGCGCTTTCCAGATCCAAAATCCTTGGTGAAGGGCCTGCACCAAAATGGTTTCAAAGCAATCTGGATGCTTGACCCAGGGATAAAACAGGAAGATGGTTATTTTGTCTATGATAGTGGTTCTAAAACTGATGTCTGGATTTTGAAAGAAGATGGAGGGCCTTTTGTTGGTATATTTTCTCTTATATATTGGTAGTTAAAAATAAACCTAATTTTTTACTAAGCTAAATTTTTCTTTCCCTTTCCAGGGGAGGTGTGGCCTGGGCCTTGTGTTTTCCCAGACTTTACACAGGAAAAAGTTCGATCCTGGTGGTCCAATTTAGTCAAAGATTTCATTTCTAATGGTGTTGACGGTATTTGGAATGATATGAATGAACCAGCTATTTTTAAGGTAGTTCTATAATTTTTTATTGGTGCTTGCAGTTTCTTGTGTTGGTGTCAATCTGTTTTATTTATTTTTGTTTCTTTCTCAGGTTGTAACAAAAACGATGCCTGAGAGCAATATTCATAAGGGAGATGATGAACTTGGAGGCTGTCAGAATCACTCACACTATCACAATGTATCATTTATTCAACCCTAGTGTTGTGCCTTTTCATATTTTATGCTTTTTACAATTAGTTCTTGGTTAAAATATTTTGAAAATCATTTGCTCCTATGGCATCCTGGCAAGAAACTTGACTGCTTTATTGGTTTGTGAATGCCTTCTTGTTTGATTGTTTTATGTACCACTGGTACCATGTGAAACTTCTGAACTTCAATTTTTTGATTTTGCTACCTGTTAGGTCTATGGCATGCTGATGGCAAGATCAACTTTTGAAGGCATGAAGTTGGGTAATGAAAACAAACGTCCTTTTGTTCTCACCAGAGCTGGATTTATTGGTAGCCAGAGGTATGCTGCAACGTGGACGGGAGATAATCTTTCAACTTGGGAGCACCTCCATATGAGTATTTCCATGGCACTTCAATTGGTATGTAACTCTAGTAGTTTGCTTTTTTCCTGAAGCAAAGTTTTAGACTTGAATTTGTTTTCCTTGTCTGCTCTTCTGTAGTTTATAGTACAAAATCTTAGTGTACTTATATCTGATCATTTGGATATGCTTCTGCTTTTCATTTTAAATGTTGTCGACTATGGTTTGGGTCTTTTTGGTCATCATACGCATCTATGTAAGCAATCTGAGGACTTCTTTCTCTTGTGTGTTGATTACTTTTCCTTTTGTTTTTGGGTGTTGGGGTGTTAGAAAAGTAAAACCGGCATTCTGGCCCATGACTTTCCCTCTATTAGGGCAATACAACTGTACAACAATGCCTTTGACTGCCATGCAGGGGAAACTCTTATCAAGTTTGGGTGGAGAAGTTTAGTAACAAGAATGGGGCCTTCTTAAGCATTTTTCAGAATTTTGGAGATGGATATGTGAAGAATATTATTTTACCACAGGGAGATAGATACTGTGGTTTGGAGGGATGTGGTTGTGGGATAATTAAACGCCCTGTTCTTAATAATTTCTGTATTTTTTTATTCTTTATAACAACATCAATTTCAGATCTTTCCTTTAAATCTCAAAATTTCAAAGGATGAATTAATTTTAAAGTTTAAACTAGTTGCTGAAAATAATGAAAACGATTATCTTTCAACTAGATTTTCTAATTTTTTTTATCCAAATCTGTTATAATTATTTTTTAGTTTGTTTTCAGGGACTTAGTGGTCAGCCACTGTCAGGGCCTGATATTGGTGGCTTTGCTGGAAATGCAACACCCCAATTATTTGGAAGGTGGATGGGTATAGGTTCTCTATTTCCCTTTTGCCGTGGGCACTCTGAAATGGACACCATTGACCATGAGCCGTGGTCTTTTGGGGAGGAGGTTTGTCCTGATTTAGCATTATGAATAACTATTGTGCTTGTTTCCTGAATTATCATTTTTATTAAATAATGGATGGAGCATCTGATAGAGCCACTTTATTGTCACAGTGGAGTAAGATAATCTTTCTTAGAACCAAGAGTATATTTGACTCCGATTGTATTAGGCTGATAGTGTAATCACAAAACTAAAATACGGGAGTAGGGAGAGAGAGAGAGAGAGAGAGAGAGAGGGAAAAGGTTGTTCCAAGAATATTTCCTTAGATAACGTACAAAGAGATGGTGTCAAGAGGGAGAGAATCGAGAGAATCAGAAACACATGTAAATAAGGAGAAGATGTGGGTAGAAATAAAGGGCTCACTTCGTTTGCTTCTTGTGGCAGATTCGGGGTGGGTAATAAAGAAAGAGAGAGGTTCGGGAAGACAGTTGGGTTGGGGAAACAGCTCTTGGTTCTCTTTATCCTCGGCTTTATCGGCTATCTTTTTATCAGAATTATTCCATTGCAGAAATTTGTGTTAATTCTTCCTTTTTTCCTGTGACTTGGGGCTTTGGGTTCTGGATAAACCTCAATGAATGAGAAATAGGGGAGCTCACAGCTTTGTTGTCCAGCCTAGGACTTTTTATGCTTGATCCACATAAACCAGATAGGAGGATTTGGAGTTTGGAGTCTTCGGGGATGTTCTCTTGTAAGTCTTTTTAAAAGCATCTCTTGGTATAAAAACACTGGAGCAAGAGGAAAGCTGATGAAAAGGAATATAATTGGGAGTGTGTGCTGGTATGTGTGAGGCAGCCAGGCAGGTTGTACAGCAATCATGGAGGGCGATTCACAGGCCATTATTGCAGCTGTTAGGAAGAGAATGCACCTGTATCCTTCCCAAAGTAATAAAGCTTTGTTTGTGTGCCAGAATACAAGGGAAGCAGTGAAGATAGCAGAATTAGGAACCCTATCCGTAAAGGATTATCAGATGTTCTTTTCTCAAGGTGGGGGCAGAATGTCATGATCATGACCCATGGATGATGGTGGCCGACTGGCCGTAAGCACAAGCATACAGTAGACAGTGGTTTTCAGATGAAACAATCGAGGAGGGAAGGTGAAGAGGCATGAACTTGTGAACAGAATCATTCAACTTGGACACGTGGCAATAAGGGCAGCAGAAAGGGGGAGATGAAAAGGCATGAAGTTAATGAGGAATCCTTGAGAACTGAAGGGTTGTTGTTTGAGGAAAAGTGAGGCTTTAATTGATAAAGATAAATCAAAGGATTCTGGCAGAGCTGACCCTTTAATGGGTATGATGGGTTTAAAAGGATATTGTTATTAGAGATGTAGTAGAAAGTATTAGCACTGGATAGGTCTGAGTAGTGAATGATGACTTAACAGGACTACTTGCATCCATTTTATTATATGTTGTATTTTACTATTTGTTGTTATTTTGTGGTATTGTTCTGTTAGATCTGGATCTCCTATTGTGCCTACCATTAATCAGAACTAACTTCAATTTTATATGTCAGTGTGAAGAAGTATGTCGTTTGGCATTGAAGAGGCGCTACCGCCTTATATTACATATGTACACTCTCTTCTATATGGCTCATACTATGGGTACTCCAGTGGCAAGTCCAAGTTTTTTTGCTGGTGAGTTTTTATGTTGTTGAATGGTCTAACTTCTTTTGGACCATATGGAATTTGTTACTTTGTTAAGCAGCTAATTACATGTGTCAAATGCTTGTGTAGATCCCAAAGATCCCGGCTTAAGGAAATTGGAGAGTTCTTTTTTGTTGGGTCCACTTCTAGTATGTGCAAGGTTCTCATATATTTTCCTTCGAGACAAAGAACTAAATCATTGTAGATTATGTGTTTCTATGGGTTGGCTTCCATCTTTTACCATTTCTGTACCGTGCTTTTAGCAGACCAAAACTGAATTTGATGTCACCTTCTGAGTAAAAGGCTGGACATTCTCCTGTCTTATCTTTTCTTAATAGCAAATAGTTCATTTATGTAGAAAATTGATTTTGCAATAACAGATTCCTCATGAAACATGTTGATATGCTTCTTTTTCAAAGGGTTTATCTTGTGTTGTGAGAAGTGAAGACCTAAGTTTATCAAAAATTTTGGTTAGATACAAGTGTTACTTCCTTCTTGGCTTCAATTGGATGTGATTTGTATCACCTTTGTGTTTGCGTTATTTTTACAATAGAATGCAAATTTAATATGGTGCCCTTTGAACCCACTGCAGCCCAGAGATCTGTTTAATGCTTTCTGGTTTCATTGAACCCATGGTTGTGTATAAGAGGTTCAGTTGGAAATCATTATTTTGTAAATGATCCTTGCATTTTGTTCTGACATTCTATTTGTCATGATCAGCACTGTGCCGGATCAGGGATCAGATAATTTGCAGTGCACATTGCCCAATGGAATTTGGTTGAGTTTTGATTTTGATGATTCACATCCGGTATGTATAGTAATACATATTGATATGCTTTGTTCTTTGACTTTGTCTGCTCATTGTTAAGATTTTTTCATTGTTTCCTTTTGATTCCTTTCTGGTTATTGCAGGATTTACCAGCATTATATTTGCAAGGCGGAGCAATTATTCCCGTGGGCCCTCCTCATCAGCATGTTGGTGAATCTAATCTATTAGATGATTTGACACTCCTTGTGGCTTTAGATAAACATGGTAATCACGATTCAGTCATTTTCTTTCGGAAAAGTATTGGATTATTTGGTTAGTAACATCAACAGTTTCAAGTTTTTAGTGGTCATGCACCACTTGAGTTCAAATGCTTGACTAATTGCCCTCAATTTCTTTTGGTCTGAATTTCCATCAATAAGCAATTTTACATGGTTGATTTAAGATGCTATATTGGGTTTTCAACTAATTGTTTCCTGCTCTACAGAAAAAAGAAAAAAACAAAAAAAAGATAGGCTTGTATCTTTTGGAAATTACCCGTGGGCACACAATCAGAAATTACTCTAGGTACAAATCACTATATGTACCTAGGGGTAATTTTCTTTTTCTTGTGTTTCACGTACCCATGGGTATTTTGTCCCCGTGCTTATGTATGTACCCACTGGTCTTTGAATGGACCCAAACTTATTTGTGTTCATTACCCAACCCAAACCAACAAAAAGAAACCAAGGAAGTAAGACCTTGAGAGATTCTTTCCAAGGCCATTGACTTGAACCTCTAATCACAATATTGGAGTCCCAACCATTTTCATGCAAGCCATATTTGCTTCTAATGACAGCATGCCAAAGAGATTATCTCTCATGTTGAAATCTCCACAATCATTTTCCGAGTAGAGCTTTATTTCTACTTAACCAAATTTCCAACACCTAAATAGGCAAGCTGCTGAGAACTGATTGAATAAGTGCTAACCTTCCCCCTATAAATAAAAAGGCTTTGCTCCAACTTCTAATCTAATTTCCTTCTTTTCTATCACCGGATCCCAAAATCTAATTGCCCTTGGAATAGCCCCAACGGAAAACCCATATAATTCATAGGTAATCAACCCACTTCGCAACCCAAATCATCACTAATTCCTCCACCTTACCATCTTGAGAATTTATTCCTGCAATGAACATTTTTCTCTATTAGTCTTCAACCCTGATATGCAACTAAAACTGTACCAGTCCTGATTGAGTTGTGTTATTTTGTTTCTTGTTTTTCTGCATTAAAATACAATTAGGTTTTCAACTTCTTGTAAGTTAAAATTTTGCAAGTTAGAAGCTTTATGAATTAGCTCTTCATTTACAGGGAAAGCTAAAGGTGTTCTATATGAAGATGATGGCGATGGATATGAATTCATGGAAGGTGGATTCTTGTTGACACACTATGAAGCTGAGCTTCAATCTTCAATTGTTACTGTTAAAGTTTCAAAAACTGAAGGATCTTGGAAGAGGCCAAACCGTCGCCTGCATGTGCAATTATTGCTTGGTGGAGGTGCGATGGTATGTCTTCTTTTCTTGAGAGAAAACAATCAAGTGCCTGAACTAGCATAAGCTAATAAAGTACCATATTAATCCTGAATTCCTCAAACAGGTTGATACATGGGGAAAGGACGGAGAGGTTCTTCAAATTTTAATCCCCTCAGAACAGGAAGTTGCTAAGCTGGTTTCTACCAGTGAGAAGCTATGCAGAACTCGGCTGGGTATAATATTTCTTCAATGCTGTGTATTGGCTCATATTTTCCTGAATGTGTACTTAAAATTAAGTAGCATTTTTTATCATATTTACCTTTACTGAAACTAAGTAGGTTGTCCAAATCAACTAAGCCTCAATAAAACCATCTGAACTTCATAGTTTAAGACCTTCTTTTTGTTTGTCTTTTAAGTGATTTATTTATCTTTTCCTGTAGATACAAATTGCAACATGTATTCATGAATATACTTAACTCTAAGGATTCACCTCTTACTAGTATTTGTGTAATATATTTTTTTTTTTAGGTGTTGATAAACACTTTTTTAAGAATCTCTGAGAATTCTTGCTGGAATTTTCTATTCAATATTTCTTCTTTCTCCTTTTTCGTGATTTTTGGCGGGGTTGGGGCTAATAAATCCAAGAATTCTAGACATTCTGCTAATTGCAATTTTTTTAGGCATCCTACTTTCATATAGTATAATATGTTCACATTTCACATTTATAAATTCTTCAGTTAGGCCATAATAATAATATTTTCCTGAGAAAAAAACATATTATTCAAAATTCAATTAGAGAATATATATTTATGACTGACTGTGCCCCTGACTAATGCATCTTAAGTTGTTATATGTAGAAAATGCCAAGCGTATTCCTGATTTGGAAGTGAGTTCTGCACACAAAGGAACAGAACTTTCAAGAACTCCTATTGAACTGAAAGGTGGTGAATGGGTTATTAAAGTAGTTCCCTGGATTGGTGGTAGAATAATTTCCATGATGCACATTCCTTCAGGTAGTACTTTTAACGTTATTGTTTTGTTTTTTATTGTTAATATATGTGTGTGTATATAATATATTATATATAATTCCTATGATCTCCGCTTTGTCGTCTACCCTTCCCGCCTACTTTTGTGTATGTCTAAATTTTTGTATGAGTATTATCATCATCCAAGATTGATGTACTCAGGGTGGACATCCACTTTAATCTTCATAATCATGTTTTCAAGTTTAGTTTATCAACCATATTTAAATTTATATGCAATATTTTGTACTGTTCATAGAGAATCTAATTAGTGATAGAGCCATTGAATATAGTGGTTTGGGCATTACCATTGGCTCTTCCAATATGCTTGCTAGCTAGGTAAATTGTCCAGTGATAGGACAATTGCATGGCTTACAGAGCTGCATGATTTTGTGTACTTTAGTCTACTTTGGTGTTTGCGGATGGTAGCTGATCTTTGAAGGATGGAATATTTGTCAGTGAGCTTTAGGTTAGCTTTATGCCAACACTTCTTTTGGACCCCTGCGATGGAACCCAACCAAAATTGAAGGACTAGCCACAAGTGAGATAAGGAAAGCACCCCTATGGGTGGAACTGCTTGCTTGTTTACTTTTGGTGAGACCACTTTGGTTAGAAAAATTCAAAATATGTTCGTAGGTCTTTGCTATCCAGTTGTCCACAATGATCATGAGTAGTCTCTTGTTTCTGTTGCCCCTCTGTTCTGTCTAAGTCATTTGCTCCCCATTCTCCATCTGCTCCCTATGTTTACAGATAGAAGGCTGATCTTGAGACCGAAAAATATCTCTTGCAAGGCTCAGACTAGTGAAAGGTGACATCCACACCAACAATTGTTTTATTTGTATTGGTGATGGTAGATTTGTAGCTTTAATGAGTAATTGAGTAGTCAATAAAGACACCCTGTAATGCCTTCAAATTCATTTCATATTATCCTTAGACTTGCAATGATCATGAACACAACCAAATAGGCGGGAGGAAGAATACGTTTCTAGTGTATATTAGGCGCATGATTTGGAGGAAGGAGTGGAGAAATAGGATGCTGTTGGTGTTGGGTGAGAAATGAAGTTAGTTTCCCCTCTGTCACATGTATTTATATTTACTGAATATCTGGGTCATTACAGAAGTGTACCTTCTCTATCATATTCTAACAAATTTCAGATAATAAAGATAAAACATACGTTTAATTTAGAACATGACTGAGATTTTTTACTGACATGAGTCTATCCTGTTACTTAGTTGAGTTACTCCCAGGACATGACAATGATACACTAGGGTATAAACTCTCCAAAATTTGGATTGTATTGCATGAATTAATGCTTTTGTCAGATAATTAAAAATGAGGGTTGCAACAACAATCTGAATGTAGTTGGTACACATGCAAGGCAGTGTTAATATGCTATTATTTAGATATATTTACATAAAAGAACTATTATTTGTTCAACTTCTGGAGCACCCTGAATGAACCAACTTTTGTTATAGTTTGATGCTCTCTATCGTTGATACTTTTATGTGGTCATGGTTTCAGGGACACAGTGGCTTCACAGTAGGGTTGAGGTTAATGGGTATGAAGAGTTTAGTGGTACTGAGTACCGATCTGCTGGATGTTCCGAGGAATACAATGTCATTGAGTGAGTTTCTGGAATCAAATACTTAAAAATTCTTATTTTATTTGAAGTATAAATTGAAAAGAAAAACCAAAGTGCATTTACTTTCTATTACTTCTCTTCAAAATGCCTCTTATTGAAAAACTTACGTAGTCAGTAGTCCTAGATAATCTTTTGTTACCTTTGGAGCCTTTATGGACATTTTTACAACAAATGCGAGATATTGGCTCCACATAGTAAGACTCAAGATTGGAAAAATTGTTAGCTAGATCATAATGGCTTATACTTTCTCAGTTGTATCATATCTGTTCCAAATTTTTTTTTTTTTTTTTTTATAATTTTCAGAGCAACTAACCACTGGATACCAAATAGCTGTCTTAGCCAAAACAAATTCACCTGAATACTTGAATTGTGATTCTTCAGCCGTAAATTAAGTTCGTGTAACATTCTACAAAATTTTTTCACACTAAGCCTTGCTTGTCAACTAATTAAGAAGCATATCTTCATTTTTTTTTTTCATGTGTCACACTTTATGTTGTTAATTATATCCTTTTGCTGATCTTGGTTTATCAATGGACTTATGCAAAGAAACTAGAATGAAGATGCTGAAAATAAGAACAGAAAGTAAACACGCCCCACACACACAACACAAGAGTTGTTATCGAGTTTCGGCTAACTTTGCGTACGTCCCCGTGTGATCTCTCTTGAGAGAATCACTAGCACTATGAAGGATTAGAAAGAGATTACAAGAACTTATTGAAAAGCCCTAGCTAATCCCCAAATCCCTAGCTATCCCTTCTCTCTATCACTCTTGACCCCTTGTGTTTCTGTCTCTCTCTCTCTCTTTGGAGATCTGCCAAGCCTTATTTATAGACTATAGGGGTTAGCTTACATTCCTTGTTAGACTAAGGCTCCTAAATCCTAATCCATATAGAAATAGGACAAAATTCTGATTTCCTAAAACTACACATAATCTGTCTTTCCTTGTACTTATAGGAAAGTGAATCCTAAACCAACTAAGACTTCTAGGAAAGTGAATCCTAAATCAACTAGGACTTCAACGAGCCAAAAAACACAACACTTTAAGGTAGTATAAAACTGTGTGGCTATATGATATAAAGATAAGAGTGATAGCTCTTGAAAATTGTGTCAAAAGCTACCAATTATGTGAACTGATGCCTTGGGTTTGTTGCCATTACCCATAGTTGCACACTGATGTATATATAGGGTGTGAGCCGGCTAATTTGTTTTCTCAATTCCTTTGGGATCATGTAATTATCTCATAATTACTTTTAGGCCCCTAATCAACACTTAATTAGAGTGTGTGGCCCATTTAGATTCTAATTAATTTAGTAGTGGCAAATTATTAAATATATACTTGGGATTTCCGTTAGTCATGGGTGCAACCTATCAGCATATCATGACTACCCAAACTAAGAAGAAAACATTGTGAACCTTTGCAAAATTATGTGAAATTTTTAGCTATGCTCTAGCTTCAAATTTAAAGGATGAAGTTTTTTGTTAGATTAAAAAATAAAGGCTAAATTATAACCTTGACCCCAGTAGTTTGGGTCGTTTTCCACTTTGGTCCCTGTAGCTTGAATTCTTCAAATTAGAATTTCCATCAATGTATGTATATATTTATTTTAAAGGGAATTATGGTACTTATAGTTTCCATTTATTCTCTGAAATCTCCTTACAGACACAATCTTGAGCATCCTGGAGAGGAGCAAGCTCTCATGTTAGAAGGTGATATTGGGGGTGGATTGGTTCTCCAACGACAGATAAATATTCCGAAGAATGATCCCAAGGTTTTCCGAATTGACTCTAGCATTATAGCACGCAAAGTTGGTGCTGGTTCTGGGGGATTTTCAAGGTTTGCTCAAAAGACTTCAATTTGTTTTTTCCACACACATGCATGTATATATATGTATATATATATAATTTTATTCAGGTGCGGACATTCGCACATCAAGCCTGTATATATATATATATATATCTTTCTTTTTCTGAGAAAC
This sequence comes from Dryas drummondii, assembly GCA_003254865.1. Taxonomy (NCBI): domain Eukaryota; kingdom Viridiplantae; phylum Streptophyta; class Magnoliopsida; order Rosales; family Rosaceae; genus Dryas; species Dryas drummondii. The sequence continues at coordinate 125,731 of QANW01008183.1, read as the reverse complement.
ATGTATATATAGTCCTTCTCTAAGCAGATAACTGCAATCTTCGCTTATCAATCTGATTCCATCATCTTTGAAAACACAATCAATCCTATCAAACGTGATTGCTTACTCTTGAAACACTAATTCAACCCCCCATCCATATATTAGTTAGGGGGAGAACATCCATGATTCATCATCAGGCAAAATGAGCACGCCTTAATATCTTCACTATAAGTTTCTGTTAACTTGCAGTTTGAATCATTGTTTTTTCTACAGTTTACAAATTTTTGACATGGAAAATCCTTGGATGGATTTAAATGCTCTAGTTCTGATTTTGATTCTGCTTGCCTTTTTTTTTTTTTTCTTTTTTCCCTTTAATACTATTTCCTTCATGCATGATTGTTAATTTTATTGCTTTGTAGGCTGGTCTGCTTGAGAGTACACCCAATGTTCACCCTCTTGCATCCAACAGAATCTTATGTCTCATTTACGGCCATTGATGGGTCAAAGCATGAAATTTGGCCAGAATCCGGTGAGCAGTTCTATCAAGGGAATCTACTGCCTAATGGTAATGTTGTCTATCTTTTGTTCTTAATTCATTGTAATTAAACATTGGAGCTATGTTATCCTGTTTAAAATATAGTACTACTTGCAGAGATATTGTATGGAAAAATGATATAAGATACAAATTGAGAAAGACAAAATGAACAAAGAGAGAAAAATAACTATGCATGGGTTTTAGGTTTCGCCTTAGTTGGTGAATGCTCAGGTTTGACAAATATGGAGAAATGAGAATAAATATTCCAAATCCTAATGTATTCAGGTCAGAAAATAAAGCAAAATGAGGTAGAAATGTATAACAGTCACCATTATCATCATCATTGCCTTTGTCCAAACGTATGGAGTGTGTCACATGAATTCTAGCCTTCCATTCTTTTCAACTGTAGGCAATGTACCCTATTAAATTTAGTTTTCTTAGATCTTTTGATATAGCAATGCATGCTTTAATTGCTTCACTCTTCCTTCAATGGTTATCTTGTTGATTGCATTTTTGGCTACAAGTAAGCTGATTTATTTTAGTGAACTGCACCACGGCTGAGTTCAAGTGCTGAAAGTAATCATTTTCAGAAAATTTGAGTTTGCTGTTCTTGGAGTTTTCTCTTGAAATGATTCTCTTTGATCAAGATTGCCTTTCATTGTGATTGTTGCAACAGGTGAATGGATGCTCATTGATAAATGTCTTGGCTTGGGGCTACTGAATCGATTTGATGTGAGTCAGGTTTACAAGTGCCTAATCCACTGGGGATCTGGTACTGTTAATTTGGAGCTGTGGTCCGAGGACAGGCCTGTTTCAAAACAATCACCTCTTAAAATCTCTCATGAGTACGAGGTGATAACAATTCCGTAGAAAATCTGATGATGTAATCTGAACTCTGCCGTATTACCCAAATAAAAAAATCTCAACTGTGAGAAGTTACCAATTTGTAAAACGATGAGAAATGTATCACAATATTACATTTCAATGCCAAATTTGAGATGGGGCTAAGATCCCCTTCAATTTGAGCTCTGATTTAGACTTGAAAAAAAAAACCAAAAAAAAGCCAAAAAATTTATAGATAGCACCAATGAATGTCAACCAATTAGTTATAGGCTTTATAGCTAAGAGTATTGATGAACTTCGGAAAGTACACAAATGCCACAACTTGAAAACTAAATTAAAGAATGTTTCAAAACTAGGAATTCCATATCATGTGTAAATTAGAACGAATTTGATAGTAGACAAAGTGCACATACATATAGCACGTTCAATATTTACCCCTCACCTTCACTAGTATTTATTCATGCTATATATTTGATTTAACATATTTATCATCACATTCGTTTGGCACTGTTTGTTAGAAGCACTTTTATTTAGTAGCACTGTCATATCTTATTTAGTAGCACTGTCATATCTATACTCCTATCACAATAAAAGGTCAATTATAATAGGATTTTATTGATAACCAAGTGAAGCGGGAGATTCCTTCAAACAATTGTGGTTAAATATCATAAAGTCATAAACACAAATATCTATTAGCTAACTAAGAAAAAAATTCTAACCCATAAATCTCATAAACGTCCTGAAATCATGAATCACTCTTGAATACTTGAGGAATTGGAAAATAATCAATTCTCATTGGGATGGGAAAATTACAAAGACTAATGTTCCAAATCATCACCAAGCATCGTGTACTTAGTCAGTCAGGAAACAGATCAAACAAAGATATACAATTTCTCAAGGATTTCTCGCAGATTAAAATTGAAATCAAAGATCATAAATATACAGATGTATAGGTATCAATATAAGAATATATTTAACCTGTTGTTTAAGTAGAAATACATAATTTATAATTTTATATATACTCGTTACATACAATTTTTTTATTTTTTTTTCCTTCCAATTTTATATACACTCGTTGCATCAAATGGTACCTCGAAGTCGAATCGTGCATAGTCGGAGTGAAAAGCAGTTGTCTACTTGTCTCTTTCTTTGGTTCCTTCCTTGTTTGTTGATTGTATAGACTCGCCCCCTGAATCCCACTTTTTCGAATCTCTCTCTCTCTCTCTCGTAGGGACTTGGTATGGAAACCGAAGAGATATTATTAGAAGAGCTGCTAAACGTAGAGGTTGAAATTCAAGGCGTCCAAGGTGCTTTTCTTCAACCCTCTTTCTCTCCATTGTAATTATCAAATTTTACTTTGCGCTCATTATTAAATTTCTGAGTTTTAATTTGACACCTAATTTACTGACAATTATGAAGAAAAAAAAAATTGTTTCGACGAATAAATATTTACATTAGTTAAAAAATATTGGCTTTATTTAAAGCTGGGGAAAGTAAATCATTTTGGTAAGGCTGTTTTACATATAATGTAGTAGAGATGTTAAGTTTAATCATGTAATGTAATCCTTAAGTGTGACCGGTGTTTTCTGAAAAGGAGTCATGAGTTACAAGCTCTACTGTGTTTTTCTTATATTTTCACAGCATAGTGGTTTATGCTTTATGTCTCATTTTCAGACCAAATCAAGTTATTGCTTGACCAACAAGAGAGGTTATATGAAAGGCAATCTGAACTCAAGGCTCTACTGGAAGCATCTAAAGGATCAGGATACCCTGTTAATGGTGCTTCAATTGACGTGGAAGACTGGTCTGGGCCATTTGAGTGGGATTCTCAAGCTGATGATGTTCGGTTCAATATATTTGGCATATCCACATATCGTGCAAATCAGCGAGAGGTGGCTTCCATCTTTGAATTTTAATTTTCAATTTTTGTATTGGCTTTTTGATAAAAATGTTAAAATAAAACGGATCTTATTTTGGGTATCACATTCTTATTTGAAGACAGATGCTGTATAAATTCATGATTTAAGTCAGGTAAGGGGGAGGTTAGTGCATGACTGAGAGTGATAGTACCAAAGTTCAAAGTTTACTTAAAAGCTGGAGTGCCTGTGCAAGTGGTCAATAAGCATGAGTTCTGTCTATAATTTGATGTTCAAAGTACATCATGCTTGAATTTTGATGAAAGCAATTGAACATTAGTTCGTGTATTTTACATATACTTAGAACGCTATATCTACATGTAAGTGTTTGATCACAAAAATAAATAACTGATGGTCTGTTTCAAATATTAAGAATATGTACCTTGTCCTTCAATTAATATGTTAAAGATGGAAGAATAGTGTGAGCTTTCCTTTGTGACTATGTCCCATTCATTGGGAAGGGGAGAGAGTGAGAGTAATAGTTTCGGATTTGGGAGTTAAGATGAAGTTGGAGACCTTGTGACTCAAAATGAAATGTGCTCATAGTTTTTTTGTCTACTAACCAGAATTTATTCTTTTCACTCATGAAAAAGGGAAAAAATTTTGGTCTTCTTGCCTTCCAGCTTTAGTTTATCTCCCAGTATTTTTTAGATTGTTCCCAAGTCTATTTTTGGATTTACTGATAGTGGTTAATTGGTGTCAGATTATCAATGCTGCCATGAGTGGAAGAGATGTTCTAGTGATTATGGCAGCAGGGGGTGGCAAAAGCCTCTGTTACCAGCTTCCAGCAATTCTTCGTGATGGAGTTGCTCTTGTTGTCAGTCCTTTGCTTTCCTTAATACAGGACCAGGTTCTATTAAATTCTATTGTTCATTTTAAACAAACTGTCTCTTTAAGATTGTAATCAGGTTATCTGACAACCATTGCTTCAGGTGATGGGTTTGGCAGCTTTAGGCATTCCAGCTTACATGTTGACATCAACTACTAGTAAGGAGGAGGAGAAGTTCATCTACAAGGCCCTTGAAAAGGGGGAAGGAGATCTGAAAATATTGTATGTGACACCAGAAAAGATATCAAAGAGTAAGAGGTTTATGTCAAAACTGGAAAAGTGTCATCATGCTGGTCGTCTCTCTCTAATTTCTATTGATGTGAGTTTTTCACCTTCAACTTCTCTTAGCTTAATGTCAAACTATGCATATTGGTTTCATGATCCTCTTAGGTTGCATCACATAATCCTAGAGAGAATCATATGCTTGCTGGAAATTCTCTGAAAACTCATGCATATCTCTAAAAGGGTCACGAGCCTTGTATAGAGTTCTACTAGGCTGGCAACTAAATGCAATTCATGACTCCTAGCCATTCAATGAGCCTAAGCATACATTGAATGAACATTAATTACTAAAGAACCATGTTTTTATCCAAACATGAATCCTAGACGCCACTCTTACTTTGGACCAATTATTTATTATACAAGACTATGTATTTACCCAATACATGAATCCTAGACCATGTATGTTTCTTTTTTAAAAAATGATTCAAGCATTAATAATGCATGTGGGAGAATTTTGTCATTGAATAAAGAGTAAAAAAGTCAGTTAATAATGCATGTCATTAAATTAAAGAGTCAAATGTCATTGGTGTTTATGTAGAATAAGTTTTAATTTAATCTAGAAAAATGTAAGAGTCATTAACTGTATTCTAGAAACTTTAAAAGGGTAGTTGAAGGCTGGTATTTTAAAAGGGGTAGATTCTGTTCAGTGAAAGGCAAAAAATTAGTAATGGGTGCCCCCTTTATCGGTCACTTCTCCCTACCTTTTGACTGCTTATTTGTTGTTTTTAACTTGTGTATATTTTCAAGGTGTCAATTGTAACATATTGTTGAATTTTAGCCCTTTAGATCTTTGTTCTTTGATGTAAATTAGACCTAGAACTAGAGATGACTTTCGACAACTGAAAACAGAAAATAAACAATCACATGCAGCACACACAAACACAAGAGATTTATACTGGTTCGGCAATAAACTTGTGCCTACGTCCAGTTGTGATATCTCCTGAGAGATTCACTGCACTATGGAATAAATTCAGAGATTACAAGGACTTTTTGAAACCCTAGAATCTAAATCCCCTCTGCAGAATACCCTAAAAAACTCTCAATCACTCGGCTCTCTCTTTGCTGGTGCTTGTGTCGAAGACATTAACTTAAACCTAGGGCTGCTGCAACCTATTTATAATTCATAGGTTGCAGCTAACACTTATGTTTCAGCTGGGATTCCTAATCCTAATAGAACTAGGTAATTGGCCTAATTAGCTAATTCTAATTCCTTGTACAATTAGAAATACTCAGAACTCCTTCCTTAACTAGGAAGACCTTGCGCAAGTCCTCTCAGCATTCCTAAAAACTGTACCCCACTAGGAATAACCCAAACTGCTACTTCTCAGATTTTTTGATGAGCCAAACACAACACATATGTTTCTCTTTTCCCTTAAAAACATCTACACTTGTGTTATTCCAAATCATTCAGGATATCATTCCTTTAAAATGGCTAGTTTTAATAAAATTGTTTACTGAGTTTCATAGCTCTCTAGGTTCTAATTCTAAAGGTTATTTGACAGGAGGCACATTGCTGCAGCCAGTGGGGTCATGATTTTCGACCAGATTACAAAAGTCTTGGTATCCTCAAGACTCAGTTTCTCAATGTTCCTGTGATTGCTTTGACTGTATGCCCTTTATCTATCTTTATTTTTTATATTTTTTAAGGGGAGGCACTATCACACTTCCAGAAAAGCTTCTAGCACTCCTGTTATTTCCATAACTTGAATACACAAAAAGCCCCCAGTTTATAAACATGATTTCCACAAATTTAACATTAACTACTATATATTCCTTGTAAAGGTGTGAGTACTGCTGATTCAGATCTGGTCAGAAAGGAATAAAAGGATTTTTGAAGACTATAAAGGGGTAGGGGTGGAGGGGCTTTGAGAGAAAGTCAGATTCTGGTCTTCCTTTTGGGCCTTGGTTTCATCAGAATTAGGGTCGCTTCTTTTTCTCATATTTTATCAGATTGGAGAGCGGCTGTGTTATAATTTAAGTTTAGTCCCTGTTTTCAGGTTGTAGATTCGGAGGATCTGTGCTGTAATGTGCATTGTAATGTAGTGGCAGTGTGGACTTCTTGTCCACTATCATGTATTGTTTTTGTGCATAACAATAAAGTTGTGTTTCTTCGATAGGAAAGCTGAGGTTGGTGGACATCTTGCTCCAGCTTGAGTGGGCAAGTCGGAAATGCGTGTCTTTTAAATTTATTATTATTGTTTTTACTGTTTTACCTTCATTGGAATTTGTCTATGTGTAAATGTTTTTAATATAGATAGATGTGCTGGGCCTCACATTGAAACAAACAATTTGCAACAATTTTTCTTTCTGCCATAATCAAGACCTTGAATTATTGGGGCATTTCTGTCAATCCAAATCATAAAAGTAACAGGAGTGTAAGGGGCAACTTTGGGTGTGCAAATATCACCTCCATTTCTCTATTATAAAGAAAATGAAAAGAATGAAGTATCCATTTTATTGCTTCTATTCTCAATTTTTCGGGCGAGTTGATGGTTTTGTTGTCTATGTTGCAGGCAACTGCTACCCAGAAAGTCCAAAGTGATCTAATGGAAATGCTCCACATTCCAAGATGTGTAAAGTTTGTCAGCACAGTCAACCGGCCAAATCTCTATTATATGGTTTGTTTATATGTTTATAGTTTCTGGCTTTGAATTTTAAGAGCTGCGGCCATAATTCCTTATGCTGTAGGTACGAGAAAAGTCTTCAGTTGGCAAGGTGGTTGTTGATGAAATTGCAGAATTCATTCGAGACTCTTATTCAGACAATGAATCTGGAATAGTTTATTGCTTCTCTAGAAAGGAATGTGAACAGGTCTGCATTTTCAGTTTATTTTCTGTTGTTGACAACTTTCCGTTAATTGTCACAGAAATTGTTTCTAGGTTTGAATATAATGCCTGACCGAAACCAATGATAGAGTTGACCTAGCCTAGCTACATCCATCCCTTGTCTCTGACCGGGAGATATGCTCAGATTAGGAGGCATTTGGATATTCATGGAGTTGGCATAATCTCATTCTGATCAGATTGCATCTGAGCCGCAAAGTTGGGCATGTAAAAAGTTGTCATTTTCAAAATTGCTCAAAATGATAGATATAATTATCAAAATCCTGAAATGATTGTAGTCTATTGCATGTTTAAAGCACATTTCTTCATTTAAAAATCGTTCAAGAAATTGCCTGAATTGGTTGGATAATCTTTTAATTTGTCCAAACAAGGAAGAAAGATTTCCGACAGAAACATTTGCATAGCATAATTACTATATAATGTGTTGAGCATATTTCTTAAAATATAGCAATTTTGGCCTATAGATAAGATAATGTGTCTTCAAAACACAGTTTGCACAGGACTTTTTTGTCGGGTCTCTCTCTCTCTTTCTCCCCTCTTTGGCTCTTTACAGTGGATTGGAAAAGACCCTCGATCATCGTTTATAGCTTAAATTTACTAAACTAAATTACCATATGTTCTTTCTGCATCTAATTGCTTATATATGCATAATACATGCACATGTTCTGATGCTATAGCATCTAACTTTCCAGTTCCTGGTCTTTGATTAGGTATTTATTACTTTGTACTTAATTTTAGGTTGCAAAGGAGTTGCGTGAGAGAGGAATATCAGCTCATCATTATCATGCAGATATGGATGTAAATGCTCGTGAAAATGTTCATATGCGGTAAAGTCATTGACTCATTGTATAGACACTTTGTAGTGGTTATTGGAATGACATCAAATGTTGCTAATTCTCATAGAAGTATGCTGGATTTTTTTTTTCTTTTGGAACAAAGTCTTGCCGGATTATTTATTGTGACTAAAGCTTACCTTGCAATTTGACTACATATTAGTTAAATCTTTTGAGATTCTGAATGTCTTTGCTGGTTTATTGTTAGAATTTAAATTAATTAGCGTTCTTTGCATGGAGTTGAATCCCACACATTATGCACTTTCTCTTTTCTGCTTTCCTTTTGCTGTATCTTTCACCTATGAGTTCGAGTTCTATCTTGTTCACAAACTCTCTCGGGAGTTTCATCTCATTGTCAGTTGAGATTGTTAATGCTTGCACTAAGATGACTTATATTTGTCTGATCCCCTAGAAACCCATTAAGGCTTCTGATCCATCAGTTCAGTAACATCTTTCTATAAGGTCCTATCCACGGTGTTGTCTATGAGATTGGGAGAGTGCTTGGCGAGATGGTTTCCAACTGTCAAGAAGCCTTTGTTATGGATAGAAAAATTTTGGATTTGGCTCTATTAGTAGCCAACAAAGTTGTTGAGGAATATTGCTTGAGAAACAAAGGTGTTTTCTTCAAGATTGACTTTGAAAAACAGTATGACCATGTTAATTGGGCATTTGTAGATAATGTTTTGGAAATGAACGGGGGTTGGAGGACAGGGATTAGTGGTTGCTCTCCTTAATTCTTTTCTTTATTGAACAATGTCTGCTGTATGTATAAAACAAGTTATAATTTTGAAAGGAGAGGTAGCTTCATGTCCCATCTTCTTAAATCTTCCTCCAATTTTGTTCCAGAAAAGATTTGGTACTTTTCATGTTTTCCTATTTACTGCAACCTGCAATTTCACTTTCCTTGCAATTTTCGACTACTTATCAATTCTAACATCGTTTCTAGATGGCCATTAGAACCAGAGAACCTAAAGTTGTGATGTGTTATTTGGCTTGTAGATTACATATATAATTCTTCAATGGATTGATATAAGTTTTAGTTTCTGAAAGAAAAGAGTTTTAACTTTTGGTTTCTAGACGACACAACTAATAGATGGTTGGAGGTCTTGTTTCTGGCAGTTGTATGCCTGCTCATATCATTCAGGACAACCTATTTAAACTTAATTATCACCCTTCATTATCTATTCCTCAGCTACTAGTATTATCTTTATAGAAGTTGAGTTAAATCTTGTTTTCTTTGGGTTGTTTGTTTAGCATGCTTAATTCTGTGAAATGCTCTATTGTATATTTACTTTGTGATCCTCTTTTGTATGTTTGATGACACAGGTGGAGCAATAGCAAACTACAAGTTATTGTTGGCACAGTATGTTTGCTTGCAGTTGTCTTTTTCTTTCTAAAATTTTCTTCATGCCAATTTATCTTCCTCACACCTTGCATATGTATTCCAGGTAGCATTTGGCATGGGAATCAACAAACCGGATGGTTAGTATTTCAAATTAAATGTTTTTTGTTTGAGGTATATGACTTCTCCAACTGAAATTTATGTGTAACTAGTTTGACAGTATGTGGGGGGGACTTGACACGTTTTGCAGTTTTCTATTCGTTATACTTGAACTAACTCCTATTGGGACTCACAGATAAAGCATAACAGGCTATGATAATTCAAACTACCCTAATATTTGTATCTATATTTATACACCGTATATAAAGGTATGAATGAGCAAACAAATTCACTAATTAAGGCAAACTTAATAAATTATTGAATGCTTTCTTATATTAATTTTTAACATGGTGAGTCCCTAATAGGTATTTAATTTGCTTGTGTCATAAGTTAAACCAAAGAAAATAGAGCTTTAGCTAGAAGCCTCAATTGAAGTGATAATTTAATGTTTTTTTAGACCATAATATGGGCATCAATTCCACTTGTTAATCCCTTAATCAACATTCCCAGAGTGTATAGCCCAGCACTCAGGCCAGATAAACTTGTGCAGTTGATGTTTTCTTCTTTTCGTTTCGATCTCCCTATGTATTGTCCTGTTTTCCTTGCCATTGGAAACTTGCATACATGCATACATATGAGTTTTATTTTTTGACATTTAATACTTGGTAACTGCTTGTAGTCAGGTTTGTCATCCATCACAGCCTAAGTAAATCAATGGAAACATACTACCAGGTTTTGTGCCTTTCCAGCTAAAATTACATGTTTCTTAATTTTTATCCCTTCTGTAACCTTCGTTGCTGCAGGAAAGTGGTCGAGCTGGACGAGATGGACTCCCTTCTCAATGCCTACTTTACTTTAGACCTGGTGATGTTCCTAGGCAGGTATTATATTCTACCATTGCACATTTCCGTGTACAATTTCTTAAAAGATCAATTGATCTTTAAATATGACTTTTCTCTGAGCAGAGTTCAATGGTCTTCTATGAAAATTCCGGATTGCAGAACCTTTATGATATAGTACGGTATTGTCAGGTAGTTTCTTCATTAGCTTTAAATTTACTGCAGGTCAAAACTAATGCGTCATAAAAGTGTTTGATCATTGTGAATTATGAAACAAATCTGGACTATAAACCAAAAAGAAAAAGGAAATAAAGATAGGGTGTTGCCACCCACCAAAATACTCAACCCCCCCCCCAAAAAAAAAAATATGAAATGCACTTAAAATATAAACCTAAGAATATGTTTAATGGACTGCAGAATTTAAAACCTCCTAACAGAGCTGAAGGGGTCAATCTTCCCATGGACTTTTTTTCAACTTCATGATGTGATGTTAAAAATTTTAGTCGAAGTTAAGTATCACTGTTGTATGAGCTCTCCAAAATATTTAGAGATGGCCACAAACATATGATTTAATCTAAAGCCCACATAAATCTTATTTCTTAAATACTAATATCACATAATTAAAATCTAATAATCAAACATACAATTAAATCAAACAATAAACCTACAAATTAGGTACTGGGTTTTACAACATGTGGTTAATCTAACATAAGATGTTGAGTATTATGGATTTCTCTTTCATGTTGCAGTCAAAAAGACAATGCCGCCGTAGTTCCATTTTCCACCATTTTGCTGAGCCAATACAAGACTGCAATGGTACCATTGTGTTATTGGTTACGCTATTTGTACACAAGCACACGTATATGCACACACTGGGACACAATTTGTTTGTTTGGTGTTACTAAGTCAGAAGTAATATAAACACAACCAATGTATCTCAGGTATGTGTGACAACTGTGCATTTTCAAATGAGGTTGAAGAAGTGGACGTCTCTCGTATGTTTTTTTGACTTATTTTCATAAGAGTGTAATGTTTTTATCAATTGGTTATTAAACTTTAAGGACATTGGCATTTTTTTTATTTTTTTTCCTGGTTTCTCCTTATATAATTTCTTCGGTTTCCTCCACATAGCCCATTGCATTTTGGCATATGGATGTACAGTATGTGCCTTGTTTATTTTTACTTTGTACCCAAATTACTAAGAATGTCATTGTTAATATCAATATATGTGTGGCCAAAAAAAATATATCAATATATGTGTTGCTTGTAAATTTGAGCTTAGGGGTAAATGATGTTGTGATATTGTATCCCCCCAACACCTCCCTCAATCTTCGTGACAACACCTTGGCAATAATCTTATACAAACTCGTCACCAGGCTAATTGCCCTAAAATCCCCAACCTGAACTACATCGAATTGAGGGACTAAAGTGGGAATCGGGTTATAGTTGAGGGACTATTGCTACAATTTAGTCTAATATAAAAGATAAAAAAGGAAGCAATCTATTTCAGAAGAAGAAAGTTAAATCAACCTTGAGGAGATTAACATGCCTAAGGGTCTACTATCTGTTTAAAGAAAATAGTGCTAATAAAGTTCCAAGTCGGACTCCTCTTCCCAAGTGGCAAGCCCATTGTAAAGTTGCAGGCTTTCATTAGAATGGTGATGGAATTGGGAATGTTGAATCACTTATTTCCAAAGCTTAAATGCTGGGCATTTTTCTTTCAATACAAAGGCATGAAAAAAGCATGTCCATGTTTTTAGTCGTGATATGTATACGCTTCAAGGTTATTTTTCAGAGGTGTGACATAGTCATCGCTATATAACTGTCAATACTGCAAATTTTTATCTAGGACTCATAGTGTCTGTCATAATTTTTCATATGGTGAACCGTTTGTGATCACCCTCGTAAATGATTATATTATCAGTTGGATTCTTTTCTTTTGTTTTTTCTTGGTCTTGTTTTGGTTGTCGTCACCTGGAATGATTATATGGTTTTATGCTTATGTTGGAATGCTTTGCAGGTCATGCAAAGATTATTGTTTCCTTGCTGCAAGATATGCAAGAACATGATCAGAGATTGACAGTGTTGCAGTTAGTTGATAAAATTAAAATAAAACACAAAGAAATAGGTATGCTTTATGGCTCAACTGTTTATTTTGTTGTCTTAGATGATTGGTTCTGATGTAAATGTACCTTATTAGCACAGACACCAACACATATCAATGCAATGCTTACTGACCACCAGTAAACCATTAAAAATTATTTCATTTTGTAATTTCTGGAGAAAAGTATTTTAGGCTCAAATTCAGAGATTTCAACTTGATTGACGATTTTGAGGTGGGTGAAGTTAGGGTTGTTAATTTGGTTAGGATTGTCGAGTTCCTTGGGTTGATTTCAGGATTTAGAGTAAACATGTCCAAGAGTGTTGTAATGGCTACCAAAATGTTATTAAGATTTATTTTGGAGCTCTCTCTCTCTCTGCACTTTTAGGTGCTGACATATTATTTAAGGAGTGGAAACTTATTGTTGGTGTATGAATTACTCAGGTTCTGAGCTGAAGAGAGAGAAAATAGAGCAGCTTGCCATACAGCTTATATTAGATCGAGTTTTGGTAAGAAGCCTGACTCTTGCATCTTGAGAAAGTTGTTTGTTCTCAATAACTTTTCTGAGTTGGTTCTTGACCATATGAGAAAACTTTTGAGTTCCATATTTTATTAATATTGAATGGGCTAGTCCCTTGTTGATGATTATAAAAATATCGAATGCATCAATTTCCTGGTCCCTCATAAAATTTCAGATTTTTAAAGATTCTGAAAATTTTCCTAGAAAACATTGTATTTTAACTAAGAAAATTAAATTAAATTGAACTAAATATGTTAACTTTGATCCTACCCTACCCATTGTCAATTGCACTTGGCCATTTGTTTGCTGGAACTCTGGAAGTACAATTATTTTCTTTCTTTTTCCCTTACTGCCACATTCTCTTCCAACAAACAAAAAGATATGGTGCACTCAAAGTATAGCAGCAACCTATTAATTGATTGGAATATTTAAAGACACGTTTCATTTATTTCAATAAATGGTGTTTCTTTAAAGACAAAAATATTTAAAGACAAAAAGTTGTCTCCAATTCTTTTCTTAGTATGCAATCTATTAATCTGCTATAAGCATATTATTTTATTTTGCTCTTTGTAGTTATGCTTTGATACAAATCATTTTGTTCTTGATGTAGAAAGAAGAATTTCAGCATACAGCTTATGCCACAAATGCATATGTAACAATAGGACCTTTGGCAAAGCAAGTATTGCAAGGTAAGAATTCTTTTTTCCCCAAAAGATTTAACATATAAGCGGCTGTGTGTATTACAACATATCCGATGGATACCTTAAAATGTATTAGGTATCCATGGGTATTGTACGCCAGATATGGACAATCTGTTGAGGACATTCTAGGAAAAGGAATGGCATAGTTTCACAAGTTGCCATGAATGCCCTTCTAGATATGTCTATTGCTTTGATAATTTGCGAAGTAATCATGTAAGTGACTGTATGGAAGAGATAAAGTCTAGCTATGGAAACAAGGATATACTGGACTATCTACTCTTAGCTTTGCATGTCTATATTGCTTTGATAATTTGAGAAGTAATCATGTCAGTGACTGTATGGAAGAGATAAAGTCTAGCTATGCAAACAAAGATATACTGGACTATCTACTCTTCGCTTTGCATATGGAATGTATCTACACTGGACTTTCCATCCCCCTGTAATTCGGGTGTAAAAGATTCTACACCTATGGGTGCTCCTGCACCTGATACATGTTTAAAAAGAAAGTAAGTTTGATAGTTTATTTACCTCAGGCCTAGAGTGTGTGGCACATAGTAGTACGCGGTACGAGTACATACACAGGTATGAATGCTTGCTTTGCCAAGGGTCCTATAAGCGGTTGTTTGTGACAGCTGAATATGTGTTCCCTTGAAAAGAAAATCTGTTCCAAAGATTTATATTTTCCTTGTTGTGAGTGCATTACTCCAAAGGAGAAAAGAAAAAGATTTGCTATATGATGTCGTTGACTCCATTTTGGCTTCTTTTCGAGTTATGCTCTAATTGACATCATTCCTTTATCATTTTGCATTTAGGGAAGAGAAGTGTTAAGCTTGAAGTTTCTAGCGGACAGAAGAAAGTAGATGCTATAAGATCAGTTAAACACAGTCGTGCTTCCTCTGGTCTAGAATTAAAGCTCGATGAGCTGCGGAAGGAACTCTCTTCAGTTCATGGAGGAATATTCCCGCATTCTGTTTTGTCTACTCAACAAATCAGCATGATAGGAGCCCAGAAACCAAATTCAATGGAACTGGTTAGCTTCTAAACATTAATTCAAGATTCAGATTCAGATATTTTTAGTATTAGTCTTACTGGAACCTCATTACATTGATGTTTCAGCTTGTTAGTGGGAACTTGTGTCTGATAGTTGTCTCCGGAAGAAAGTCTACAATTCATATTTCTATGCTACCATTTATCAATAAATTTGGAGCTTTTTGCAATTTGTACCATCTACTAAGGGGCAGGGGGTATCTACTGTAAGAAATCTAAGTAATTCGAAATCTTCTGTTTGATGAAAACGTTACAGCAATTTTGAACAATAGAGCTGAATAACTCAGTGTATTATATTCTATGCTGTTATTGTTTGTGATTTCTATACAGCCAAATGGTAGCCTTTCAACCTAAATTTATAAGTAAAGCATATTTTTAATTTCGTTGCAGCTCGAGAAGATAATTGGAAAACTCAAGACGGAGAAATACGGAAGTGGAATACTTGAACAAGTGATTATGTATGCAGATTCGGAGCAGCCTGATGAGGTTAAAGAAGAACAAGAAATTGAAAACAGAGCCTCCAAAAGGCTAAAGACCAAAAAGCCTCTCGTTCTTGTTGAGAGTAGTGATGATGAATGATGACAGGATTAGTTCTCATTCTTTTGTTGTTTTTTGTGGTCATTTCTCTCTCCTTTTCTTCATTTTCCCGACAGCGTGGTGGCTACTGGTGGAAGCATCTCACACTTGAGAGTGCCGAGGCACCCTTGTGTATAATTGTGCTATGGGGGGAAATAGGGATTGAAAAATATGTTTCTTGTCAACTATGAGAATTGCTGAAAAGTTGTCCATCTTTTCAATCAATTTTAAAAGGGTAGGGTAAAGTTTTGTTCTTTTTTATTATTTGCATATGAAGGAATTCTGATTTAACCGAATAATCGAATTAGCATTTTCTGATTTAACCCAGCTGCCACAAGGCCCACAACCATATATTTCAAGGATAAAACTGTAAAATCAAAAAAACAAATATAAAAGAAAAAGAGGCTGTNCGGGTGGCTACCGAATGGTTTGTAGGTGTTCGGCGGGTGGCTGCCGAATAGTTTGTGGGTGTTCGGTGGGTGGCTGCCGAAGGTAACATTGATTTTCGGCAAACCAGTGCCGAACGAAGGAGAAATCAGAGAGAGAAAGGGAGGGAGAGAGGAGAGAAGAGGAGGAGGTTGAGGGTAAGGTCGGGTGCTGCTTGTGGTGGTTGGGTGAGGGAGGGAGAGGGCTGGGTGGGTGGGTCGGGTGACGAAAGGGCCGGGGGATGGAGGAGAAGCTGGGCGCAGGGCTGGGCTAGGGGGTTCGGCGCAGGGCTAGGCTGGCCTGAGAGGGCCGAGGTTGTCGTCGTCGCCGGAGAGAAAAACTAGAGAGAGGAAGGAAGGGCTGCATGGGTGGGTGTGGTCGGGTGAGGGAGATGAATGGGGGGTGTGTGTTTTTTTTTTTGGTCTGTTGATGGGGTGTGCAAAAGAGAAAAAATTGAGTTGGTTTTTGGGTGTAAGAAGGATATATGTGTCTTTTTCTTTGATTTTTGATTTTTTTTTTTTTTACAAAAGGGTGTGCAAAAAGAAAAAAAAAAGATATGCAAATAACAGCCCTCAAGAAAAATAGAAAATAAGACAGTTATGAGAGCACTAATACCAACACTCTCTCTCTTTCTCTCTCAAAAAATCAAACCATGTTGGAATGTAAGCCCAGGAGAAAATAGGATAAATAATTGCCGATGGTCTATATGTACTACAGTGCCACCGAGGCTTTTAGCCGTGCAGTTTGCTGTTGACTTGGGGCTACTTCAACAACTTAATTGTCTGGCCTCTCAATGTGCTATTATAATTTCTAGATGAAGCTCGCTCTTTCCATTTTCCATTCCATTTCGTTTCAATGTAATAGAGCTGCTCATATCCTGTCGGAGATTTTGGTGTTATTATAAAAAGTAAAAGCTCAGTTCGAAAAAAATTGATAAAATAAATAATTTAATTTGAAAAGAGTAGAATAATAAAGTATTATTGTAATTAAAATAATAATAAAAAGAGTGGCAATTTTTGCAATAAGAAACTAATTGACAGGTGCGAAAGTACGTGTCAACAGAATAATTAATTCGCTAAAGCGAAAGAAGAGGACTTTTCAATGCAACCATACAATCCTATAAAAATTAAAAATTAAAAATATAAAATATAAATAATAAAGACAAAAAAAAAAAACAGCGGTAGCAATTGCATCCAGCCATCCACAACATTGACAACAACAGCATCCAGTTACGTATCTCTCTTGTTGATTAAGATTTCGTGGCATTGGTGTTATAAAGTAATAAAGTATAGTATAATACTATTCTTAGGCCAGCTTCAGCAGTCGCATCGATATGTGAACATTGGGCCAATCTTTTACATGAGAATTATGAAAATGAAAGGGCCAAATTAAAGAGACTTAGGTGTATCCAGTGTATTGCAATTCACAACCACTTGCTTCTCAAAAGAGGACAAATTTTCACTTTGAGCAATAAAGAAATCTAAAATTATTAAATGAATCATATTCATATCTCATTCGTTCCATACACGATTAAAATACCAAAAAAATCCATAAAAAAAATCAGTCCGGAAGATGGGTCATTCTGGGCAGGATATGAATCGCCACCGCTTCAAGTCCCAACGGTGTCTCCACAGCCCAAATCCTCGGCGGCGCCGCCAATACATCCACCACGAAAATCCCACGGCCACCACCGCAAACAACACAGACTCTGCCACCTCCGGCAGCGATCTGATGGGCCCCTCTGAGGGTGTGGGACTCGAGAATCGGGTCCCACGCATCCCTCCCGGGATGGTACTTTCTCAAAACCCCCTTGGCCTCATCCACCACGTACATGACATCCTCATCCATGGCTGCCACTGGCCCTCTCCACCCTGCGATCATTCCCTCCGGCATCTCCTCCCACGCGTCCTTCTCCACATCGTACACGACTCCCTCTTTGGCAGCGTCTCCCTTCACATTCACCATGCAAAGCTTCCCTCTCCAACCCACTGCGTCTATTGCATCTCTGCTAAACCTCCCATCCCTAAGCGCACTCGCCTTCTCCCACTCCCACGCTAAGCAATCATTCCGGTTGATCTTCTTATTCCTTTTGTTTATGTCCCACTTCTCCACGGATCGAGCGACGTCGTTGGAGAAGTGGGACCCGATCCCACTCGCCACGAACACCGCGCCGCGTAGTGCCCCGGCCGCGCACCAGCGGCGCGGAACGGCGAGTGGGGGACCCAGAGCCCATTTGTTGGCGAGTGGGTTGAAGACGAGAGGGCGAGGGAGAGCCGGAAAGAAGTTGTGAGTGGTGGCGGCGAGGAGGACCAACTTGCCGGAAACGGAGACGGATTGGATGGGGAGATTGCGAGATATGAAGGACGGGTGGCGGCGGAGGAAGAGGCGGAGAGGTGGATCTGGTGGCGTTGCGGGGAGGAGCTGCCAATTGGATGAAATTGGGTCGAAGGAATGGAATTGGATGGAATCAGGCAACGACGTCGTCGAAGGTGAGGAGAAGAGAGCGTACAAAGAGAGGAAAGGAGGGAAGGAAGAAGAGTAAAGGAGGCGTCGCCATGAGGTGCAGACTGAGTAGAGAAAGGAAGGGTGGACAACCAAGAGGCACGCTTGGGCTATGTGGTCGGGCAGTCCGGGCAGCAGAGACTCATGCTCCTTGTCGTTTTGACTTAGTTTTCTGCGTTTAGGGGAGCATCTGCTGGAGCTGTCTTCTTCTTCTTCTTCTTCTTCTAGATCTGTGGCAGGAGCAGTTGTTTTTGTAGTAGCCATAGAAATTTAATTTGGGAACTTGGAAATGAGGGTGTGATCAGCCTTAGTTGGGTTTTTTTTCTTTTTTTATCTGCTTATCCTTTTGGCTTTAATTGCTTTCTTTCAAAGATTCAAAGAATCAGACAGACCTCTCGTTGGCGCAAAAGTGGTAAGCCATAATATTATGTCAGTACCGAGGCTAAAAGACAAAAGTGGGTGCCCTTTCCCTCTTTAACACGAACTGCTTTTCAGTTTTCACCACCAAAAACAATGCACCGCTTTCTAATCGTTCAGAGTCTTTAGACTTTAGTTAGTTGACCAGAGAGAGCAAGGGTAATTCTACTGAGAAATGCTATATTTTTTTTCTATTTTCTCATCGATTTAAATATCATTTTTGTACAAAATTAACTAAAGAAAAAATTGATTAGTAATCTTTTTGTTATCAAATATATAAAGGTTTTGGTCACATTTGCACTCACTATATATTTGTTTAATAACAATTAAATATAAAAAAATTTGTTATCACGAGATTAGAGTGCGGCATCAAAAGGAAAAAATTGAAGGCACAAAAAGAACATTCATACTGAATAGTGCATCATATTTAAATGCTAGCATCGAATTGCCAGCAGAATTTGGTCCCAGAGGCACCAAACTCGTGCATTTATGTACGTGGACGAGCACATAACACCAAGTCTGAGGCCAGATAGTAGAGGATTCTCAAGTAGTAATAAATACCAAAAAAGGAACATGGAATTTGAAATTTGCACGAGAAATAGAAAACTATACGGAATTTGCACGTCTAAAAGTCACGTTTATATACGTATCTAAACTTCAAATTTTTTATTAATTTCCTCAACTTTCAAAGATTATCTATTTTAGGGGTATAATTATTATGACAGAACACCTAGAAACAACAGATTAAGAACAAAGTTTCATAAACACATAATAGTACATTAGTACTATTTATCCATCAGACTGTTCATACTAAAGCACACGAACATCTTTCATGCAAGACCGAAGCAACCAAACAAATATTGCGAACACAGTTATTTGTCTATATGTTTATTGTTACATTTATGAATATAACAAGACCAATCACCAAACCGAAGGCAACAAAGACCACAGCAACACACTTTAGCTTTCAGAGGTGTAAGAGCTGTCCCCAGATGATGAGGTTTCTTCCTGAAGACGCTTCATCTCCTCGTAAGCCCACTCAAGACCAGTACAGTAATGGAGTGGAGGGTTAAACCTACAATCATAAATATCATCTGGCAAGAATGCCCCATTCTCAATCAGAAATTTCACTGCTTCCCTCCTCCTCTCTTTGGCTGCACTGTGAAGCGGAGTCCCTGTTTTAACAAATACATGAAGGAGAACACATCAGCATATATCTCAACTCTTTTTTTGCATCTTTCAAAGAGAAATTAAAAACATAATAACATAAAACGATGTAATGAAAGGGAGGGGAGTAAAGTTACTTACAGCCACAAGCACCCTTAGTTCTGGCATCAATGTTAGCACCATGCTCAAGTAATACATCCATAACCTCAATATGGCCACCCTCGGCAGCTAGATGAAGAGGGGTAACCCCTTGTGATTTACGACCCCAAGCAGCAACATTCACATCCATTCCCTCCTCAAGAAGTCGCTTCACCTGCCCAAAGAAATGAATGCAAAGAAAAATTTGGATTAAGTGACTAAGGCCCATCTGGGAGGTGTGATTTCAAAACTAGGGATTTATTTAATTACATAGTTAAACAGTTTGATTGAACCATTACAGTC
This sequence comes from Dryas drummondii, assembly GCA_003254865.1. Classification (NCBI taxonomy): domain Eukaryota; kingdom Viridiplantae; phylum Streptophyta; class Magnoliopsida; order Rosales; family Rosaceae; genus Dryas; species Dryas drummondii. Next base: position 105,493 of record QANW01008183.1, on the reverse strand, counting down.
CATACATTATAATTAGAAGATAACACATGTGTATCAAATAATTCCTTGTATGTAATTATTTCAAATACAATATGGTGTTTTATATTTTTTTATAACTAATTTGGCCTTATTGTCAAATTCAAATTCTTTCTTTTAAACCATTCCATCCTAATGGACCCTGATTATCAAACTATCAAATTATTTGGGGCCCAAGCAAGTGAAAAAAAGGTCATGGGAAAAGCAAAGTTTAGAGAATTTATTTAAAGAAAAAATAGTCTACTTTTTTATCGGGGCCTAATTGTCATTTACTTGTGGCCACTTTGGTCACCAATTGAGTCATATTTGTCCTTTAAAAAGTCCCAAAAGAGACCTGCACTTGCTCTCATATGTAACCATAATTAGCATGTGTTTGGAAAAAGAAAACAACCAAATAACAAAAAAGACAACAGCTTTTATCTGGACCATATAATTTTACTACATTTATAACCAAAGCCCAAACCAACAAGTAAAACTTGGTTATAGGGAGTGGGAGGTTGAAGCCAAACATATCATACAATGATCAGAATCAAATCATGAAAAGAATCCTCCAAACAACCTGTGCAGAAGTCTTCTGAGGTACATGTTTGCCCCATCAGTCTAGGACAATGTTAGAAGGTATTGGTTAGTCCAAGGAGTAACTAACAAGATTACTAGGCCAAAGAACTCGCTTATGATATATTAGCATGTGAAATGGAGAAACACATCTCAGATCCTTATGGTGCAAGTAGTGATATGTGATATGTCCTGCATTGTGCCAAGGTTTATTCTCTCCTTATGTTTTACTCTTTTCTTTACTTCCTATCTGCTGACTTTCAGAGGTCCACAATCCCCTATCCCTAAGGTGTTGAAGATAGTTTGGTCTCAAAACTGTTGTCCTGGAAGCTTGAGATCTACCTGATATCTATTGTACCTTCCAATCATAAAATATAACCTGTACATCCTCCTATGTCATCTTCGTCTTCAAATTCATGGTGTTCCAAAATAACTATGCCACTCAGCCAACTTGATGACATCACTACCACCTACTCTGAGCTGAAATTGATCAGCTATATTAGCTTTTACTAAGATAGCCTTCAAGTATCCTGATTAACTAAGCACAGTTAAATGAATGATTGTACTTGAAGATTAAAGTTTTTGATAAGTTGCTCTCAAACAAACCCTCATAAAAATGGGTCAGCTCTCCGCTCTTTCCTTTGATTTAAATCAAATGCACTCTCTGCTTGCAAACAAACCCTCCTCTTTGAAATCAAAGTACCCTTATGATCTCTTTGAATGGAATGATTTGAAATGAGATATTTAGATAAGAGTTTTTTGTGTAAATTGCTTGATTATTCAAGAGAATGAGGGATTTCAAATATTCAAGAGAAAGTATTATTTCCAATCCCTTTTTTTCTTAAATAATAATATTTATAGGTGGATTTTACTAACCTACAAACTTAATATTTCTATAGTCCAATTAAGCAATTTACACCAAAAACTCAAATCCAAATTCTTCATTTCAAAGATTTCCATCCAAATGGACAATAAATTACAGCTACTGTCTGAAAATACAAGATGTTTGTGTTCCACCTCTATCATAGAACATGCAAGAATCTAAAATTAGTTATAATTAAAGCCAGGCATTGTCCATATCTAAATAGTATTTGTAAAGCATAGAGGAAAACCTTATTGTCACAAATTTTCTATATCATCCACCAGAAAAAAATCTTAATCTGACATGATATTTTCTTTTTCTCAATCAGTTAGAATAGAAAAACAGAGGCGCATATCCTATTGAGCCCATCTATTGGGTAGTACTCTTCCTAAGAGCCATGCCCAATCTCAACAAAGCATTAAATTAGAGTCACACGTATTCAACAAAATTCTCTACAACTACAACATAAATAGTATAATGAGCCTAAGAAGTTACCTGATTAAGATCACCCTTGCGAGACCCAATATGAAGCAGAGTCCATCCTCTATCATCCCTATCCATCCCAGACCGAAACGACCGCCTTCTTGACACGCTCCTCCGGAGCGATCCCTCTCGCTCTAGCTCTTGCGGCATACTCTCTACTATTTTAATATATAGCCAACTAAATACGAGAAACCCGAGTCGTTGAACAAGAGCAAATACGAACAAACACAACGAAAAAAACCCAACCCAGTAGAGCTCTTCTATGCAACAACTACAACAGAACACACCTCACCTTCCGATCAAGACTTAGATTAGACCCAAGATTTACATGATTTGTAGGAAAATCACAGGAAAAAAGAAAACACCGAAAAAGGGCAACAAAGAAAGGGGGCGAGAAAATTAGCGAGTATGATTGGCCATGCAGTAGTTTGGTGCCAACGGATTCAAGCCGGGACCGAACACGCGAAGATTCTCAATCTCAAAGGTGACGACGACAGAGATGACCGACGGCGATGATGATGAGATTATATTCATAATTGAAGCAAATGGGTTTCCCAATTGATTTTGTGTTTGAAAGAAAGAGAGACGGTGATGCTATCTATGTGTACTGGGTTTCCCGATTGATTTTGGACTCAGAGAATCATCAGAGATTCTTGGTTGGATTTGGAGAGGGTTTGGCGAGAGCGCGAGCAAGAGAGAGAGAGCTGAAGGAAGCCAAACCCTAAGATGATCGTGTTTGTCAAAGGTTCGTACGCGTGGCTACTTAAGGGAATAAAAGAGAGAGAGCAAGGGAGATAAATCACTTAAAGTTTTTTGTTTTGGTTATTGATATTTGATATCGAAGTCACAGTTGTTGGATAATCGACCGAGCTGTAGATGACTCAAGTTCGATCTCCACTATCCAACTTCAAAAAAAAAAAAAAAAAAAAAATTCACGTCGGTTACACTAATGGGCTTATAACTTTTAGTAATTCAGATCATTTACCCTTACACTCATCGGTTTGAATTCCCTTCTCTTTTGGCATTCCTTGTAATTGTTGATACTCAAATCCATCGTACTCACCCGCCTCGTAATAAGCCACCACATGTCCACTTCTTATTACAGCCAATGATGATTTGAACCCGCTAAAGGCACCGACGTAATTGATAGTCGGTGTGACCAAGGTTTAAAATTTTGTGAAAATTTCAATTAAAATTTTGATTTCGATAAAATTAGATAAAAATGACAAAAATTATTATTAAAATACAGAAATTTTGAATGAAATTTGACTATATGCTTATTTAACATATTATCTACTATATTAATAAAAAACATTGAAAAAACCAATTATATAGTAGATTTTATGTAATATAAGATGAATATAATATGCGCTGGTGATAAATACTGTTAAAAAAATGGATCACTAATTAATAATTATATAAATAACACCTCAAATTTATTTATATTACAATTATTTATTTAACTTAAAAAAATAATTATATGTATACAAACTTGCTTCTAATCTTTTTTGTTAGCTGTATATTTTGTTAACATTGTGTTCATAGTTAAATATCATACATCTATTTTGTTTATATCAAACCGAAAATTTATTATAGTTAAACACTTAAACTTAAAATTATGGAACTAACAGTGTAATGCTACACTTGTTCATATGTGAATATTTAACATAAATACGAAACTATAGTTTATTTAACAAATTATTTGATAATTTAGTAAACCCAAATTTAGGAAAACAGTTGATGCTTCTAAAATTATCGATAAAGTGTATAAAAACTGACACCATATAAAACAGTAGAAGGCATGGAAATCATAATTCATGCCATTGCCATCCTTGTGGCAGTAGTACTAGCTGTAGAGAATATTAATGAAATAATTATTAATTCTTTAATTTCATTTGATTAAAATTGAATCACAAAGAGGGTTATATGCTTTAATTTAGTTAATGTGAGACAGGTTAATCCAACTTTGGATTCAATTAATATAGATAGACTAATATCCTCCCCATTCCCTATCCAATATAAACAAGAAAAATAAAAGCATCATGAAAATGGGTTCTACTGTAACACATAAACAAATAACAAAGAGACAAGCCAAGCAGGCGTCTCATCAAGCTACAAGTCTAACACAGATCTAAAAGCCAAGCAGGCGCCTCATCAAGCTAAAAGCCTAAAACAGATCTAAAAGCCAAGCAGGCGCCTCATCAAGCTAAAAGCCTAAGACAGATCTAAAAGCAAGCAGGCGCCTCATCAAGCTAAAAGCCAAGAAGGCAAGGGGGCACGCGGTTGTCGTAGGCGGAGAAGACAGAGTGAAGAGAGAGAGAGAGTCACGCCGGAGAAGGAGGCAAGGGGCTGTCGCATGCGGAGAAGCCAGAGTGAAGAGAGAGAATTTTTTTGTGCAGGGGAGAAGACAGAGAGAAGAGAGAGATCTGAGTGTGGATGAAAATGAGGCTGGGACTTGATGTACAGCAAAATTTCAACAGTCACAGCAAAATTTCGTCGAAATTTCGCTCAAATTTCGACGAAATTTAACAGAAATGCACTGCAGGGAGGGTCGAAATTTCGGCCGAAATATTATCGAAAATTAAGGGTTACGTGATAAAATTTCGGGATCCCAAAAAAACGAAAATTTCGCTGAAATTTTCGAAATTTCAATCCTTGTGTGTGACAAGTATTTAGATAATAATATCATTATAAGCACTTAAATAATTAAGTCAAGTTTATACCATTAGGATATCTCAAGTCGTTTCTTAGGGCATCCCAAGTCGTTCATTGAGAATTTTAAATATTCATACCCTTCATGCATTTCAAATTGTACCTAATGACATCTCAAATCATGTTTTGAAACTTCTAAAATCATACTCTAGAGTTTCTCAAGTCGTTCCTTAGCATTTCTCAAGTCGTTCCTTAGCATTTCTCAAGTCGTTCCTTAGCATATCTCAAGTGGTTTCTTGAAAATTTCATTTCATAGCTCGAGGCATTTTAAATGTTTATACTCTTTAGGTATTTCAAATTATATCTAGTAATATCTCAAGTCATGTTTTGACACTTCTAAAGTTATTCACTAAAATTTCTCAAGTCGTGCCTTATGGCATCAAAAGTCGTTCTTTAGGGCATTACAAGTCGTTCCTTGATAATTTTAAATGTTTATACCCTTCATGTATTTCAAATTGTACGAACCTAGTGACATCTCAAATCATATTTTGAAACTTTTAAGGTCATACCCTAGAGTTTTTCAAGTCGTGCTTTAGGGCATCACAAGTTGTTCATTAAAGAATCTCAAGTCGTTACTTGAGAATTTCAGTTAGTAGCTCAAAGGATTTTAAATGTTTATACCCTTTATGCATTTCAAATTGTACAAAGTGACATACCAAGTCGTGTTTTGATACTTCTACAGTCATACCTTAGAATTTCTCAAGTCGTGCCTTAGGGCATTCCAAGTCGTTTCTTAGAGCATTCTAAGTTGTTCCTTGAGAATTTTAAATGTTTATACCCTTCATGCATTTCGAATTGTATCTACCGACATCTTAAGTTATGTTTTCAAACATCTAAAGTCATACCTTAGAGTTTCTTAAGTTGTGCCTTAGGGCATCTTACCTCGTTCCTTAAGGTATCTCAAGTCGTTTCTTTAGAATTTCAATTAGTAGCTCAAAAAATTTTAAATGTTTATACCCTTTATGCATTTCAAATTGTACCAAGTGACATCCCAAATTATGTTTTAACACTTCTAAAGTGATACTCTAGAGTTTCTCAAGTTGTGCCTTAAAGCATCCCAATTCGTAAGACATCTCAAGTCATTGCTTGAGAATTTTAAATGTTTATACCCTTCATGCATTTCAAATTGTACCTAGTGACATCCCAAATCATGTTTTGAAACTTCTAAAGTCATACCCTAGAGTTTCTCATGTCGTGCCTTAGGGCATCTCAAGTCGTTCCTTAAGAATTTCAATTAATAATTCGAGGGATTTAAATATTTATACCCTTTATGCATTTCAAATTGTATCAAGTAACATCACAAGTTATGTTTTGACGCTTCTAAAGTCATACCTGAGAGTTTCTCAAGTCATGCCTTAAAGGATCTCAAGTCGTTCCTTAGGACATCCTAAGTCGTTCCTTTAGAATTTCAGTTCGTAGCTCGAGGTATTTTAAATGTATATATCCTTGGTGCATTTCAAAATGTACCTAATGACATCTCAAGTCATGTTTTGACACTTCTAAAGTCATACCTTAGAGTTTCTCAAATCGTGTTTTAGGGTATCTCAAGTCGTTCCTTAAGGCATCCCAAGTCGTTCCTTGAAAGTTTCAGTTAATAGCTTGAGGGATTTTAAATATTTATACCCTTGATGCATTTCAAATTGTACAAAGTGACATACCGAGTCATGTTTTGATACTTCTAAAATCATACCTTAGAGTTTTTCAAGTCGTGCCTTATGACATCCCAAATCGTTCCTTAGAACATTATAAGTTATTTCTTATGGCATCTCAAGTCGTTCCTTGAGAATTTCAAATTGTATCTAGTGACATCTCAAGTCATGTTTTGAAACTTCTAAAGTCATACTTTAGAGTTTCTCAAGTTCTGCCTTAGGGTATCTCAAGTCGTTCCTTAAGGCATCACAAGTCATTCCATGAGAATTTTTGTTAGTAGCTCAAGGGATTTTAAATGTTTATACACTTAATGCATTTCAAATTGTACCAAGTGACATTTCAAGTCATGTTTAAACACTTCTAAAGTCATACCCTAGAATTTCTCAAGTCGTTCCTTGAGAATTTTAAATGTTTATACCCTTCATGCATTTCAAATTGTACATAGTGACATCTTAAGTCTTGTTTTGAAACTTTTAAAGTCATACCCTAGAGTTTCTGAAGTCGTGTTTTGAGGTATCTCAAGTTTGTCCTTAGGGCATCCCAAGTCGTTCCTTAAAAATTTCAGTTAATAGCTTGAGGAATTTTAAATGTTTATACTCTTTATGCATTTCAAATTGTATCAAGTGACATCACAAGTCATACTTTGATGCTTCCAAAGTCATACTTGAGAGTTTCTTAAGTCGTGTCTTTGGGGATATCAAGTCGTTTCTTAAGGCATCCTAAGTCGTTCCTTGAGAATTTCAGTTCGTAACTCGATTTATTTGAAATGTTTATATCCTTAGTGCATTTCAAAATGTACCTAGTGACATCTCAAGTCATGTTTTGACACTTCTAAAGTCATACCCTAGAGTTTTTCAAGTCGTGCTTTAAAGCATCTCAAGTTATTCCTTAGAGCATCTCAAGTCGTTCCTTAGAGCATCTTAAGTCGTTCCTTGAGAATTGCAGCTCGTAGCTCTAGGAATTTTAAATATTTATACCCTTGATACATTTCAAATTGTACTTAGTAACATCTCAAGTCATGTTTTGACACTTCTAAAGTCATACCCTAGACTTTCCCAAGTCGTGCTTTAAGGCATCTCAAATCTTTACTTAGGGTATATATCTCAAGTTGTTGTTTTAGAATTTTAAATATTTATACTCTTGATACATTTCAAATTGAACCTACTGACATTCCAAGTTCTGTTTTGACACTTATAATGTCATACCTTAGAGTTTCTTAAGTCGTGTCTTAGAGCATCTCAAGTCGTTCCTTAGGGCATCCCAAGTCATTCCTTGAGAATTTCAGTTCGTAGCTTGAGGCATTTAAAATGTTTATACCCTTGATGCATTTCAAATTGTATATAGTGACTTGATACATTTCAGATTGAACCTACTGACATCCCAAGTTATGTTTTGACACTTCTAATGTCATACTTTAGAGTTTCTCAAGTCGTGTCTTAGAGCATCTCAAGTCATTCCTTAGGGTATCCCAAGTCATTCTTTAGGGCATCCCAAGTCATTCCTTGAGAATTTCAGTTCGTAGCTTAAGACATTTTAAATGTTTATACCCTTGATGCATTTCAAATTATATATAGTGACATCTGAAGTCATGTTTTGACACTTTCTAAAGTCATACGCTATTGATGCATTTCAAATTGTATATAGTGACATCTGAAGTCATGTTTTGACACTTCTAAAGTCATACGCTAGAGTTTCTCAAGTCATACCTTAGAGCATACCAAGTAGTTCTTTAGGGTATCTCAAGTCGTTCCTTGAGAGTTTTAAATATTTATACTCTTTATGCATTTCAAATTGTACCTAGTGAAATCTCAAGTCATGTTTTGAAATTTCTAAAGTCATACTCTAGAGTTTCTCAAGTCATGCCTTAGAGCATCTCAAGTCGTGCCTTAGAGCATCTCAAGTCGTTTTTTAGGGCATCCCAAGTCATTTCTTGAGAATTTTAGTTCGTAAATCTAAGCATTTTAAATATGTTTATACCCTTGATGCATTTAGAATTGTAATTAGTGACATTCCAAGTCATGTTTTAACACTTCTAAAGTCATATCCAAGAGGTTCTCATGTCGTACCTTAGGGCATTTCAAGTCGTTCTTTAGGCATATCTCAAGTCGTTCTCTAGGGCATATCTCCAGTCGTTCCTTGAGAATTTCAGTTAGTAGCTCAAGGGATTTTAAATGTTGATATCATTGATGCATTTCAAATTGAACCAAGTAACATCCCAAGCATGTGTTGACACCTCAAAAGTCATACTTTAGAGTTTCTCAAGTAACATCACTGAAATTCTATGATATATTGAAGTGTCACGACATGACTTACGATGTCGCTAGGTATAATATTCATTGCATCAAAGTTATACACACTTAAAATGTCTCGAGCTACAAACTGAAATTTTCAATGAACGACTTGAGATACTTTAAGACATAACTTGAGAAACTCTACCATATAACTTAGGAATTGTCACGACATGACTTGCGATGACACTCAGTTGAATATTCAATGAATCAAAGTTATAAATACTTAAAATGTCTCGAGCATCAAATTGAAATTTTCAATATATGACTTGATGTACCCTAAAGAATGACTTGAGATACCTTAAAGTAGGACTTGAGAAACCCTAAAGTATGACTTGGGAAGTATCACGACATGACTTACGATGTTGCTAGGGCAAAAAATAAAGACATAGTTTAGGGTTCTATAAATTTTATGATCTAAGTGAATTGGGCTTATTGATTAAAATTAAATAAAATTACCAAACAACATTGACTTTTATGACAAAAAATAAAAGACCCCACTGAGTATTATGTAATTTTAAAATATCTTAGTGATTTATTTAGAATTTGGTAACTGATCGAGAAATTCATTACAGCATTGACTTAATCTTAGCAGCTGGTTTAATTTGATATATGTTCTCCTCCAAAGGCTCCAGAGTCATCCGCTTGAGCTCATGCTGAAATCTGTCAATGCTTGACAATGGCAAACATATTGGTACCAAAATGCCGTCCTCATCTTTCTTGTTTTTGTGGTGAATATAGAAGCTAATTATACTCAAGGCCTTGGCAGGTCCAGCAAATACAGGCTTTCCCCACCCGAAATTGACCTCTCCAAAACGAGCGCTTGTTGTATCAGAAACGATGAAGTCGTTCCCTGTCAATGAATAGAGAGGTCGTCCTCTTATTACCATAAGATCGGCCACCGATCTTATGTAGTCTCCACTCATTTTAGCTTTTGTCTTCTTCACCAACTCCAACGCATATCCCAATGGATTTTTAGATAAAGCTTCGACCTTTGAAACCGCAGCTGGGAATGCAAATGCATTGCCATAGTATCCCAAAGGAAGATGTATATTATAGTAGTTTTTGCCTCGTGCATTGATAGTGAATGAAAGTCGAACAACATCTTCTCGATTCATTTCAAATGCAAGTGTGCGACATTTCCACAAACAAGCTGTTATCAACTCAAATTTAGAGCAGGTGGTGGAGAGGTGTGGTGGAGCCTGTTTCCTAAGAGCCCTTATCTCCTTGTGACCAAAAAACAAAGATAGTTGGGTCACATTTGTCTGGTCCATGGTTGCAAAGGAGCCTTGAGAATTGAACACTTGCTCATATTCATGATGCATACATGTAATTCGCGGTGGATCTCGGGCATTCAATAGCTCTCGCCGCCACACTGGTGGAATGGATGGTGCATTGGCGCCTTGTGCCATCTCCCCTACTGCATTAAAGAACTGGATCAACCCGGGTGCATCACACATTGTGTGGTTTAAGCGCAATGCAAATATGAAACCTCCACATTTGAGACGAGTCACCTACATACATTGGCAAAGGTTCAAAACCCAACTGTGCATTAGGGAATACAAGTACAACAATGAAGCCTATTTCATTTCAAGCATAGTTTCAACATGGAAATTAATGTTGATAAGTGAGATAACCATGCTAATTAATTAACTGCCACCAGCAAAGTAGATTAGGCATTGAAAATTATTGATGCCTAATCGACATGATCATAATATTGATTGTAAACTTCGCCTAATTCAGATCCAGAAGGAGCCAAAGTCCCTTTAGCTACATAACTTTGTTTTTCTTTGGATAAAGTCAATCATCATTTAAATTTTTGTCTAGCTAAATATGGGCGCGCCCACGCGCATTTTCTTAAAATCTTGCTATGTAATTAAGCCTATATTTGTCCTAGTTTTATATGTATTGAATAAAACAGGTGGCTAGCTAGCTAGTAATTAGTCAGAAGACTCATATGTACGTTACAAGCCATTCGTTAAATACTTAATTCATTTAAAGAATATATCCAATAATATTTATTTTTGGAAAATGATATATCCACTCAATTCAAAATAAACTTCTCAGTTCTCACACTCCATGTAATGAAAGTCATAGAAGTTCATAATTGACCGTGAAGAAAAATCCATGACACAATCTTCATCTTTAATTTCAGCATAATGACATTAAGAATGGTGGATTTACATTCGTACCTGGCTATATCTTTTATGACTAAAAAGATATAGTTAGTACATCTGTAAATCTACTATATATATACACACAGTTATACATACACATAAATGCTCTAAAAAGTTTTATTTGAAAGATTGAAGTAAATTTGAACTTGAAATCTCTCTGACATGAAAAATACCTTTAAACAAATAGCTAACATGGTCATGTATATATATTTATGAATATTGAAAAGTAGAAGAATACCTTTTAACAAATAGCTAACATAGTGCAATACAAAAACAAATGCTAGCTAATTGTAACATATATGTAATAATTAATTAAGTTGAGTACTCAGTAGTCAGTACATACCTGAAGTAACAACAAAGGGCAGCCAAGAATACCATCAGAGCCTGGGACATTAGATAGGAAGTCCTCTAAGAATGGACAAGGTGGTTGAATTGTATTCCCAAGTTGCTCAAGCGTGACATCAGCATTAGCCTCAATGAACAAGACACCTTCTCCATTGCAATCTACCATCAGCTTTCTGTTGGGTCCTTCTCTCAGCCTACCAGCTAAAGGGTAGTAATAAACTAATGCTCTACCCACTGCTTCCTTAATCACCATAATGGGGTCATAATAATCATGATTTTCTTTCATTATTTGATCATGATTATTCTTGTAGAACATGATCAATGGAATCTGGAACCTTAAGCCTTCCTGGTCATCAATATCTGAGAGCAGCTTTACTTCACGAGGTGTTGGCCTTGCAGGTCTTATGAGTTTTGGCTCCAATCGATTCACCTGAAATTCTAAGGAGCACGGGGACGCCATTAATTTCATGCATAAACCTCGTTGAAATGCAGGAAAGATTGAGTACTATGAACAGGAGAGATCGATCAGGACAGGACATGACCAAACAAGGCCATAACTTTAATATGGATAACATTCCATTTAAATATATGGCCAAAAAAAAAACATTCCATTTAAATATTTACATAAAACTTTAATGTTTTAAAAAATATATATTTTAAAAAACTTTAATGTTTTTTTAAATGTTTAAATATTAAAAAAAAAGACTTTAATGTTTTTTTTTTTAAATGAGGCTTTACATTTAACTATTTAAGTATAAAGCCTTACTTAAGACTTAAATAGTTACAAGTGGCCAAAAAAAAAAAAGACTTAAATAGTTACTTAAGAGTTAAATGGTTAATTATTTAAGGCTTTAGTTTTTGGGAGCAGCGAACGGTGTCGTAGAAGGGGGAGATGTACGGGGGAGGTGGAGATGAGGAAGAGAGCATGGGATTGGGAGGTGGAGGAGGAGGGATGATGAGGATGATGCCGACGGCGAGTGGGCCCACTGCAGGAGGGCAGTGGGCCCAGGACGAGACGAGGGAGCTGATCGCGATCCGTGGGGAACTGGAGAGGGACTCCAATGTGGCGAAGCGCAGCAAAGCCCTGTGGGAAGCTGTGAGCTCTGCGATGACTCACAGAGGCTTCAATCGGACCCCTGAGCAGTGCAAGTGCAAGTGGAAGAACCTCCTCATTCGCTACAAGGTATGTTGCCAATTTCCACACAATTGAATTTCACAATTTAGGATTTTTTGGGCAATGGATTTAGGTTGAAACTTGAAACCCACATTACAAACACTAGTAATGGTAATACTTGTTCAGGGGAAGGAGACCTCTGATCCAGAGAGTGGGCAGCAATGTCCATTCTTTGAGGAATTGCACGCGGTATTTGCTGAAAGAGAAAAGAACATGCAGCGATTACTTGTCGAATCCGAGGTGGGTTCTGCCCCCTCCTCGAAAAGGGTGAAGAAATCAAGGGCAGGCCGATCCTCGGATGAGGATGATACTGATAGCAATGCCAATCATAATCGTAAGAAAATGAAGGCTGAAACTGAAAGATTCGTTATGCCGCGAGTAACCAATGCTGCAAGTTGTAGCAGTGGGACTGGTGTGCAGGAGATGCTTAGGGAGTTTTTTCAGCAGCAGCAGAGGATGGAGATTGAGTGGAGGGAAATGATGGAGAGGCGATCGCAGGAGCGACAGATGTTTGAGCAAGAATGGCGACATAAAATGGAGAAGGTGGAGAGGGAGAGATTAGTGGTTGAGCAGGCTTGGAGGGAGAAGGAAGAACGGAGAAGGATAAGAGAAGAGAGCCGAGCTGAGAAGAGGGATGCCCTCTTGACCACCCTCTTCAACAATCTAATCAACCAAACTAATTTCTGAGCTTCTGTGCTGAATGCTTCTTGGGTTTACTTTCTACTGGATATCACCAAATTTGATTTTTTTAGTTTGGTAGTCCTTTACTGGCTATACTCACATCCATAGATATTCTTCCATGGATGTTAAGATGTAGAATTGGATACCTTTTGATTTGTAGGCTATACTCACATCCATAGATATTCTTCCATGGATGTTAAGATGTAGAATTGGATTCCTTTTGATTTGTAGCTTTGAGCATAGACTACTTTCTGTTTGCTTCCTTTGTTTTTCAAAATACAAGAAAAGAGAAGTTTATCACTGTATTGGAGCAAGTGTTGTTTATGTATGCATATAACTGGATAAATGTTCTTACACATACCCTCACTAAATAAGCATACACAAAGGTTCTTACACATACCCTCATTTCATTAACAAGCTCTGTAAAAACTATGTACAGAGAGGGCTTTCATTTCTAGTCATTGAGCTTAGACAGTAAAAACAGGCAACCAGAAGAAACGAGGACGGAGGCGGAAAAGCAAAGCAAGTCCAGAGGAGATTGTACAACTGCTTTCATGCTCTTCTCCAACAAGCCAATTATAAGGATCATCACTATTACATGGCCAAGCTTCGTTTTCAGCTCATTCACACTTGTTATATCTAACCATTTTGGTCGTTCCTGTAAAAAGGGAAAAAGATGTAGCATTATAAATCCCTTTCTGAAAACCAAGGCTAAAAGCAATGCTCAAATCCAAGAAAATTCACTCTAACCTTTAGAACGAACATGCCGAAAAGATTTGATCTGTAACGAGCTTTATCCTCTGACAAAGACTTCACAATGTCGAGATTGCTGATAAAAAGCTCATAAAGACCCATTCCAAACACCAACATCACTGTTCCCAAAAGATAAACATCTGAACATGCCATAAAACAGTAGTTAGCATGGAGCAGAATGCATGCTTTTATAAACAGAAAACAAAGATCTGCTGTATCAACAATAAATTTCAATAGAGGGGCTTATGTCCTATATTGTCCCAAATCCATCAATTTTTTATTGGTGATGTCTACTCTAACTCTAACTGCAACTCCTTAAGGTGCTCTAAATTCAATTTATTTTATTTTTAAGAAATATGACCCCTGAACTTTGATCCTTCTTCCCCTTTATCCCTTGAACTTTTTTTATGCCAAATCGATCCCTGGACTTTATTTTTGTGTTAAAATATACCTTTTCATCAACTCAGTCAAGAATTCCGTCAAAAAATGACCACTTTACTTGGCTTAGTCATCAATGAGAGTGAATCATCGACTGTCTTAGTCATAACCCAACTAGTCTCAGTTAAGTCCATGACTGAAATTTTTCTTTTTGAATTGGATTTGAATGGCCTTAATTTCAGAATCTCTTACATAGTTATCTTGGATGGCTGAAAATACATTAATTTTAGGGGCTGGGATAAAGTTTTATTAGGTTTCCATGTTATAGTATCGTAGACTTCCAATCAAATTCATTACTCCAGAATATATAATTCTCTTCTTTTTCCTGGCTGTCAAATTCTAAGACAAACCATTTCTTTGTATGTTTTCCTCTTGCTTGCTCTCTCTTTAACTTGAAAAATATCTCTAGTAAAACCAATATTTGTTTTATGGTTCTTAAATCAAGGACAATAAAAGGTAACAACAGTTATAACATAAATGGTGACAAATATAATGTTGGGCACTCACCAATGGCCTCAATCAGCAACCAAATCACTTTACCGCCATTTACAAAGTATTCCATGAAAGACTGTACAACATAAGTGCAGCCCTGCATATCAAGGTCAACATTGCAAATCAATGCATTAAAGAGAGAGCCACGTGTCAAAAGATCAATTTATCATGAATCATGTAAGTATGTGACTAAAGGTTTGTTACATATAAAAACTGGGAAAAATATAAGATATTGTCCACTTTATTCTTTTGTCAGATGAATATATATGGCACTGCCAAATCCAAAGAGCATTAATCTTTAATGGAAGCTATACTTCTCTTTGAGCCTTTTGCTTCTTATTCTTTAATACATATGGTACTACCAAATCACCCTTTGAATTCCATTTTGCTTTTGTGATGCCAACCCATAACATCCAGTATTAACATTCTTTTCTTGATCAAACTCCTCTTAACATTCTTTTCTTTTGCCAAACATGAGCAGTTATGTTCAGAGCTACATAAATCACAGAAAATCATCAGTATCCACACCCATTGCACCACTATGCACTGTCGCCACTGGTCGCTCTCTTTCTCCAGACATCAACACACCAACAGACTCAGAAACTTGCAGTTGGTGGAACCTCTTCAGAATCATTTCCATCGAAGGTCAATGTGCCTCCACCTCCACGCATGACCACAAAAAGGCCTGCCTCTGCCTCTCATCAAATTCTGGTCACCAACGATCCTCTCACTACATTGTCAATACCTTGGAATGCAAAACAAGCCGATCTGTAAATCCTAATCAACAGCATGTCTTTTTCATGGTGAATTCTTTTCTGCACATCCATTCATGATGTAATCATTGAATTTCATCAACTGAACCTCTACATTTGTAGTTCAAATGGAGGGAATTAAAATCCTCCAATCACAGCAGACTCTTACCACCTAATATACCTCTTTATACTGTATATATAGTACATTACATAACCATTTGAGCTTGCCTTCTTTCCCTCTTGCCTCTATCTTGTTACAAAGGCATTAATTAATTATATATTTTTGAACATATTACCATCCATCTTAAGGTATCCATTTCAGCTATGCTGATTTTAAGCACATTTCATTCCAACTTGGCTGTTCAAATCCTAACAATTTTTATTTTGAGCTCTTTCAACCATAAGAGAGCACTTCTACAGCAAACAACAATAAGAGTAAACTCAGTATTTTGACAGATTTTGAAAGAGTACACTCAGTATTTCTCTAACGTTTAGCGTGAAAGCCCAAAGGAAGGTGAGGAATTCGATGCAAAACCAAAACCCCTATCAGAAGCCTCTGAATCTTGGGCATCTGAAGTTGGTAAAAAGAAGGGAGAACATAAGTCTTTCAAAGGGTAAAAGAATGTAGTCATTTGTGATCATTTTTGGTCAACCCCAACACACTGAAGATACCTCATTTTGGCCCTTTTGCCATACTTTATTTTCTACCATTACCAACTCTTATTTTTCTTGCATTCTACACTTTAACATTTATTGTTAGACATCATTCAACAACAAAGGAAAAAGGTTGCCTTATATATTGATAAAAAGAGGAAGGAATTCGGGGATGGGATTCAAAACAACAATTATAATTTAACAACTAAAAGGAAAAAAAGAAGAGCAGAATCAAAACATGGTTCGACTACAAGTAGAATTAATAAAAGTAATCTCATGGATTTAATAATCATACCTTGATGAAACATAGAAACGACCCAATCAAAGACCCCAAAACACCCATAAAGGCCAAGAAGCGGCATCTGTATATTACCTACATATCCACCCAAACACCCAAAAACAAAAAAACAAAAAATCTTTAATTACTATGCCAAAATGAGGAGAGGTTAAATTATGTACCATAAGTATGACATTCGTACCTTCTCTAAGTCTTCCTCAATGGGTTGTAGTTTAAAGGGTGAATTCTGAGAGAAGCCGGAGTCAGAGACGATATTGGATTGGGTGGGTGGGGACGAAGAGTGTTGTGGGGCAGAAGAAACGCCAGGTCTGGAGCTGGCAGCCATGGACACAAGGAGTTTGAAAGCATGGGGACTAAACCCAGAGACCCCATTCAAATTTGGAGTCAGTTTTGAACTTCTGTTCAAGTATGGCAAAGGTGGTGGTGCTGTTTTCATTGGTTTTGAGAGGAAAGGCCGAGGCAGTGTCGTCATCAAGGTAAAGACGTTGAAATGGGAAGGTAAAGTTGTCTGAGATGGTTCTCACTATTTAAAAGACTTTTATTTAATCAGGTCAGAAAGTAGAGCACAATCATTCATAGATGATGCATATCATATGCTGCATATGAAATCAAATAATGGACCACACCATTCGCAACTCTTGGCACAAATTGGATGGGCCACACCATTCTCAACTCGGCACAAACCAAAAGTAAAAGATGACAAAGCAAACTGAACACCATGCACAAGGCTGATAGTTCAGTCACCCGGGAAGAAAAGGACCCCCAAAGACACGTTGATGCACGACAACTTTACATTCTTAGAGTCAAAATTGTATCTTTCAGTTCTTAGTAATTTTATAGATATTTTATTCTTTTCAATTAAGATTAGCCATTTGTTGTCTTTGTTAATAAAGATTTTCCTTTATATTTTCTACAAGAATTGGCTACAAACATATATATTAAGTTTTTAATAAAATACTTGGAGACTTTTTTCACTCTCGTAGATTGTTTTCTTCGATGATTATCTGTTTCAATAGAACGTAGTCAACGGACTGAAGCTCCATATGTATATGGAGTATAAGGTGGCCAAAGAGCATTGTAATTGGATGATAATAGCACATAATAGCTACTGGCCATTTTTCAGCATTGATCTGGATATTGAGAACCTAAGAAGAGGGGCATGGTCAGGTTGATTAACTAGCAAGTTTCCAAAGTAATTCACCATCTTCTGCCCATCAGGCATTAACAATATACCCTTCACTGTGAATTATTGCTTTGTAATTGGATTATAGTGGTTGTTTGAGTCAAAAAGTAAATAACAAAATGGAAAAACAATCATTTCACAGCTTATGTAACCCTGGATCTGACAGATCTTATCAATCATCCTTCAGTCATTCAACGGATCACAAACAGGGGGCAGGGGATGGGAGTTGGAGAGATTTTATACAAGTCAATGCATAACAAACTTTCTGAAATACATTGTTCTAAAACAACACAGCAAGGATTTTCGCTTCTTTTTTTTTTTTTTTCACTCTTTTTCAGATGAGAAAAGGATCATTCTGTTTCAGTTGGAGGCTTTTCTCTGGGATGTTTGGAAGCATAGTGATCACCAAGTTGCTTTGGATTTGCAAGTTGAACCTGAAAATACACATTTTTGTCAGATGTGGTGCACAATAAACTGTAAAAGCATACATAAATAAAGACCCTAGTTTTTTTTTTTTTTTTTTTTTTTCTGATAGGAAACAAGACTTCATTAATCAAAAAGAAATTGTAGGACAAGGTGTCCTCTAAAGGAAAAAAATAACAAAAGCCCAAAACCTTCAGCTACCTACACCAAAGCAACCACAAAACATATCCAAGACATCAACAGACATTAAGAAACAACAGCTTCCAATATGAGAAAATAACATACATGAACTCTCCCAAAACTCTGATGACACTAACTGCCCAGTTAATTTCTATAACCCAAGTTCCTCAATATGATAATGAGAGGAATATATGAAGCAGGATCTTAATTCCTATCTCCACACCCATGGAATTATCCATCAATCTATCCTATACTCCTAAATAAAATGGGGTAGCTGAGAGGAAGAATTCTCATCTTTTAGAGGTTATGAGATCTCTTTATTCACTGCAGAACACCCAAAACAATACTGGGGATGTTGCACTCATTGCATTCCAAACTTGTCAATGTCTTTTCCAAAACCTTCCCATCCTCTCCGGCATTTGGCCATCATCCTCCCATTCCTATCACTCTCCGGAAGGGGATTAGGACTTGCACCAATTATTTATCTCTAACTTTTTTCCTCACATTGTCTCTCACCAGACTATCATGCCTTCTCTTCCAGATTATCTTCGGTCTATATTCCCCAAACTCTACAGGAAGACAATGAAAGCACTTCATAAAAATTCCACTTGGGACTGAGTGACCAAGAGAGAAAAAATTTGGTGCCTGCAAGGCTGCAAGTGGCGCAGGAAACAAAGAACAGATAGATCCATAAAAAGATACAAAGTCAGATTTGTTACAAAAAGGCTACACTCATACTTACCGTATCGACTATCATCAGACATTTTCTCTGGTAACCAAGATGAGTTCCATCCGGGTTTTGTTATCCGATGTTGCCAACTTAGGGTGGGAAAGAATGTGTATCTCATTGGAGATCTGAAAGAAAAGGTATACATGGATACTCCTCCCAGCTTTAAGTTCCCAAGCAATACAAAAAAGGGTATACAAGCTAAAGAAATCCCTTTAAGGACTGCAGCATTCACCGAGAGCTCAGTTTAAAAGGTTCCTAAAATCTATGCTATGATTTAGCTTTCACCAGAGTCAAGAAGACCAAAACCTATTTACAAAACATTCTCACAAGGTAAATTGACTTCCCTGATTGTATATGTAGATAACATTGTATCTACTGGTGATGATGTGAAGCAATAGGCAAACTAAAGGCTCATTTGGTGAAGTAGTTTGAAATCAGTGAATTGGGGACTTATGATACGTCTAGGAATTGAAGTTGCAAAATCAAACCATCTTCATCTTGAAAGTAAGTCCTTGAACTACTTGAAAAAACAAGATTTTTGGGGTGTAAACCGACTGAAACTCTTATTGAGCATAGCCAAATCATAAGTTGGGGGATAACACAGAAAACAATCCCACTGATCGAGGTGCTTACCAAAGACTTGTAGGGAAGCCAATCTACTTGTTTCACACCCGACCTGATATAGCCTACGCTTTCACTGTGGCCAATTTATGCATGCACCTCATGAAACCCATATGGAAGTTGTTTATAGGATTCTGAGGTACTTAAGTTAGCACCAGAAAAGGGATTGTTTTCCAAACATGATGCCTATAGACAGAGTCCTATAAAAATGCAAATTGAGCAGGCTCAGTCACAAATATGAGGTCAGCACTTCTGCATCACCCACCAAATCCAATCACAATATGAACAACCATATTCAAAACCTCTATCACCCACTACTACTGTCACCTTCTTGAAAACATCACATCATTCGCACCACCATATCAGCCCCCCGCCCCCAAGGCCCCTCAAAAGTCAAATTCAATGCAGAGATAATAGCTTCAGATTGATATTGAGGTAAGGTTACAACAACAATAGATAAATCAACACAATTTTCAGGAAATGGTTTTCTGATTTAAGTTTTTCGCATTGATGAAATCAATAAAATATAGCTTCCATAAGCTCATGCTGGTCTTTTAAGGTTCAGCAATGCAAAGGCATAATTTAGCAGTGAATGCTAATGAAGTTATCCACTTGGGACTTAATAGATGAAAACAAGTGTACCACGTCCACTTATACCACAGGTAGTTTAGTAGTTCATTTGCATAAGTTAATCCAAATATATATACTCAAAAAGTATGGATCCATCATCCATTTAAGCAAAGAACACAAGAATAATGCTAGGAAACTCTTGCTCCACAATTATTGTTCTCCAATAATAAGATAAAACTCTATTTCCTCCATCCCACTTACACATGATAGACCAGTTTACACTACAGGACTTCCTCTTAACAAGATTGTCAATAGTCAAGATCTATTCTAAAGCGGCTATCTAGACCAAAATAACAACTAGAGTCACTTCCATAAATAGAAAATCTCACTATGATCCTTCATTTCTTGGAGTATCCACAGGGTCTCATCTCACTATTATCGGTCCAGCATCATGGTTCTTTGAGTGCATAAGGTGCATAAGATCACATAAACAATGATCAATATATTCTATATAATAACATTACCAATATCAAGCATGTTGATTTTGGGAGTTGTGTTCAAAGCCCTTGTTAACATTGGTGTTCATGTACGTAGACCATTATACAATGTATTATATCTGGCTTTTACTCTATACACAATTCCAGTAAGGGCAACTAAATTTACAGACTTATTGCTAAAAATAGCATCCTATGACAATTTTCCTAAGGTTGAAGAGTTGCATGGGATGATCTCCAGTCCTTTTACTTTGTACTTTATTTATTTATTTACACAATACTAATGTGTTTAAGAAAAGTCAAAAATACCTCCAAAAAAATAACTATAAAGAAACGGTAAAAAATTGATGAACACATATATATATCATAAAAATAGACACCTGAAACAAAATGAAATTCATAATTCATTTGGCCTATCTTGTACAATGCATAATATTTCATTAAAAATCATATATTTAGCCATAGCAAACCCATTACATATATTAGACCTCAAGGTTCCGCATGGCCTCTGCAAAATTAAAAAGAACATATACTACAAATAAAATACATTAAAATATGGAGAAAGAGGGAAGTGATTAGGAATTGGAGGGAGGGAGAAAGAAGGGGATAAGAGAAGCGGGGAGGAAGGTAATTTGGTAGTAGAAGGTGGGATGTATTTATCTATAAATTCAAAAAACTAAAAATCGCCTTTACAATTCTTTGTCTGTTTTGAAAACAACTTTGTTTTTTTGAGAGAGTAATTGAAAACAACTTAAAGTTAAAGACCCATATAATCAATTCGTAATGTTAGTTTGTTTATGGAATAAAAAAAATTAACAAGAAATCAGTTCGTTTTAATAATAGTCTAAATACATCATAAAAGATGAACAAAAAGACACCTTAACATAAAAACCCGACTAAACCCAAGAATGGTAATTCCATAAAACCAAACAAAACAAAAAGCCAAGATGAAAATGATATGATAGAAGAGCAAGCACCTTGCAGATGGGACAGCTGACTTTGAGAGCGACGGCTCTGGCTTCAAACTGAGAACCTTTTGGCTTCTGATTCTTCTCCGCATTTCGTCTCTGCGCTTCGATCTTCTGCTTTCCCCGAGTCATCTCTCCCTATCTCTCTCTCTCTCTCTCTGGGCTCTGCGACTGGGAGAGCTAAAATGGGTGAAATTCTTATTCGAAGGTTAGAGAAAGATAAATTCAGATAAAAAAAGTAAAAAACAAGGATGACAGGTGGGTGAGTGTTTCATGTACATATATCCATATGTGATCTGATCTTCTCTTAAGTACTAGTGTACTACTATTCTTCTCCTGCTAATCATGACTTGATTTTTTATCTTGTGGCTAAAAAATAAGTTATTTAATTTTCTTTAATTATGTTACACCAAAACTATGTCGTTTTGAGAGAAATTAACATTACGTACTTATGGCTTGTTTAGAAGTACTGGTCACGAATTTGATAAATGTTGCAGGAGAAATTAGATAAGTAATTAGAAGAGAGTGCTTAGCTATCACTAAATCTCATCACATACATGCTTAGAAATATTCGATTTTCTATCGGTACTGGTGTTCTTTTTTGTTGTAACTTGTAACTAGAGAATTTTAGTTGTAACTTGTAACAGCCTCTAGAGATTTCACTAGCCATATATGCCGATTCATCTACCAAGAAAATACATGAATTTAATAATAGAAAAATGAAATATCCGAATGAAGAATAAAATACAACATATCATATTTTGGATTTTCATTTTGTACTTTTAAATACTTCATCAAAATGCACCAACTAGCTATGTCATCGTTCTAGTGGTAAACTTCAAATCCCCTCACCTGATCAAAATAATCACTTTATCCAAATGCATTGTAACTAAAAGGCTTTGCAACAGTTAGCCCACTGCAATCTACAACTAGACTTTGAGAATTTCGAACCTCAAATACAGCACCAGAAAATATCCAGCAACAGAGCAGCAAGACCTCTCTCAACGTAGCAAGAACGTAAGAGGTGATCTAGTTTAACAACATTACCAACACTCCTAACAAGTAGCCAGCCCCACAAAATACAAAGCTCATCTACGAAGAGAAACCCAGAAGGCAGACCTAAACATTTAAGACAATGATAGTGAATAAACAACTTCAATGATTAGAAGAGGCCACAACACATGAACACATTATCCAATAACATTACATTGATTGATGAAAGGAAATGAACTCTGACTCCAAAAAATAAGAACATAGCCTGTTTCAAGACACTAATTCAATTAAGGACCGAAAATAACAGCAGTCTGACAGATGATTCTTAAAAATCCAATGCTAGATGGTAGATAAAAGATCTTAATATTCTAAACAAAATTAGCAGATTAATAGACTTTTAGTATTTCCTATTTCTTCTCTTCCTTCTCTGCCTCAGCAGCCTTTTTCATCCTGGCACCAACATGACGTTCATTCGTACGCTCAACACGCAGCTTGTCATAAGCCCTAAAGGCCTTCATATCATTTGTAACCTTCACAAGCTCAACAGTTGGCTTCTCCCTTACAATGGGCATGTAAGGACCTTGAAGTTGTGTAGCATTGGCAAGTTCCTCAGCACTTGAATCACCAGCCTACATAGCAAGTTTACGCAACAACGTTAAAACTTGCACATGGATAGCAAGACCAAGAATATCACATTCAACATCCATTTCTAATATATGACAGAAATTTCTTACCTTGAATTTTCGTGCACGTCTTGGGAAGACAACTAGCTTGGCCTTATAGGTTTTCAACCTCTGAACATTAGCTTGAAGACCTTCCAGTGATCGATTCTTGCGGCGATGATCAACAGCAATGCCTATGGTTGGAGCAAGTTTCTTAGGGATACCAGCAGCCTGTAATAAACAAGTAATAATCCAAACAGAAGATGAGTGAACATTCCATCATTCTTAGCCATGCATTTGGAACTCAATAGAAATGAAAATCATGGGCTTCAAACTCCTCATAACATAGACACACCATAACACTCAACTGTCCCATGCACTTTAATTTATGAGTGCTGCTATTTGCACACCCTTTCCTCACTTTTTCTCACTTCACACCCCCACACTCCTCCTACAATTAACATTTCTCATATACACACCCCTCCCAATTACCAAAATATCCCAACTTATACACACCCCTCCCAAAACCCAGACAACACACACCCCACCCCGACACCTCCCTCAGCCACCCCCACCGCCGGCAAGGTCGCCGGCGGGGTTGCCGGCGGCTCAACCCTTCCCTTCTCTTCTCTCTCTCCCCCTCTCCTTTCCTTTTTCTCCTTCCATTTCTCTTCTTCCCTCTGCCATCGCCCTCCCCTCCCCCTGCCACACCCCCACAGNTTTTGAAAGGGTGTGCAAAAAGAAATTTAAGGGTGTGCAAATAGTACCAAAAGATAGGTACATTTTCAGAGTAGCAATTAATATTGACAATGTCCAGAAAAACTGCAGCTAATTCCAATCATTCTATAGGAAAGATGCAACTCAGGACAATAGGGAGTAGAAATAGTTTCTTATAAGCAGGATGAGTAAAATTAATGATTGGACTCTCCAGAAATAGACTACCTTGAGGAATGCACTATAAACTTTTATACAAAAAAAAAACCATTGGAGTTATAAAACCTTAAACCAAAAAAAAAGATAACAAACACATTTCTTGTACAATGTACAGCTAACAAAAACAATCATCTCACCTTCAGTTCTTCAAGAGTAAATCCTCTGCCAGATCTTACTTTCATATTGTACTTCAAGGTTTGGCCATGAACTACAGGTCGCAGTGGTCCAGATGTAGGCCGAGGAAAGATCTTCACAGCTTTCTCTTGACGGGCTGGGGAAAGAATCATTTAACACGACCATAGAGAAGAAAAATAAAAAGATATCAGATTAACTAATCCAAACAGTAAAAAGAACAAACAAAATTAACAAAGATTGAGTAGTCAAGGAATTTTCACTTCAATATCTAATTTCCCACCTTTTCTTCTCCGTGTCTTACGCGCTGGCTGATTAAACC
This sequence comes from Dryas drummondii, assembly GCA_003254865.1. Classification (NCBI taxonomy): domain Eukaryota; kingdom Viridiplantae; phylum Streptophyta; class Magnoliopsida; order Rosales; family Rosaceae; genus Dryas; species Dryas drummondii. The sequence goes on along the minus strand of QANW01008183.1, from coordinate 80,953 downwards.
ATGTTTTCACATAATTCTGCCAGTGCTTTCTGAAGTGTGCACTAGGTATAACGTTGTTGTGCTTAACCATGGTTTACCTGTAATTGCCATTAAACCAGGAAAATAAATGTAAGGCAATGCACATTTTCCAAGTTCTTTAACATATTATCTCAAATATGCACAAAGAATACAAAAAGTACAATGATCAGGATAAAAATGTTAGTGCCAACAATATAATATAAGAACTAGCCCCAGCATCAATAAGAAAGCATTTTCCATAACACATTACCCATTCAGAAGCTAAGTGAAATCACCAGAGACAAGCTTTAAGAGGTAAAATTGAAAAAATCCAGTTAAAAGAGAATATGGGTTTAGCAATTTTGGTTGGTTCATTTGATTGGCATCGTAACCAGACAAATGCTTAACATTTGACAACAAATGCACTCAGCTTGCACATTGCACCTTAACCCTAAAAAAATAGAATAACAATTAGAAATCCTACATTTAAGGGTATGCTGTTCTTGTTTTCGGAACCAGAAACATCAGTTACAGAACAAAACTTGCAATAGTAAAAATGATTTGCCAGGTTCAAGTTCAAAGACCTATTATGCCTAGTTTACTACTCATAAATCCAACGAACAACAGAACATCGGCAAAAGCATCATACTGAACTGCGGAATCTGCGAGAGAGAGAGAGAGAGAGAGAGAGAGAGAGAGAGAGAGGGGACGATACCTGCTTACTCGCTGGCTTGCTGCTGCGTTAGGGCTTTCGTTTTGCAACTTTGGCTTTTAAATGATCTTCTCTTACTATTTGGACGGCTCTGATTGATTGCCCCTTTTTTTTTTTTTTTCTGGATATTTTTGCCCTTAGATATTATCATTTAAGTAGGGGTGTAAATATAGCCCAAAATCCGATCCAAATTCGGCTTTGAACCCAATAAAGCCCAAACATGTTTGGACCCGAAATATTTTGGGCGGCCATTGGGCCTAATAATTTTTAACAAACTCCGCCCAAAGCTCGATCTGAACCTGAAACCCAAAGCCCGGAACCCATCCAAAAATTCCATTTTTTTACAATGATTTTTATTTACATCATTCTTTAAGACTTTAACCATTTTATAATAGTCAAGAAGAATGTGTTTTTAACCCAATACTTAGTTACTTACACAAGTCAATAAGAATTATTTTGCTTGAAAATATTATCATTATTACTTTTATTATTATAATTTCTTTATCATTAAAAGTTTTTAGTGTTAACTATGCATTGAAAAATAAAAAGTAGTATGGTGAGTCCAAAGCCCCAACTCAAATTGACACGGAAGTCCAACCCCAAATGAACAAATTAAACCAACTTAGATTTGAATTTTCAATGTGTAATCAAGAAAAAATGTCCTAAAGATGAAGTGCCCATTTATTTGGCTATTCTTTTTCAATATAAATCCTTTAAGCTAAACCATCAAGATTGCACGAGTCATGGTTATCAAGAACTGCAAGACTCACCAAAATCGTGAGATGCACGAAAAATCCTCAACGAGCAATGGGTGCAAACTCTCCCCCTCTATTAGCAAGCATTGTGTACAAAGAGAAAAGTAAGATTAGATTATGCATAATATTTCTTACCTAGCTATGTCTTGTGTGACATTTAACATTTTTTTTTTTATGAAAATTTTGACGGGCATGTTATATTATAAATTTTCTTTGATTAATATTTGTTGTTTTTTTTTTACTATTAACTTGAGTTGAGCATGTACCACTCTCTTTCTCATATTTTTCAAAAAGTTGACTTCTCTGCCAACTAGCATGCACATCAATTCTCTAATCTTAAGATTTAATTTTCTGTTTGGTGTTAAGTCTTTTGTTAATTGTGATAAATGAGGTTGTAATAGTCTGATTTAGATGTTAATATATGAGATAGACTTTAAAGCGGTTGAACAGTAGATAAGCATGAATGCGAGCGTTGATATAATATAGACACGGTGTCGACACACAAAATTAAGATGTGCTGCAACTAGTTGATAATGTGTCGGCGCCCGCATTCATACTTATTTACTATTTATCCACGTTAGAGTATTTTCAATAATGTATATTATTTCCTAATAAAAAATTAAATATGAAACTCACTTGTAAGTCAAGATAGGTGACTAGGTGAGTGGGCGAGTTGGGAGGGGAGCTGGTTAGAGAAACCGGTTGCACAAGTAGCCGGTTACTGATACAATACTAGAAAGTTACCACCTCAGAAGTTGTGCTTGACAACTTTTGTTCACAACAATTGAACGACCCACTGTAAAATAGGAAACTGTAGGAGAGTCAAATCATTTATTTTTAGTCGGGGGTTTCCGATGTTAGGTGTCGGTCGGTGGCACGTACGGAAGTTCAGCGAAGGCACGTGCGAAAGCACTTTGTTTTAATTGGTTGTGCTGATGCCCCTTTTTTAATTCCAAAGCATCTAAAATTCGACACACGCGCAAACACACACACACACACTCACTCTCTCTCTCTCTCTCTCTCTCTCTCTCTCTCTCTCTCTCGGGGCTTAGGCATCACACAAATCTCAGAGACAGGGTGGTGCGGTGGCGTTTTCGCGTTTGTTGCTGTCTCTGTTTCACAGCTCAGCCTACATTTATCTCAGATCGAACAGAAAACAAGTGCTGCTTCTTCATCTTTCACATTTCTCGGTAAATCTCACTTCAATTTCAGCTCAATATTTTCATTTTTTATACGATTCTAGCTACTTCAAATTGTTTTAATGTATTTTTTGAACTCTGTGGAAATGTAATTAATGTAAATTTGGAGGGTAATTCACTTCGTTTTAGCTCTTAGGAGTTAGGACTAGCAAGGCACTTGGAAAATCAGTGATTCAGAAATTTATAATTCAAAGAAAAATGAAATAATGGTTGATGAAGCTTAAAGATGTTGTTTATGTGACAGTCCCTATCTCCTTGAAGATTAATTCAATGTGTTTTTGATTTACTAATTGCATTTCTTATTTGACTTTGTATAATTAGCCTTGATAGTGATGAACTAGTTATAGTAAATTACATGTATGTAAATCTAACCTGGATAGAAGTGTATGGGCACACATTTGATGACTTGAACATCTTTGTTTTTACATTTATTCATAATGCTATAATTTATCCAGTAAAAAGGTGTTCGATATTGACTTAAAACGTTTTTATACCTATTTGACTTGGTCAATGTGCAACAATTTTTTTTATTTTATTCACAAAATAATTTCTTGACTGGGTTTTGTTGGGTCGAAAGCAAAATATCTAATAGTCATTCTAGTAAGTAATTTAGGGTTATGAAAGAGCTGAGTCAGTGACTGTGAGAGTTTTGGGTTTGCAAACAATGTAAGGTAAATTCGGAGAACAATGGGAATGGGGAGACAGGATTATCATCCGAGCTCTAAGCAACGGGACCTATGAAATTGTATTAGTTTTAGTGCTTGTGTTATAGGTATTGAATTGGGTGTTTATGTCTTGCCTTACGTGTGGCTGTAGGCAGCGTTATCCTTGATCTTTTTAAATGCGGTTGTTCATTGTGTGTCTGATAGATCTGCTTTACAAATTTGATCATGGATGCAGTTTTCTTTTATGCGTTTGTGGTAATTTAATCATAGGTGATTCTTCTTTTATTTATCTTCATTTTTCACCACATTAATGAGAATTCTATTGGTTGAGCTGGAACTTTAGGGCGCACATCAACACACAATGATTGTTATTGTGTTTTAGTTAAGGCAAACCCGAAGAACATTACAGTATTTACTATCTAGGTCAGGTTCATGTGATATCATATACATGTGAACTGAAAATATGATTTGATATGATATGATGTACCAGAGTGGATGACTCAAACTGCAAATAGAAATTTGTATTTGCTTAGGTCTAACAGAAAATATTATATGATGTTCCGGAATGGATGACTCAAACGGCTATTGTATGTAACTAGAATAATGCACACCAATGGTGAGATATTTTGGCCACTTTCTTGAATGAGGTTCTCATGTTGCTATTACTGTTAACATTAGTACTTTTCTCTTCCAGGCATCTTTTTTCTTGCATTTCCGGCTGCTGGATGTCATCATCAACTAGAGGCAAGCATTCTAAAGCTTGGTGTGTCAGATGAATTATAGTAGCTGTATTATGCTTGACCAGTGCCACTATGGGCATCTTTTTGGGGAAATGGAGAGGACTGTGGCTTCCTTACATTCTACTGCTTTATATAGTAATCAACGAAACCAGAGCTATCAGTCCTGATGGTAATTTGACATACATGTGTTTTTTTGTCATTTTTGTCTTTTATTTAAGGTATTGAAGATATTATAACTGCTGAAGATTATCATTGAAAAAAAAAAAAAAAAACCCTCAGAAATACTGGACATGATTTTTTTTTTCTTTTAATTTTCTTGCTGTACTTGTATTAGTTTTTGTGGAGTTTGGTTAGAAATACTTATCAGGTAACCACATAAGCAATTCCAAGAAATGTACCCGTAATATTGTTTAATTTTTCTTATTCTGAAACAATTGTCTGTTCTAGTGTTTTCTAGAGAGTCAGAAATATTGGATAGTTTGCAATCATATTACTAGACTGGCCAACTGGATTCTAAAGTGGGACATATTTACTTTCACCGGCCAACTTTAGTACATTTTGGCTATTGTTCAAGCAAAGGAGATAGACATGCCTTAATTTAGTATAATTGATATGTTGAATCCTGTTTCTAATTTGTAGGTGAGGCACTTCTAAGCTTCAGGACAGCAGTTGTTAGTGCAGATGGTATCCTTCTTCAATGGAGACCAGAAGATCCTGATCCATGTAATTGGAAAGGAGTGAAATGCGATGCAAAAACCAAGAGAGTAATCTATTTGTGAGTTTTTAATATAACCTTTGATTATGTCTTGTATCACTTTCTATGCATGTTTAACAAACACTTGTTTCTTGAGATTTATGTGTTTATCTCCACATTGGTGTGTCTATGTAAAAAAGGGGGGAGAATGATGATCGCATCTTTTGACATTGTTCTTTCACAAAGAAAATATAGTCTTGGTTATTGGGGATGTTTGGTGTATTGTGGGTGTGTCCCAAAAATTGTCATCTTTTCTTAGTGTAGGGTATTTTGTTATAATCAATTCAAGGACGTAGGTCTCCTATGAAAAAAAAAAAAAAAAAATTCATGGACCTAGGTTTATATGACATAAGTCTTATTGGGTTGTGCGCTAAGCCGCCAAACCTTTAGTCTCAATATATATTTTCAATAAAGTTTCTTTCTTCTCAAAAACATATATGTATATTATGGAGAAGTGCAACATATCTGTCTAGTGGGTCACTTTGATTGAGTGGATGTCCTAGCTGTACAGTGGGGCATCAAGTATAATATGCTTAAATCAAGTATTTTCTTGAAGATTTTATTTGAATAGACGATTTTCTTGACTCTATAATTCATCATTGAGACCTAATTTTCTTTTCTTATTTTATTTGGGGGAGGGGGTAATCAAGTATATTATGCTTAAATCTTCCTTTATATGAATCAGCCTTCGTTTTAAACTAAAGATATTTTGTCCTCTTGTTTATCTATTTCCATTTTTTATATTTTAAAAAGGTTATAGTGCAACAGTACTTGTAACAAGTAATGCATAAGAATGAAAAATATAACTTACAATTATGATTTTGATTCTCATGACTTCTCTTGCAGGAGTCTTTCTGGTCACAAATTGAGTGGATCTATATCTCCTGACCTTGGGAAGCTAGACCAGCTGAAGATTTTGTATGTATCTTTGCGAAATATATTTGTTTCTTTGGTAGTAGGGTGTATCTTTGCTAAATCAGAATGTCTTCCTCTTCACTGATGCTTTGTATGATGTATCATGTTATAGAGCTCTTCATGACAACAACTTTTATGGGATTGTTCCTTCAGAACTGGGGAATTGCACACAGTTGCAGGGAATGTAAGTCTACAAATTGTTATTGTGTAACAAGTGTTCTTATGTTCACTATTGAATGATGTTCGCTCATATTTCCAAATGACAGAGCAAATTTGTTTAATAGCAGATATGTGCTCATCCCTTTGCCTTGTTTGTTTATTTCCTTCACTGCTAAAATAGTGATTCCATTAGTTCGTTGGATTTCATATGATGGGGTGATTTGATTAAGTGATGGCTTTAGATCTAAATTTCTTGCTTCTAGGTGAAAGTGCTTGATTAACTGTCAACCCTTAGAATTATTATGCCAGCCTAACTACTTTGATTGTAATTGAACCATGAGATCATAGTCATACTAACTGTCAATTAGTTATACCCTTAATAATAAAAACTAGTACACTCCCCCTCAGGCTGGTGCATATTTTACAACACATGCCCAGCTTGCATAAAATTGAATGAAAAACTTTACTTGATTTGGCCTTTTGTTAAATATCAAATTATCTCCTGCCATGACAGACAGTGTAGAAATTATGTCTGCATCTAATTTCTCCTTGATAAAGTGCTTGTCAACTTCGATATGTTTGTAACCATAGACACCTTGTAATTACAATAAAGAATCATAGGGACACCTTGTTTAAAACCTAATTCCTTGAACAATATTTGTAACCATAGTAATTCACAAATCCCATAAGCATAGCCCGAATTTGTGCTTTTGCACTTGACCTTTCAACCACTGATTGTTTCTTAGTTTCCAGCTTACAACGTTTACCCCAACAAAGGTGTAGTAGCCTAAGGTAGACCTTCTATCATCAGTAGATCCAGCCTAGTTAGCTTAGAAAATAAAATTCCCTCTCCAGGACCATATTTCAAATTTATCAAAATGTGAAACACTACCTTCAGATGTGGAGAATGGGGTGGGGTTCTTGCATAAATTGGCTGACTATAATCACGTCATAAGCAATATCAGGAAATGTGTGTGAAACGCGGATAAGTTCTCCATCTAGCTTTTGGTACCTTTCCTCATCAACATGATTGGCTCAATTGGAGTATCAACGGGTTTACATCCTAGCATTCCTCTCTCTTGAAGAAGATGGACTTTATTGATATGCCTTTTCCTGAACCGGCAACTTCTATCCCAAGAAAGTAATTAAGGTCTTTCAACTCTTCAATCTCAAATTCATTAGCTAAATGAGTTTTCAGCATTTGCATCACTTTGACATAATTCCCAGTTATAATAATATCATGAACACATACAGCTTACCTTGAGCATGACAAATAAATAAGGTGCGATTAGTATGGCTCAATCCATGGCTTCATTTCACAGTAGCTGTTTGAAACAAAGTAACCACTAGGGGATTGTTTTAGTCCATACAAAATAGTTTTAGTTTATGTACATTACGGCATTACCTTCCATCTTTGGAGAAGAAAAACCCGGAAGAACATCAACATAAACGTCCTCTACCAAGTTTCCATGGAGGAACACATTCCTCACATCAAACTAAAGGTGTTACCAATCTTGGATGGTTGCTTAAGAGAATAAGACAAGAATCGAGTTCATCTTGGAAATTGGAGCAAAAGTCTCCTGATAATTGGTACCATAAGGGAGAGGAAACTGTGGATCACATTTTTCTATGCTTCCCAAGTGCCCTAAGGCTGGAGTTGAAATTTTTTAAGGAGGTGAATGTATGTTGGGTTGTACCAAGGGTGTTTTGTCCTGGTTATGCTTATTATTTAATATCAGAAGCTGCTAGCTTTCACTCTTTAGTTTTGTTTTCCCTCATATCATCTTTCATTTGACTTGTGCACAAGTATAGCTTAACCAAGTTGTGGCGTTCACAATGTGTTTACCTTTGCAAGAAAAAAGTCTCAAATAATTATGTCTGTACTATATCCGTGTTTCTTTTTTAACTGAGTAATCCCGTTTGTTTCATGCTGAAAGTTAAGTTTATTTTGTTGCTACAGATACTTGCAGGGTAATTACTTAAGTGGGTTAATTCCCAGTGAATTGGGAAAGCTTTCAGACCTCAAATATTTGTGAGTTGTTTCTAGCATGTTGATCACTGTTTTTCATTTTTCTTAACTATTTTTTATTGTTTCTCATATTTCAAAGTTGTAAGTTTTATTACTCAGGTGATGCATCCACCTATGGTTGTAGCTAAATTCGAACTTTGTTTTCAGTTTATAAGATAATAGATAAACCTCCAGGACCACACTTTAATCCTGTGGAGGCAAAATATCCATTTTATTTCATGATACCTTGTCAAGGATCATGTCTTTTGGTTAAAAGCACTGGCCATATATATTGGTAGTGCCTTCTACATATAACACATTATCTTTTAACTACTCCCCGTTGAGTTTGTTTCACATGGCCAAAGCATCTTAGCCATCCGTATTCCCTTGTTACTTTAGATTTTGTTGCTTTGAGATCTTTGGGTTGGTTCTAATCTGTTTAAATGGGGCCAGCAATTTTCCGTTATAGCTTACTACATTTACCTAATTTCTATACGAGCTAAGAATTTATAAATTTTAACAATTTAAGTTTATAGATGTGCTGACTATTGTTATGGCTGACTAATTTATTTTCAATCAGGATTTGTGCTCATTGTTCAATGTTAAAAACTTAAAATTAGTTAACTCATCAACACTGAGTTGTAAGTCTGACTTGGTTTGTTGGTGGTCCTGTTTCTGTTGTTCTTGTGATTGTAGGGTGTTTTTCCTTGGATGTTAGTTTCAATGTCCTTGTTTATGTAGGTTGAGGGTTATTTCTCTTGTGGACTGCTGGTCCACTTTTGATTATACTGTGTTTTCCTATTAATACAAGTTTCTCGTTTCGAGTCCAAAAAAAAGAAAAAGAAAAAAACACTGGATGGAACTCATCACTATTCCATCTTGAAATATTACAGAGATATTTCAAGTAACTCTCTCAGTGGAAATATCCCTCCGTCACTAGGGAAGTTGGACAAGCTTGTTACTTTGTGAGTAGCTTCATTCTTTTCTGGTCATTTCCAAACTTGATAATTGACATCTTATTGAATCTATTGATGATTATAATCTTGATGTTCTGTAGCAATGTGTCAAACAATTTTCTGGTTGGACCAATACCATCTGATGGCATTCTTATCAACTTATCTGAAAGCTCGTAAGTACTGCTCATCTTGTACAGTTTATGTGTTTTGGGTCATCATGAAGCTATGAGATAACTTACAGTTCTTACTGATCAGGATTATGCTACTTCATTTCAAATCTCTTTATTTTCCTATTTGTCCTTTCTCTTTTTTCTTCCCTCCCCATAGATGAAATATTTTGAATGAAAACATTAAAATTATCAATGTGGAAAGGGACTTCTCTGTACAGTCTACTCTGTTAGACTTTGCTTAAGATCTGTATCTTGCTACGGTTACTGATCAGTTATAATGAACTATGCCAATGTAATCCCCAAATATTCCCATGTTATTTAAATTGTCAATTGACACATTTCCTTGCAGCTTTGTTGGAAATCGTGGTTTGTGTGGGAAACAAATCAATATGAAATGTAAGGACACTGGAGGACCTGCACCAAATTCCCAGTCTCCGAACTCTGGTAAACTGCCTTGGATTTGAAATATATGGGTGCAATGTTTGATTCAGAGATTTCTTAGGAAGTGAAAGTATTTCTATTAATGTGGTTTTCATATGACTTATAAAGTTGGTGAAGTCCTTGCAGAACCCATATATCTTCGCTCCAGAAAATTTAAAATGTTGATGACATTGGGGTATTTATTACTAGCTCACTGACGCTTTTCTAATGATAATGACTTAAGTGTTTACCATTTAACCTTTTGTAGAACAAAGTCAAGGTGGAAAGAAGAAATACTCTGGCCGGCTACTTATTAGTGCATCAGCAACTGTGGGTGCACTGCTTCTGGTGGCTCTCATGTGTTTCTGGGGTTGCTTTCTTTATAAAAAGTTTGGTAAACATGACAGTAAAGGTCTTGCAATGGATGTCAGTGGAGGTACTGTTCTTGCTATTTTTATGGGTTATCATTTGGTTTTCATCTAGAAACTCATGATTTTCTAGATTTCAACATCTCTACTAACGTCTTGTTACTTCAGGCGCATCAATTGTAATGTTTCATGGAGATTTGCCATACTCTTCTAAAGACATCATCAAGAAGTTAGAGACTTTGAATGAGGAACACATAATTGGTGTTGGCGGCTTTGGAACAGTGTACAAGCTTGCAATGGATGATGGCAGTCTTTTTGCATTAAAAAGAATTGTAAAGATGAATGAGGGTTTTGATCGTTTTTTTGAGAGGGAGCTAGAAATTCTTGGAAGTATCAAGCACCGATACCTAGTGAATTTGAGGGGATATTGCAATTCTCCTACATCAAAGTTGTTAATCTATGATTTCCTACCTGGTGGTAGCCTTGATGAAGCTCTACACGGTGAGATGCTTTTTTCGTGTTTATTTTTATTGCTTCGACATGTTTACACATGAGGTTTAGTGGCATAATACAGTTAGTTAAACATGAAATAAGGGGCTGATGTAGAACTCAGGAAGAGAAGGTGAACGAGGCTAACCTAATGAACCAAAAGCTTAAGCTGTTAGGGAATGAACCAACAATGTATATGAAGCTAACACCCTCCCTTTTAACACTCTCCCTCACATGCAGCCCCAACCTGCTCATGGAGAGCAGACATATACTGACAGACAAACCTTTCAAAAAAAAAAAAAATACTGACAGACAAACCTTTCAAAAAAAAAAAAAATACTGACAGACAAAAATAGAAAGAATTGGGGGATGGAGGATTTGAACCCAGGCCTCCTGCAAACAATGGTCTGCTACCATGTTAGAAAACCACTGTGCCCCAAATGCTTAAAAGCTTAAGCTTTTAGGGAATGGCAGACAATGTATATCAAGCTAACAAAGTGGAAAACTAAAATTATAGGTGCAGACTGTCCAAAAAATGATAATGCTGCCTATTTATTGAGGTCCTACAAATCCGAATAAGAAAACCCTAAAACAAACCCGATAAAGAAGTTCACATCATGGTCTCCACCAGGGGGACATGTGAGACTTATCGGATTCAATATTTTGGTGTGCAGTATGGTATTTTCCTTGATAGAAGATTTTCATTTAAATGACAATTTTGTGCTTAAAACATATTTATTACAAAAAAGTTGAAAAAAAAAAAATGTGTGCCCAATTCACTTAAATAGTTGATGATTTGACCATGCTAGTGCAGTTCCTTTACATCCTCACTCCATATAAAACACGTGCTGTCTAGGCATCAAATATCAATTAATTTGGGTTGCTGAACAAGGAAATGCCATCATATACAATGTTGTGATATTTTGCCATCATTTACAACGTGGTTTTAAGCTTTCTTCTATTATCCTTTTTTTTTTTTTCCTGATGAGAAACAAAACTTTTAATGAACTATATTAATAGGTACACACACAGTGAAGAGTACACGGAAATAGCCAAAAAAAAAAATGTGTACACTGAATACAAAAACTAAAACCATCAAACAGACAACAAAATTGTGTTGCATCAAAACAAGCTAAACAAAATCTAAAATGACAGCAGCCCTCCTCCAATTCCTATAATAAAGAGAATGGTATAATCCGAAAATCAGTCTCATAAAAAAAAAGTATATCCTGAAAATTAGAAGAAACCGAAGTTGGGGGGGGGGGGGTAGAGGTGGAGGAGCTATGGGAGAAAGTCAGATTTTGCCAGTTCTTTGGGCTTTGGTCACAGCAGAATTTAAGGACCTTTCTTTTTCCGCTATTTATCTATATTGGAGGGCTGCTTTGTGTTAATTTTTGTTAGGATGCTTGTTTGTTTTGTTGTAATATTATTTTGTAGTTCAGCAGATATATTAGGTGGACTTCTGGTCCACTGTTTGTATTCTTTTTTCTCCTTAAATAAAATTTATGTTTCTTTTCAAAAAGAAAGAAGAAACTGAAGCCTATATCGGGCACAAAATCTAACTTAATCCAACAAAAGCTCCGCACTGAATTCCCTGGGCTGGTTAAGAATTCTGTTTGATTGAATTACCACCAGTTATCAATAAAAGTGTACAATTCTTTACATGAATCATTCAGTGGTCATAATGTTTTGCTATCATTTTATGGAAACCAAAGAAACATTATCTGGTTGACTATTCCCATGTAATCAAAGCTTAACCTAAATAGATAATCAGTAATCTTAATTTTCATAAGATTTCTTTCATTTACCAGGCTTTTTGTTTTTTATTTTTATTTTTTTTAATGTTTGACTAGGCATTGCACATATTTGTTACATAAAATAAACTCATGAAACAATACTGTGCCATAATGCATTGCACAGAAAGATCGGAGCAGCTAGACTGGGATGCACGATTGAATATTATAATGGGGGCAGCAAAAGGCTTGGCTTACTTGCATCATGATTGCTCACCTAGAATCATACATCGAGACATAAAGTCAAGCAACATTTTGCTTGATGGAAATCTTGAGGCACGAGTATCTGATTTTGGACTTGCTAAACTGTTGGAGGACGAAGAATCTCACATTACAACAATTGTTGCTGGAACATTTGGTTATCTGGCTCCAGGTAAGCAATGTAAATTGACCAGAGTTTCGTGTTTAAATATGCTGAGCACTCAATTCTCTGAAGGCTTCTATTCTGGAATGTATTTACTAGAGCCAGCCACAGTAGTTTTCTCTTTTGGCTGGAACTGGACTTACCGTACTTTTCTTTTCTGGAATTATGTCAACATAATGGCAAAAACACAAAGTGAATCAGCAGTCCACTAAACTAAACACTCAAACAGAGCTGCCTAGCAGCCTAAGAGAGCCTAAAGCAGCACACACTAGAATAGTAAGCATCACATCAAAACTAAAACAGAATTTTATTAAAACCAAAAGAAAAAGTACATCGAGAGTGGCCCAGGGGACCTAACTTTGTTGCACTCAAAGATTGCCTGCTTTCACTGGCCTTTCCAGCAAAGCAGCTCTAGCCTTATTTATTGGACACCAACCCAGGCTTTGTATTCTCAGTCTCACACTACCCTCTCCAGTGTAGAGCCTTATGAAAAATTCCACCACCTGCACCTCTACTAACCTAACATCCTCAAGTGTTTGTAGCTCACAGTCTCTCTTGCCCTCATCTTAAGAAAAACTAAAGAGTTGAAAGATCAATTCCATTTCAAGGCTGGAAGAACATTAGATTTCCGTAGACTGTACGTATACTTTTCATATGGAAATCATAATTTGCTTTAAGAAAGAAAATATAAAAGACTCCCATGAAATACAAAATGATTTGGACAATGTGTTCCTCGTGTTGCTTCATTCCAGATTCTACAGAATTTTCTTTGAGAATGAATATAGAGAAAGAAGTACATAATCAGATTCTTGCAAAGAAAGACCACCGATGCATATCTGAGTTTGGTAGAGTGAACATTCACTTTATGTCAGGCTTTAGAAACACATTTTTCATTGTAATACATAAGCACGATTGTAATACTTTTACTTTCACTTACTACTACTCAAACTAGAAGTGTCCAGTAATGTACGGGTGTCCAAATTAGCTGCCTAGAATAGATGAAATATGTTGATGTTCCATAAAGAGAAGAAAAGTTTCTTGTGTCTATTTGCAGGAAGATCTCTTTCTGAAAGAGTACAATATAGTTCATATGTTACATTCATATACATACTGAGTCATGTGACATCATTGGCAGAATATATGCAAAGTGGTAGAGCAACTGAAAAGACTGATGTTTATAGTTTTGGGGTCCTGGTGCTTGAAGTGTTAAGTGGAAAGCGACCCACAGATGCATCATTCATTGAGAAGGGCCTCAACATTGTTGGCTGGGTATGTGTCTTTACTGCAAAAGTTATCGTTCTTGAGTCATGTTTCTTTTTGATGGGTTATCAGAGTTAAATTTTTCTTAAACTTTGACCTGAAGATAGATCTAGTGGTGACATTAAGTCAAATTGTGTTCTCCAAATTTGGCTACAATATTTGGATATGGAAAGATGTCTTCTCCTATGTTGTATGTTTCCATGTCTATTTGTTCAGATAATGTTTTATGGTTTGTCTATCTAGTTCTGCTGAATATACCACTTTCTGTCATTGCATGCATTTTCAAATTCACTAGGGCACTGTTCAATAGCTAGTAGTCTATATTTATAATAATTAGTGTTTTTCTTGACCTATCTTAGTAACTATACTTAGAAAATAGACTTCAAGGTGTTGATTCAGTCAAATGTGATTAATTAAGCATGAAATCGAATATCATACGCTTCTCGAAAGAAGTGGGACTCAATCTAACCGGCCTACAGAAGTGGTCAATTTGAAGATAAATTCTTGTAATGGGCTGAATTAACCAATTTACATTTTCAATTTTCTATTAAAGAAAAATCTTGCTAAGTAATTTAAAATAAGCAACTGAGTTGGTCATATTCCTATGAGCTAGGTTTGAAGTATCATTTAGTTTGAGCGCTTAGATGTAGTTTGAAGTTTGAACTACTGGTGTTACTTATACCTCTTCTGAATTTTATCATGTGGAATTTGAACTAAGTCGACAACAAACCCAGCCACCCACAAATTACATTTAGGACAGTAATGCAAGGTGTCGTGGTCAAGAAGTTCTTCTAATATATTAAGAACACTTTTTGCAGTTAAATTTTCTGGTCACAGAGAATAGACAAAGAGACATTGTCGATCCACAGTGTGAGGGGGTGCAAGAAGAAAGCCTTGATGCTTTGCTCTCCGTCGCCATTCAATGTGTTTCTTCAAGTCCAGAAGATCGACCCACTATGCACAGGGTGGTCCAGCTGCTTGAATCTGAGGTCATGACACCGTGTCCTAGTGACTTCTACGATTCCAGCTCTGATTAAAAAGCCTTTGTGGAGACAGGGCAAGTCAGGGTTTGCATCTACATTGCTGCTGTTTTAGTGAAAGGGGCTCAGAATCTGCGAAGGTACATTATCCATTTCATTCATTCATTCTTTCTGCAGATTATGACATTTAGAAGATGGTCTGCACCATCTGTCCGCATGACCTCTGTTCAAGCAAATTATTTATCATCAATGGGATTCTGGGTACAATTCGCTCCTTTTGTTGTCCTCATTTTGGGTGGGTGCTTTCAAACTCTTCTTTCTCCATGCGGGATGAAAATTCCACGTGGTTGAGTCATTTATTTATCATTTCCTGTTTATTTTTCTTGTAATTCCTCTTGCCTTTCGTTCCCTTAAATTAAGTCTATATGATATATTTATATAAATTGAAGGTGGCCCCCTCCGCAAATGAGTTGTTTATGCCATTTTTGTAAAATATGATTTCATGATAATAATTAGTTTTAGTGTCTACAACCGCTGTCATTGTTATCTTCTTTTGTAATATTATGTTTCCCCTTGTACAAATTTAATTCTTAATCTGTTTTAGTTGTGGTTTTTCATTTTACGGTCAGAAGGGAGTAAATTTGATGAAATCCTCAATATGCAAAATGTAAAAGAACTCTGGGGAGGTTATTCCGACCGGCCTTCATTGCTAAGTTAACCACTTTTAACATATTTTGGATAATTTTTTTTTATTTTATCATTTCTTGTAAAAAATTATGAAATTATTCACCTATTTGACAATATGCCATTGAAATATACTAAGTAGTTGAGCAATTTATGACCAAATATAATAACAATATTTAGTAGAATACTACCGAATGTTTTTTTTTATTTCTATTCCGTAGTTATTTACTAAAAATTCGGTCAATATTTGACAGTTACGTGTCGAATAATTACAAATATTTCAATGAGTGCTGTTATTTGCACACCTCCACCAACTTATTTTGTGAAATTACTTAATTGACATAAAAAGAAATTACCTTAAAGTACAGCTCACATCATTTGAAAAAAAAAAAAAAAAAAAAAAAAACGCTCTCTTTACACACTCTACCCTCAACCTCACTTCCAACCACAATCAAAATACACCCCACCCGTGACCCCACCTCCATCACAAAATTGCCGACACCCACCTCCCGCCATCAACCCACCTTCATTGCCGCCCATGCATCCTATCTCTACTATAGTCATTGGAAGTTTGAAGCATGCCTTAACCTAAAATTTTTGGATTTGAATGTAATTTCTAATGCTTTCTTATCTAATGTTAATTGGTTAATCAATCATAATACTTTTTTCGTCTATTTGCGATGATTTGGAGTGAGGTTTTTTAGAGTGCAAAAGTGAATTTTTTGGTTATTCATTTTCAGATTCACAGATCGTTCGGCACTAGTTTACCGAACAAAACTGAAATGTTCGGTAGACCAGTGCCGAACGACCTGCGAAACCCTATAACTCAAACTCGAAATTTCAATCATTGGGGGTATTTTGGTAATAAAAGGGGTGTGTTAAAGAGAAGTTTTATATTTTAAAAAATGATAGGAAGTGTATAGGAGAAGTGTGTGCAAAAAGAAAAAGAAAAAAAGGTATGCAAATAACAGCTCTCTATTTCGATAGACAAGTATCGAACTATCGAATGATCTGATGAATAAAATTAAAATTTTTTATTTTAAATTAAAATTAAAATTTAAAAATAGAGTGATCAAGCTAGCAATTTAGGGTGGTCAAAATAGTCTGACCAATAAAATTTAGACTGAATTTTGGTAATCAGATTTTCAAGGGCCATTCAGTTTGCATTTGCGGTGGCATATGGACCAGAATACTAATTAGAACTTGACATAATAATTAAGTGGAGGTTTTTTCATATTAAAGCATATAGACATCTTGTTTAATGACATGCATAATTAAAGTTGTACTTTAAATTGTTAGGCCTCTAGTACACCCGACCCAAATTAATGATTGGTTTTGTGGTCTTCTTTAAATCTCCATCCAAATGGAATAATTTGAAAGAGGGTTTTGAATATGACTACTAAATTTGTTAAAAAATTATTATTATTATTATTATCAAACAGTATTTGATATATATATATATATATAACTAGCATGCAGCTACAGGCTATGCGTTTCACTATGCAGAAAGAATAATTTATAATTCATGTCTTCTCTTTTCTTTTCTTTTTTCTTCTAAATCAAATCTAGATAGATATCAATCAAGCAATTTAATTATTTCTTTGCTCTGCTAGACAACATTTATGGCTTTGATTTATCTTTGTTTACTGGTTGGTGTGTGCACACGAGCTCAAATTGAGAGAATATATGGTCTTTAATCCTTTTATATGTAATAATAATCCAAGTCGAAGCTGAGCTCGTCCTACAGATAAGCCATACGCCTATGCAAATTAGCATTGTTGTGCTAGTGCGCTGCGCACGTGTATCTTGAGCAAGTTTGGCTAGATTGTGTTGAATAGTATTCATCTTATATAAAACTAAATTATCATTATTTTGTTGTTTATTAGATCAAATTTGATCAAAATTTGACAAAAAATTTACTCCTTGACCCAAAAAAAAATTAATAATAAAGGGAGTATTGACAAGTAATGCAAGTAAGGTAACGCATTTTTATGTTTTTCACAAGTAATGAGTTGGCCAACCACCAGCTTTTGATTAATAGGAATGTCAAGTACCCCAACCGGCGAAAACCAGTGGATGAAGTTTTAAGTACCCTAAACTTACTTGTCCAAACCTCTCCTTTATGAATAAGGATGAACAATGGGATTGGAATCAAACTCCTTATTCATCTTCTTATGAGTTTTA
Source organism: Dryas drummondii (assembly GCA_003254865.1). Classification (NCBI taxonomy): domain Eukaryota; kingdom Viridiplantae; phylum Streptophyta; class Magnoliopsida; order Rosales; family Rosaceae; genus Dryas; species Dryas drummondii. The sequence goes on along the minus strand of QANW01008183.1, from coordinate 63,381 downwards.
TACACAACCTTGTAAAAAAATAAGAACAATGTAACTATATAAATATAATGCAGCAATGCAGGCAGCTCAATAGACAAACAATAGCACAAAAATAAAGAATGACTAGGAGTCTAGGGCTCAAAGGTACAGGCTATTCCAAGGAACTTATCAGGTCTACGAAATAAAAAACAAGCCAATCGGCCTTTTTAGCAACAGCCTCTCGATGTTGAACACCAGCTTAGCAATTGAACAAGTTGGCACCACCAGGTTGACAGGCCCAGATATAGCGAAAAACTATATTGGACAGAGAACTTCATGGGTCAGCACAAAGAAAAGATTATTACATTAATCATGGTTACATATTAGAAAAATGTACATGACCCTCGACTAAATGTGCCAAACATCCTAAAACAGTCGACTTCAATTTACACATCTTACAAGAAAGAATCCTCATCCGTTTCTCACCCTTTCTTTTTCCCCAGAGTACTGGACTCGTCAATTCATCAGTGCTTTTCCTCCAATAGCAATGGGTGGATTTATCGTTTGGGTCACAACAAACTTAAAATTGACTCCACATTTATCTTCTCACTACATCGCCTCATACGCAATGCAAAAGCAGAGCACACAAACTCGAATATAAAAAGGCCTCGACTTAATTATTGTCTTCCTTTAAAATGCCATCGATAATCCCCATAATTACTAAATCATTATCATCAAAAAAATCCTACCCTTTTAATTATCTTCATAAAAAAAATCTACCCTTTTAGTTACTTTTTTAACTAAATTTTTGTTTGAATTATAAACAAAGCAATGAAGGAAAAAATTAGCACAAATGAAAAAGGAAAAGCAGTGGGGAGGATTACAATGTTACGGGGTAGAAGGCCACAAGTGGGCAAAAGGCAAACAAAATGACAAAATCAACCGTGAAAAGGAAATGATAACCAAAACTGTAACAGATATACACGCAATTTGATTGTCTACCAATAGAATCCTTATGGATTCCATATTCCATACAATTTCAAACAAGCCTCTCATCTACTAAACTATTTCAACAAAGTTGCAAAACCATAATCAAAATATAATGTATGTCCTCAAAGCTATTCCATATTCAATACCATTTCTAACAAGCCTCTTATCTAGTAAACTATTTCAACAAAGTTGATAAACCATAGCCAAAATATTATGCATGTCCTCAAAGCTATTCCATATATATTCAATAGCATTTCAAACAAGACTCTTATCTAGTAAACTGTTTCAACAAAGTAGATAAACAAAAACCAAAATATGATGCAAGTCCACAAAGCTATTCCATATTCAATAGCATTTCAAACAAGACTCTTATCTAGTAAACTGTTTCAACAAAGTAGATAAACAATAACCAAAATATGATGTATGTCCTCAAAGCTATTCCATCAGCAGCCACTTCCAAGCTTCTGCATAAGATCACCTGCATTTCCAGCATTAGAAAGTCTTAAGAGTTCCATCTTTACGAATTCATAAAAAAATCAAAAAATTGAGAACTAAAGATTCGAAATAAATGGACAAAGAAAACTTCATGACCGACCAAATGTAAAACACTAAGGGTCTGTTTGGTAATGTTTTGCGATCCTGTTTTCTGTTTTGCAAGAATGAAAACGGTTGTAATTTGTGTTTGGTGGGCAATATTGGAAAACACGGAAAATAATGTCCACGATCCATACTGATAAGCATTATCCACGGAGGGAATATTTCTTAAGCAGAACATAAAATGACACAAACTAGATTACCTCTTCTCGCACATTTAGTGGATTACAAGCAAAAAAACTAGATTTCCTCCGTTCTTTCTTTTAGTCTACACAATTACAGAGCAGAAACGAAACAATCAGTTGTCATTGTGTTTAATTAAAATCCTATAAAAACCTAATCGACTCAATCAGTAGAGCAGGAACTAATTCAAAATCTCCACAATTCCAGAGCAGAAACAAAATTAGCATTTTTAATTTGTTTAATTAAACTCTTACAAAAACCTAATCGAATCAATCAATAACGCTGGAACAAATTCAAAATCTACACAATTCCAAAGCAGAACCTAAACTAGCATTTGTCATTTTGATTTCACAATAACCCAAAAACAAATTTAAAAGAAGGAAATCCAAAGGATCATTAAAGGTAGAAAACAGAGATACTGAAACCCAAAATAGCTTTGTTAAAAATCCATAATAATGAAATCATGAGAAAAAAACACACAACATCAATGAAAAAACGAATACCTCCATCAACAAGCCAGACCAGTGGATCCACCATTACCGTCATCTCCAGGGGGGTAGCGATCAATGCCCCGGTACTTCCTTGAAGGGCTGTTGCAAGTTCTTGGTGGTGAGTCCATTTCAAAATCTACAGGGTTCTCGACCCCATAGAGCGGATTTTCGTCAGAATGCGTAGGAGAAAACAACATTTTCTTACCTTTTCCATTGCCAGTTGGTTCTCGACCCCATGAGGCAGTTGTTGAAGAAACTGATATTGAGGGTACTGTGCACCCAGGTTCAAAGAATGTTGGTGATGAGAACAATCCTAACAAGTTAGCTGAACCTTTCAGCTTCCGCGGACACATGCGTGAGGCTCGTATGCTAGGATTACTCAGCCGATTGTTCCATTCACACAAGAACTCATGTCTCTTTACAGTGGTTAATTAAGTTCTGAACACTTATCATATATTTGAACATGCTGCATTAGTTTTACTATTTAAAAATATAACCATATATAAATATAGTCAAATTATAAATAAAACATAGTCCAATTACAAATAAAACTAATGTCAAATTATATAAAGTTCAAACTATAGTCCAGCTACACAAACTACAAATGGCTACAACTCATAATCATTAGGGGGACAACATCTTCAACCACATTGGTTCGTCATAATGTCTTGTAAGTGTGTCCTCTTCAAAATATGTTGCAAAATCTAAATCACCTGATATAGTTGAGTAGGACGTGTGACAACAACTTCTTTGCCCATGTCAACAATCTGTTGGGTAATTACATTTTTCTTTTATTTATACCTATACTTTCAAACAAGAAATTGATAATTGCATTAGCATATATAAGATTTTTCAAAAGCTTAACAAAAAATATATTAAAAACGACACAAGTGGTTCGGCAGAAAGCCACCGAACAATCACCGATAATTCAGCAAGTATCTGTCGAACAAATTGGTTTCGTTCGACAATTTACTATCGAACGAAACTGAAAGGTTCAACAACTTACTACCAAACGAAATCAAAATATTCGGTAGATTACTATCGAACAACCTACGAAACCCTATAATCTAAACCTAAAATTTCAATCTTCAAACCCAGAAAACTCACACTCCAAATTATCTCAAACAGGCAAAAATAGGTCTTGAGATGGATTAACCAATTTAAATTTGATAAAATAGCCTAAATTTGCATATGAATAAAAAAAAATTTAGCTTAGGGCATACCTATGGGTTGACAACAATGGCTATGGTGTTGCAGTAAGGTGGTGAGACCACCAATGGCAGATTGATGGCGGCAAGTTGACGATGACTAAGTTGACAACGGTGGTGACGGCTCTGATGACAATGTTGGTATACAGAGGTGTGTTCTTGGCTAGGATTGGGTGGGCATAAGGTTGGGGGTGGGGGTGTGTATAGTTTGAAATGGTTGAGTTGGTATGTATTATTTGAATGGATTGGGTGAGGTGTGTAAGAAAAATTTGGTAAGATTAATGAGATTAGAAGTATTTTGGTAATGAGAGGAGTGTGTTAAAGATAAATTTTACATTTTAAAATATGGTAAGAAGTGTGTATGAGAAAAGTGTGTGCAAAAAAAAAAAAGTGTGCAAATAGCAGCTCTAACAAATTTAAGTCAAAATGTGAAGAATGGATTGAAACACCCTTGAAAATGTAGTTATATGTTGTGCACATGACTAGTTCCGTTAATTTTTTTTATGAAAGTTAACGTTTACACTGTTTTTGTACAATTTGAAAAATTAGTAAACTAAATTGACACTTTTTATAATTAATTGATCAAATTAAGAATCACAGTAAAATTTATTGATCATTTTTGTATTTAATCCATTTAAAATTCATGTCTTTTTTTTTCTTCTAAATCAAATGGAAATAGATATCAATTAAGCAATTTAATTATTTCTTCCCTAAATTTGAAATCAATCCTTCGAAATGCACCATAATTTACAATAACTACGCCTGAATTATAACTGGTTTTGCACTTTACTCTCCTTATTTACTTTCATCTTTTCCCTGGTAAAAGTTTCGATTCCTATTGCTTGTGTTACTGTTGCATTATTGTTGAACGACTCTTCAAATGTGGTTTCTCCAGTCCAGACTGTGGAGCAGAAGAATGTAATGCATGCTTATAACATGTTGCACATAATGTAATGTATGCGTGTATACTAATAGAGTGTTTATATTCTCATCCTGTTATATTATTTTCACAACAATCTTATTTTTACACACTATTAAATTAAAAAAAAAATATAAATTTTTTTTTCATATCTTTCATTATTCTTATAAGGCTTATTTACACATTTGACATATGACTTTAAGATTTTGATTCAATTTACCCCCTTATATTTTTTTGTCTTACATAATTTCTTGAACTTTTATGTTACGTCTCACATTGTCTGATTCTGTCAACTCTGTCTACACTACAGTTAAAAATGCTAACGTGAAAGGATAATTTTGTCATTTCAACTATAAATTTTTTTTTAAAACAATATTTAAATTAATAAAATAATAAAACTTTAAATTAAAATAATATTTTAAAAANATCCTCCCCACGCAGCCCAGCCCAGCCCCAGATCGGCCCACCCCTAACCAACCCCTCCCACACCCCCTCCACTCCCCTCCCAGCCTCACCCTGCTATAATTAAAAAAATATATAATAATAAAAGAAACATAAACATCATATATATGTCACCCACTACAAGACATGCATAAAACCCACTACATGACCTGCATAAATATGAATGAAAAAATAAACAAAGGGTGAGAATATAACCACTCATAATAATATTCAACCCTTGTATAACATGTTGCTGATTTATGGCTTTGATTTATCTTTGTTCACTGGTTGCGTGTGCAAATGAGCTAAAATTGAGAAAATATATGGTCTTTAATCCCTTTATATGATATAATAATCCAAGTCGAAGCTGAGCTCGTCCTACAGATGAGCCATACCAATCGAGGCCAATTTCAGGTTTGGCTAGTCCAAGCTTAAGCTTAAGCAAATCAGCGTTGTTGTGCTAGTGCGCTGAGCACGTGTATCTTGTCCAACTCGTCTCAATCCTTACACTTAGCTCACACTGTAAGAGAAAAAAATATGCAGTTACAAATTGAGATGGTTGATCAATTTCATCACTCATCGGATGTTTCTTGTGTGTGTGTATAATATTCGACCATTGGCTTCCTTCCTTTAAATCATTCCATCCAAATCGAGATTTAAAGAAGATTACAAAACTAATCATTAATTTGGGTGGGTGTGCACTGAGGTCTAACCATAGAGTTGCGCAACTTTTTTTTTTGGCCAGAGATAATTGTGCACTTTTAATTATGCAAGTCATAAAACAAAATGGCTCTTGAACAGATTGCAATAACAATTGGTGGATTATGGATTGGGTACAAATGTACAATAAACTTAAAATTAACTTCACATTTAACAAATCTTCTCACTATGTCATCTCATATGCAATGCAATATCAACTAATTGACTTACGTCTTCTTCTAGTCTTATGGTCCGTCTACTTTAACATGCCATCCAAAATCCGTTCCTGTAATGATTATAGTTGGTCGTAGGTCTAGGCTTGGCCTTGAGAGTGGGGAGGATGGGGTTGAGGGCTCGATGGAATGTGGGCTGCTACTTCGAATTTCTTCTTTTCTTTTGCGTTTGCCACTGTTTGGTCCCCTGTTACAATTGAATACACCATGATTAGATAGCTAGAAACATGAGATTAGTAAAACAACATTAATAAGACAGAATAAACCAGACTGACAAATAATGAATAACCACTAGGACGTTCAGGTGCGGGGATCCCATTCATTTCTGCCTAAGCCCAATTGATTTGTAGAGCAGGCCAATTGATCGACTAGTTATGCGAAATTTTGACAACTTAAATCAACCAAGTATTTCAATTTTTATTTTTCTAGTTTTTGACTAATAATATGCAATTGCAAATCAACTTTAAGTATGAGAGAAGGTAACCAACTACTTTTGGAGGGAAAAACATACCCACACGCCCAAACATTCTCTACTGGGTTACGCTTTGATAGAACATTTGTATGCCAATCAGTCCACTCACAGTTTTCCTGTCAAAAGAATTAGAACTCTAAAAATGACTGGACAGTGCAAACAGTAGGCTAGACACATTTTTCCTGGTATTAAAACTTCCATAGGGTGTATACACCCTATGTGTACATCTCTTCCATAACATGATATAATGATAGGGGCATGTTTGTACTATTCAGTTAAGGTAATAACATCTAGTTGGTAATAACACCATAAATCCATACAAAAGCAACAACCAAGAATGGGGATGGACCGATGGATAAATTTATAAAGCCTACAGGAAATCATAGAACTAGTATTAAAATAATAAAATGGAGTTGTAGTAAAAATTTAAGGAATAGTTTACCGAAAAAAAAATTAACGAATATAAGATTTAGGGTACGTTTGGTACCCTATTTAAAAACCGTTTTCTGTATTTAAAAACACAAATTTGTTTTTAAATTTTTAAATTGTGTTTGGTAGACGACTTTTGAAAATGAATATCTGAAAAAAATTCAAAAATAACACCCTTTTAAAAAATGATTAAATATCGTTTTTCAAATTTGTTTCTTTTCTTTCACACGTCTGCCTCGCCACAAACTCTGTTTCACAGCAAATCCCACACTTCCATAGAGAGAGAGAGAGAGGAAGTTTCAGATTTCAAAAGAGTATCAGATCCAGAGACCAGAAAAAGCAATTTCCTGTTTGGTTGCCTAGAAAGCCATAGACAACTTGCCAGTTACCATCCATGGATTTTTTTGAGAAGAACACATCGTTCTGCTTTGATTAATAAGATTTGATCATCACTATGTTTATATGTGTGCTTAGTTGAGTGGATAACAAGAATTAGGAATTTACTTACTATTTCATACCAAACAGATTTAAATTATAAAAATTGTTCCTCAAAATTCATATTTTCAAAATAAATCATAGTTTTAAAAATAGATACCAAACGAAAGTTTTATGATTTTTCAACTTCAACAACAGTGCGAAAATACCAAAAGAATTTCCAAGAATATCATACCTTTTCATAATCTGAGTAAAATTTATAGAAATAAGAGTTTAGGGATGCAAAAAATCAGAACCAAAAGACAAGAAGTGGGGGTCCACTAACCAATCAAACAACCATCTAAAAGACTAGGTTTTAAATCCATAGAAGAATACTGCAATTCACTTGTAAATATTTATTTCATAAACACTAAACTTAAAAGACAGAGAAACATATATAAATATGGAGAAATAGAAATAAAAACCTGCAGATACGCCTGAATCTCGCTATTGCTATTTCTCAGTTGAATGATTTTGTTGGATATGCTTTTTAAATGTCCAATATTCCCCATCTTGGGTGGGGATCTACCCTCAGCATGAACTGTTGGCTTGTTTGAATGAGCTGCCAATATGAAATCCTTTTCTGCTTGAAGTATTTTTCCAACTAGATCACACTCGCAAAGAAGATGTTGTACAAGAGGAGCATTCTTGCTTTCCAAACATGATACTATTATGTTTTCTATGAGGTGATGTGCACGGTTGTTAAATGGGTACCTGGGATACTCAGAATGAAATTGGGGAATAAACATGTATTTAATTGTATCAATTCACTTTTTATAAAACCAGAAATTAAGACTCTGAACTTACGTAAAAAACAAGTCTAAAATTCTTCGTACTGCTCCAAGAAGAATCAATTCCTTCTCAATAGCTTCACCACCAACCACCAGTAATACTGAGATGAACTCTAATATCTTTAAACGATGATTCCCAAGAGGTGGCTGTAATTTGCCATATGTAGTTAACAACACATTGTCCACCGAAGGAACATCCAAAAGCTTCAGCAAATCACCTGCAGGATAGTAGCCTGATTATCAGTATTTAGTTTTTATTCTCCTTCAAAGAACATAATTTTGTGCTTCATAATTCGCTTGCAGAAGTTAGATGTTATGTTAGCAGTTCAATTGTTCTGTGCATAATCAACAAACATCCAACGAATGAAATTATGCAACCAGATTTTGTTAAATCTGGACATCCAGATGTGAGAAGTATTCAATAGATATATGTACCCCCATGAATGAACGTGCATGTATAGCAGTCATACACAAACACCAGCAAATTAAGGAGATAATTTTACCTAGGCTCTCCAGCATGCACACAATAGTCTCCGGATTAGCAGTAACTCTAGATCCACGAGTAATTTGATGTCCATAAATATGTTCATATGCTCCCAATGTTATCCTCCTTGGGTCTAACAAACAGATGCATACCGACAGTGAGTTAATGAGAACAGATTTTGGTCGTGAGTCCTCCAAAGCATGCTTAAATAATCTTTGTATAAAACTGCATAAAATACAATGTACATAAGAACTTCAACACAGAAGCTAGAGCTGAAATGAGTGTATAAGAATTTTAAGAGTATGTAAGAAGAAAACAAATGCTACCTTGGGTTGGAGATTTTAGTAGAAAGTCCAGGTGGAGCAAACCTTATTATAGCACAGAGCGTCTCTGATGCATCACCATGCACTTCAGGAGAATCCTATAGAATCATGCTCACAATAATTTGCTCATTAACAGCAAATAAATCATCCTTCTATTGAGACTAGTAATAGAAAAACATATAGCTGAAAGGAACTATGCAATTTTCCTACAGGCAAATCAAAATTGCACAGCCTTCTTTTAGTAAGCAATAGATTCAGCACAACCTTCCATTAAGAAGGCATTAGCAAGATCATGGTTCTATCTCTTTTCTCCAAAAACTTCACACAAACTATCAGTTCGAATATGTAGGGGGCAAAAAACCCCAAGAAGCCCATTGGGCATTGCATAAATATAGCTTATATGTAAATTAGTTACTTACTGAAGACCTGAACTTGTCTGCAATCATCTCTAGCACATCTGTATCTTGTATCCGGTGCAGTGCTTCCATAAACTTTGTATAAATAAGTTCACGACAAAAAATTTGGGTTTTCATGAACCGCACTGCCTAATTGAACACAACCAATAAAAAGCATGCCAATATTTAATAGCCCACAATCACAAAGTTCTCTCTTACAGTAAGGGTCAAAAATCAAAAGCTCAAGATGGCAATTACTGTTGTATGAGCTTAAAACAGTGAACAAGTTTCAAATACCAGAAGCAACAAACAAAGGTATCTAACAACCAACCTCCATGATAGATGTAATTCCAATTTGGTTTTCTAGCTTCTCAACAGTTTCTTTAAGACGCTGTATGCCCACATAAGAAAAGTATCAGCTCAGCAATACCTTACAAAGAAAATAACTTGACTTCTGATGTCTAAATCATGCATTGTGTGTGTGTGCGCGTATATATATATATATATATATATATAGATCACAACTCAGACACGCAATGCATCAAAAGTATTCACCTTTTGATTATTTATAAGCCTCACAACATTGGATCGAGGAGAACATTCATGCTTAATGCAGCCCAACACAGTATTCCTGAATTCAGTTATTCCTTGAAGGGGACCAATAGCAGACACCTTGAATCCCTATTCATTTACAGGCGAAGAAATATCATCAATTTGAAATTCTAACTTCACCTGGAGGTTGGAAGACCAGAAAAAGAAATGTAGGATACAACCATCAAAATCACAAAAAAACAGTAACACTTACACAAACCGCAATAGCACATTCTGTCACTGTCTGAAGTGCCTGCTTCCCAATTATATTGTGAAAAATTAGAGGAGCAACAAGCAAAAAGAATTAAATATGTAACTAACACAATCTAAGGCTATATACATAATTGCCTGATGATTCAGATCACTTAATGCACCTTTATGGTGGATTCCCCAGGGCCTATGAGGCTCTCCACCCATTTATTAAATTCCTCCTGCACACAATAGTAGAGATTAGAACAAGCTAAACAGTGAGCTTTTGCAATCTCCAGCATTAGAAAGAGGTATTGGGTCTGACTCTTCATGGAATAGGTAGTGGGACACCCAGGCTTATATTCCTCGTATTATCCTCACATTTGTCTTTCACTGAACCCTAACCAACTCTAAAGGCTAAACCTTTCTAACATCAAACAAAAGCTCTAACTAATCACAATGCAGTTACATGGCTGAAGCTTGAACTCAAAACATCCTAGCTGCATCACAACTACAGAGAATGCTTCCAGAAACATAAATGATAAAAGGTTCATAACTTACATTTGCTTGAAGAAAAATTGACAGGTGGAAGGAATTTTAATCAATACCTACCTCCTTGTTCTCACATTCTTCGCAAGTCCCACATTCTCCGCAAGCCCGGCCATCTTTAGGAGGGTAAGCCTCGATGACTTCACATTGCATTTTGTCATTCAGTATTTTTATTGCCTGTAATCAAAATGTTCAGCACCAAATCAATTTAACTTTAGA